>ONZH01024649.1:0-322835 GCA_900303285.1 Rhinella marina
TACTTAAAAGAAAAGACCGCTCTATTCATCTTCCTATTGTACCCCCCTACTTTTTATATGCTATTGAACCACCTGCTATAAGATTGATCTATTAATTCTCAGGGTAACCCTCCAGTAGTCTCCTCTTAAATCCCTTGACTTGGGCCAAAAAGTCCTCATCTCTATTAGCTATCCTCCTCAACCTTGTAAACTGTCCTTGAGGTACAGCTTTTTTAACATGGTGTGAGTGGAAGTTTTTGAAATGGAGTAGGGAGTTTGTGGCAGTTTCCTTTCTGTATACATTTGTCACTATTCTACCTTCCTGTATATATACTTTCACATCCAAGAATTCTAGTTCATTTTGATGGATTTTACTGGTGAACCTCATATTCATCTCATTCTCCTTATTCAGATACTCCACAAACTCACCAAACTCCATTTCAGTACCTCTCCATATTATGAATATATCATCCACAAATCTTGTGAACAGTTTAATATTTTGCACAAACTTATTGTGAACCGTGAACACATATTTCTCCTCGAATACTGCTAGGAAGAGGTTGGCGAAGGTGCATGAGACTGGCGTGCCCATGGCCGTTCCAGATTTCTGATGGAACCATTGTCCATCAAAAATAAAGGCATTATGTGTCAACACATACCCAAGTGCTTCCTCCACAAATTGTATATATTCTTGGGTGATATTTCAAAACATGGGTCACTGCTTCAACTCCTAATTTCTGGGGTATCCTTGTATGCATGTCCCTCATAACTTCCAAAAAGTCACTCGTATCCCTCAAGTAGGAGGGTATACTCCTCAATAGTGGGCGTAATAGCCAATCCACATACTGGGACAATGGTTCGGTTATTGACCCTATACCCGCCACTATAGGGCGGCCAGGTATACATTCTAATGACTTATGAACCTTTGGGACAAAATACCATTTAGGTTTAGTTGGATATACAGGATACAATCTCTCATTAGTTCTTTCTGTAATTATACCTCTTTGTACGTATTTAGACAATAAAGACCTAAGTTGTCTCTGGTATTTTCCTATAGGATTTTCCTTCAAAGGCTCATAAGTCTCTTTTATCATTCAACTGCCTCATTGCCTCTTTTTCATAATAGGATCTATCCATTATCACTATATTGCCCCCCTTGTCGGCAGGTTTCACTATAATGTTCCTTTGCTCCATAAGCCACTTCAATGCTTTTTGTTCATTCTTAGTTATGTTTTTCCTATTCTTTGGGGACTTGCTTCTGGAACAAATCTAAAGTACTCCCTGCCGACAAGGGGGGATTAAAGGTGGACCTAATCCCTTTTGTGAAGGGCACCTCACTTCTTAGAGGGTCTCCCCTATTACTCCCGCCAGCCTCCTCCTGCAGTTCAATCAACGTCATTACAACTTGTTTGTCCTGTTCACTCATCTCACTGTTGGTCCCTAGACTCTCGGGCCAACCTGGTGCTTCCCCTTCTAAAATATTCTGATTTTTATTTTTGCTTTTATTATCCTCCCCCAATCTTCCATTTTTGTAATATTTGTACAAGTTAAGTTTCCTGATAGCTTTAAATAGGTCTGTCTCAAACTCCACTGGGTCAAAGTCTTCCGCCAGACCATACGTCAATCCTTTAGATAGCAAAGACAGGCAGTCATTATCCAAATGTAGGTCGGTGAGATTAATATTTTACCACATTATTACTAGAGATGAGCGAGTAGTGTTCGATCGAGCCGGTATTCGATCGAATACTACGCTATTCGGCATACTCGATTTCAATCGAGTATAACGGCGATGGCGCACTTAGAATTCGTTTCCCCTCCCACCTTCCCTGGCGCTCTTTTTCCACCAATCAACATGCAGGGGGGGTATGACAGGCACGCTGAGCACGCTGGCAGCGCGAAAACAGCGTCTACATGGATTGGCTGGAAAAACCATGTGACCTCGAATATTAAAAACTCAGCTCTTCCTGCTCGTACGCATATGCTGCGTGAACTTAGTCAGGGACAGAGGCTGGAGAAGGGACAGACAGGTTTTAGCAGTTGGACAGGCAGGAGCGTGATTAAAAGCCCTTATCAGGGCTACTATAGTGCACTACAGTGATAGCTTTACTACAAGATACACTTTACAGAGAACGGCTGCCGTATTCAGGGATAGCTGCTGGAGTAGGGACAGAGAGAGGCATTAGTGGTGTATTAGGTGCTCTGCTACATACCAAACTATATTTGGCACTACTGTTCAGCGTTCTTTTTGGCTGAAAAACCCTGTTATATAACTAGTGTGTATATGCACCATCTGATCTGGCAGTATACGGCTGTGAATTTTATTTTATTTTTTTAAATACAGTTTATTTGGCTCTAGTGTTCTGGGTTCTGTGTGCCTGCAATACCCTTTTTGTATACCAGGTGTAAATACCCACCGTCTGTACAGTTAGTACACGGCTGTGTACCTTGAAATATACAATATCTAGGCCTTTTAATTGGCCACTGTACTGTGCGTTCTCTTGCTAAATTATTTCACATACCTGGTGTAAATACCCACCGTCTGTTCAGTTAGTACACGGCTGTGTACCTTGAAATATACAATATCTAGGCCATTTAATTGGCCACTGTACTGTGCGTTCTCTTGCTAAATTATTTCACATACCTGGTGTAAATACCCACCGTCTGTTCAGTTACTACACGGCTGTGTACCTTGAAATATACAATATCTAGGCCTTTTAATTGGCCACTGTACTGTGCGTTCTCTTGCTAAATTATTTCACATACCTGGTGTAAATACCCACCGTCTGTTCAGTTAGTACACGGCTGTGTACCTTGAAATATACAATATCTAGGCCTTTAATTGGCCACTGTACTGTGCGTTCTCTTGCTAAATTATTTCACATACCTGGTGTAAATACCCACCGTCTGTTCAGTTACTACACGGCTGTGTACCTTGAAATATACAATATCTAGGCCTTTAATTGGCCACTGTACTGTGCGTTCTCTTGCTAAATTATTTCACATACCTGGTGTAAATACCCACCGTCTGTTCAGTTAGTACACGGCTGTGTACCTTGAAATATACAATATCTAGGCCATTTAATTGGCCACTGTACTGTGCGTTCTCTTGCTAAATTATTTCACATACCTGGTGTAAATACCCACCGTCTGTTCAGTTAGTACACGGCTGTGTACCTTGAAATATACAATATCTAGGCCTTTTAATTGGCCACTGTACTGTGCGTTCTCTTGCTAAATTATTTCACATACCTGGTGTAAATACCCACCGTCTGTTCAGTTACTACACGGCTGTGTACCTTGAAATATACAATATCTAGGCCTTTTAATTGGCCACTGTACTGTGCGTTCTCTTGCTAAATTATTTCACATACCTGGTGTAAATACCCACCGTCTGTTCAGTTACTACACGGCTGTGTACCTTGAAATATACAATATCTAGGCCTTTTAATTGGCCACTGTACTGTGCGTTCTCTTGCTAAATTATTTCACATACCTGGTGTAAATACCCACCGTCTGTTCAGTTAGTACACGGCTGTGTACCTTGAAATATACAATATCTAGGCCATTTAATTGGCCACTGTACTGTGCGTTCTCTTGCTAAATTATTTCACATACCTGGTGTAAATACCCACCGTCTGTTCAGTTACTACACGGCTGTGTACCTTGAAATATACAATATCTAGGCCTTTTAATTGGCCACTGTACTGTGCGTTCTCTTGCTAAATTATTTCACATACCTGGTGTAAATACCCACCGTCTGTTCAGTTAGTACACGGCTGTGTACCTTGAAATATACAATATCTAGGCCTTTTAATTGGCCACTGTACTGTGCGTTCTCTTGCTAAATTATTTCACATACCTGGTGTAAATACCCACCGTCTGTTCAGTTAGTACACGGCTGTGTACCTTGAAATATACAATATCTAGGCCTTTTAATTGGCCACTGTACTGTGCGTTCTCTTGCTAAATTATTTCACATACCTGGTGTAAATACCCACCGTCTGTTCAGTTAGTACACGGCTGTGTACCTTGAAATATACAATATCTAGGCCTTTTAATTGGCCACTGTACTGTGCGTTCTCTTGCTAAATTATTTCACATACCTGGTGTAAATACCCACCGTCTGTTCAGTTAGTACACGGCTGTGTACCTTGAAATATACAATATCTAGGCCATTTAATTGGCCACTGTACTGTGCGTTCTCTTGCTAAATTATTTCACATACCTGGTGTAAATACCCACCGTCTGTTCAGTTACTACACGGCTGTGTACCTTGAAATATACAATATCTAGGCCTTTTAATTGGCCACTGTACTGTGCGTTCTCTTGCTAAATTATTTCACATACCTGGTGTAAATACCCACCGTCTGTTCAGTTAGTACACGGCTGTGTACCTTGAAATATACAATATCTAGGCCATTTAATTGGCCACTGTACTGTGCGTTCTCTTGCTAAATTATTTCACATACCTGGTGTAAATACCCACCGTCTGTTCAGTTACTACACGGCTGTGTACCTTGAAATATACAATATCTAGGCCTTTTAATTGGCCACTGTACTGTGCGTTCTCTTGCTAAATTATTTCACATACCTGGTGTAAATACCCACCGTCTGTTCAGTTACTACACGGCTGTGTACCTTGAAATATACAATATCTAGGCCATTTAATTGGCCACTGTACTGTGCGTTCTCTTGCTAAATTATTTCACATACCTGGTGTAAATACCCACCGTCTGTTCAGTTACTACACGGCTGTGTACCTTGAAATATACAATATCTAGGCCTTTTAATTGGCCACTGTACTGTGCGTTCTCTTGCTAAATTATTTCACATACCTGGTGTAAATACCCACCGTCTGTTCAGTTACTACACGGCTGTGTACCTTGAAATATACAATATCTAGGCCTTTTAATTGGCCACTGTACTGTGCGTTCTCTTGCTAAATTATTTCACATACCTGGTGTAAATACCCACCGTCTGTTCAGTTAGTACACGGCTGTGTACCTTGAAATATACAATATCTAGGCCTTTTAATTGGCCACTGTACTGTGCGTTCTCTTGCTAAATTATTTCACATACCTGGTGTAAATACCCACCGTCTGTTCAGTTAGTACACGGCTGTGTACCTTGAAATATACAATATCTAGGCCATTTAATTGGCCACTGTACTGTGCGTTCTCTTGCTAAATTATTTCACATACCTGGTGTAAATACCCACCGTCTGTTCAGTTACTACACGGCTGTGTACCTTGAAATATACAATATCTAGGCCATTTAATTGGCCACTGTACTGTGCGTTCTCTTGCTAAATTATTTCACATACCTGGTGTAAATACCCACCGTCTGTTCAGTTACTACACGGCTGTGTACCTTGAAATATACAATATCTAGGCCTTTTAATTGGCCACTGTACTGTGCGTTCTCTTGCTAAATTATTTCACATACCTGGTGTAAATACCCACCGTCTGTTCAGTTAGTACACGGCTGTGTACCTTGAAATATACAATATCTAGGCCTTTTAATTGGCCACTGTACTGTGCGTTCTCTTGCTAAATTATTTCACATACCTGGTGTAAATACCCACCGTCTGTTCAGTTAGTACACGGCTGTGTACCTTGAAATATACAATATCTAGGCCATTTAATTGGCCACTGTACTGTGCGTTCTCTTGCTAAATTATTTCACATACCTGGTGTAAATACCCACCGTCTGTTCAGTTACTACACGGCTGTGTACCTTGAAATATACAATATCTAGGCCTTTTAATTGGCCACTGTACTGTGCGTTCTCTTGCTAAATTATTTCACATACCTGGTGTAAATACCCACCGTCTGTTCAGTTAGTACACGGCTGTGTACCTTGAAATATACAATATCTAGGCCATTTAATTGGCCACTGTACTGTGCGTTCTCTTGCTAAATTATTTCACATACCTGGTGTAAATACCCACCGTCTGTTCAGTTACTACACGGCTGTGTACCTTGAAATATACAATATCTAGGCCTTTTAATTGGCCACTGTACTGTGCGTTCTCTTGCTAAATTATTTCACATACCTGGTGTAAATACCCACCGTCTGTTCAGTTACTACACGGCTGTGTACCTTGAAATATACAATATCTAGGCCTTTTAATTGGCCACTGTACTGTGCGTTCTCTTGCTAAATTATTTCACATACCTGGTGTAAATACCCACCGTCTGTTCAGTTACTACACGGCTGTGTACCTTGAAATATACAATATCTAGGCCTTTTAATTGGCCACTGTACTGTGCGTTCTCTTGCTAAATTATTTCACATACCTAATTATATACCCAAATATTGTATTTGCAACCAAAAAAAAATAAAATGCGGAGGGGGGCTAGCGGAATCGGACGTGGACGAGGACGGGGGCGCGGAAATGCTGTTGGTGGCCTTGTTGAAGCCAGTGGGGATACAATGCGTGCTGGTGAGGGTCAGCCAGGATCCCACTCATCCAGAATCCCTGCCTTTATGGGACAGTTAAGCAGGGGGCGAGTTACACCGCTGTTGAGGCCTGAGCAGGTTGAACAGGTGGTGCAATGGATAGCCGATAGCGCTTCCACACAGTTGTCCACCAGCCAGTCATCCACACAGTCTCACTCTGACCCTCCTTCCTCCACACCTGGCCAACAGAGTCATCCCACCCTTGACCCCTCCCAGGAGCTCTTTTCGGGTCCTTTTTCAGATGTGCCGGAAGAATCCCAGGAGCTAGCAGAGGAATTTGTTTGTAGTGATGCCCAAACACTTGAGTTTTCGCCATCTCCTGCTGATGTGGACCCTGAACCAGCATCTGTTATCATGAGCGATGATGATGATGAGACGCAGTTGCCATCAAGGGAGGCTGTTGGAATGTCCAGTGGGCAGGAGGAGGAGCAGAGTGAGGAAGAGGAGGTGGTGGATGACGAAATGACCGACCCCACTTGGCCAGGGGTGATGTCCAGCGGGGAAAGCAGTGGAGAGGTGGTGGTCTGCGCAGCACCGAAAAAGGCAGCAAGAGGCAGAGGGATGTCCACAGGCAGAGGGATGTCCACAGGCAGAGGGATGTCCAGAGGCAGAGGGATGTCCAGAGGCAGAGGGATGTCCACAGGCAGAGGGATGTCCAGAGGCAGAGGACAGTCCAGACAGAGTAGTGAGGCCACAGCCAGCACGGCCGAAGCTGTTCCCGGCAGCGGGCAGTCGCGCGAAGCTCCCCCATCGAGGCCTCGTACTTCTGTGGTGTGGAGATTTTTTAATGTTTGTGCGGATGACAAACTGAGCGCGGTTTGCACACTCTGCCACTCAAAACTGAGTAGGGGCTCTGAGAAGAGCAATCTGACCACCTCAGGCATGCGGCGTCACTTGGAAGTCAAGCACTGGGCTGAGTGGGAGAGAGCAAACGCAATACAACCTGCGCCCGGTCCTGCTGCCACTGCCTCTTCCCCTTTGTTGTGTGCTGCCACTGCGGTCCAGACCTCCAGCCAGGACACCTCCACATCTGCCTCTGCCTCGGCTACTTTGGGGCCTTCTCCTTCAGCCTCCCCTTCCCCCGCCTCTTCGCCTGCACCTTCACACTCCTCGTCCCATCAACTGTCCATCTCGCAGGCGTTCGACCGCAGGCGGAAGTACGCCTCGAGTCACCCCCAAGCCCAAGCCTTAAACTGCCACATCTCCAAACTGCTGGCCCTGGAGATGTTGCCGTTTAGGCTTGTGGAGACGCAGGCCTTCCGCGACCTGATGGCGGCTGCCGCACCTCGCTATTCCGTCCCTAGCCGCCACTACTTTTCCCGGAGTGCCGTCCCCGCCCTGCACCAGCACGTGTCGCGTAACATCAGGCGGGCCCTGAGGTACGCAGTCAGCGCAAAGGTCCACTTGACCACCGACTCGTGGACAAGCGCTTGCGGCCAGGGACGCTACATCTCTTTGACGGCACACTGGGTGAATGTAGTGGAAGCGGGGACGGGGTCGCAAACAGAGACGGCCTACCTACCACCCCCGCCCAAGATTGCCAGCATGGGTTCTGATAAACCCCCCTCCTCCTCCTCCTCCTCCTCTGCCTTAACATCGCCCTCAGCCGCTAGCTGGAAGCGTTGCAGCACTGGCGCGGGGAGACGTCAGCAGGCGGTGCTTAAGCTCATCAGCTTGGGCGACAGGAAGCACAGCGCCCCAGAGGTGAGGGACGCCATATTGCAGCAGACGGAGATGTGGCTGTCGCCGCTGCAGCTAGGACCAGGCATGGTCGTGTGCGATAACGGCCGTAACCTGGTGGCGGCTCTGGAGCTTGCCGAACTCGATCACGTACCATGCCTGGCCCACGTTTTTAATCTGGTAGTCCAAAAATTTCTAAAGACTTACCCCAACCTGGCAGAGCTACTGGTGAAAGTGCGGCGCTTGTGCGCTCACTTTCGGAAGTCAACTGTAGCTGCTGCTAGCTTAAAAAAACTCCAGCAACGCCTCCATTTGCCTGAACATCGGCTGTTGTGCGACCTGCCGACTCGCTGGAATTCCACCTATTCCATGTTGGCCAGGGTGTGTGAGCAGCAGAGAGCATTGATGGAGTACCAGATTATGAATCCACGCGTGCCTCCAACTCAGCTCCCTCAGTTTGCCAACCACGAGTGGCCATGGATGGCAGACATATGCGATGTACTGCGTATCTTTGAGGAGTCCACCAAGAAGGTCAGCAGCGAGGACGCTATAGTGAGCGTAACCATCCCGCTCCTATGCGTCCTTAAAGAATCGCTCATCGCAATAAGGGAGAACGCATTGCACGCAGAGGAGACGGGGGTAGGAGGAGACGCAACGGAGCTACACAGTCAGACCACACTTTTGTCTGCTTCACGGTGGCAGTTGCAGGAGGAGGAGGATGAGGAGGAGGACGACGTGGAGGTGGCTGTGGAAGAGGAGGAGGATGCTGGCGGCGAGGGTAGCAGTCAGGCTGTGTGCGTCCCATTGGTTCAGCGCGGATGGGGCGGAGAGGAGGCGGAAGAGGAAGAGGAGGAAATGGCAAGTGATCCTTCTGGTGGGGGCAGTGAGGTCATGCCTATTCAGAGTCTGGCACACATGGCTGACTTCATGCTGGGCTGCTTTTCCCGGGACACACGTGTTGTCCGGATAGTGGAGAACAAACTGTACTGGGTCTTCGCAATCCTGGACCCCCGGTATAAAGATAACGTCTCTTCTTTTATTCCGGTAGAGGAGAGGACGAATCGATTGCTGGAATACCAGAGGGAACTCGTGCAGAACATGATGGAGATTTTCCCACCCACCATCGCTGGCGGCAGAGAGGAGAGGGTCTCCCAGAGTCCCACAACATCTATCAGGCCCACAGCCACCAGGGGAACACTCTCCAAGGTGTGGGACACGTTCATGGCACCCCCTCGTGCAACTTCCATCACTGCGGGGCCCGCTATCAGCAGGAGGGACAAGTATCGGCGGATGTTGCGGGAGTACCTGGCAGACCGTACCCCTGTCCTCCCCGATCCCTCGGCGTCCTACACTTACTGGGTCTCCAAGTTGGACACGTGGCTGGAACTGTCCCTGTACGCCTTGGAGGTGCTTGCCTGCCCTGTCGCCAGCGTGCTATCAGAAAGGGTGTTCAGCGCAGCCGGGGGCATTATAACCGATAAGCGCAGCCGCCTGTCAACCGACAGTGCAGACAGGCTGACGCTAATCAAAATGAACAGCAAGTGGATTGACCCGGACTTTGCTTCTCCAACCGTGGAAAGCAGCCAAAAGTGAAGTGCCATCTGTATGAAGTGCCATTTCCTCCTCCACCTCCTCCTCCTTAACCGCCGTAGAATTGCTCCGTAAATAAGAAAAATTTATATATTTATGGCTCACCTCTTGGGCCTCCACAAAATGTTTAAGAGGTCTCACCTCTTGGGCCTCCATATAATTTTTAAGAGGTCTCACCTCTTGGGCCTGCACAAAATGTTTAAGAGGTCTCACCTCTTGGGCCTCCACATAATTTTTAAGAGGTCTCACCTCTTGGGCCTCCGCAAAATGTTTAAGAGGTCTCACCTCTTGGGCCTCCACATAATTTTTAAGAGGTCTCACCTCTTGGGCCTCCACATAATTTTTAAGAGGTCTCACCTCTTGGGCCTGCACAAAATGTTTAAGAGGTGTCACCTCTTGGGCCTCCACATAATTTTTAACAGGTCTCACCTCTTGGGCCTCCACATAATTTTTAAGAGGTCTCACCTCTTGGGCCTCCACATAATTTTTAAGAGGTCTCACCTCTTGGGCCTGCACAAAATGTTTAAGAGGTCTCACCTCTTGGGCCTCCACAAAATCTTTAAGAGGTCTCACCTCTTGGGCCTCCACATAATTTTTAAGAGGTCTCACCTCTTGGGCCTCCACAAAATGTTTAAGAGGTGTCACCTCTTGGGCCTCCACAAAATCTTTAAGAGGTCTCACCTCTTGGGCCTCCACAAAATGTTTAAGAGGTGTCACCTCTTGGGCCTCCACATAATTTTTAACAGGTCTCACCTCTTGGGCCTCCACATAATTTTTAAGAGGTCTCACCTCTTGGGCCTCCACAAAATCTTTAAGAGGTCTCACCTCTTGGGCCTCCACAAAATCTTTAAGAGGTCTCACCTCTTGGGCCTGCACAAAATCTTTAAAAGGTCTCACCTCTTGGGCCTCCACAAAATCTTTAAGAGGTCTCACCTCTTGGGCCTCCACATAATTTTTAACAGGTCTCACCTCTTGGGCCTCCACAAAATGTTTAAAGGGTCTCACCTCTTGGGCCTCCACATAATTTTTAACAGGTCTCACCTCTTGGGCCTCCACATAATTTTAAAGAGGTCTCACCTCTTGGGCCTCCACAAAATCTTTAAGAGGTCTCACCTCTTGGGCCTCCACAAAATCTTTAAGAGGTCTCACCTCTTGGGCCTGCACAAAATCTTTAAGAGGTCTCACCTCTTGGGCCTCCACAAAATCTTTAAGAGGTCTCACCTCTTGGGCCTCCACATAATTTTTAAGAGGTCTCACCTCTTGGGCCTCCACAAAATGTTTAAGAGGTCTCACCTCTTGGGCCTCCACATAATTTTTAACAGGTCTCACCTCTTGGGCCTCCACATAATTTTAAAGAGGTCTCACCTCTTGGGCCTCCACAAAATCTTTAAGAGGTCTCACCTCTTGGGCCTCCACAAAATCTTTAAGAGGTCTCACCTCTTGGGCCTCCACAAAATCTTTAAGAGGTCTCACCTCTTGGGCCTCCACAAAATCTTTAAGAGGTCTCACCTCTTGGGCCTGCACAAAATGTTTAAGAGGTCTCACCTCTTGGGCCTCCACATAATTTTTAACAGGTCTCACCTCTTGGGCCTCCACATAATTTTAAAGAGGTCTCACCTCTTGGGCCTCCACAAAATCTTGAAGAGGTCTCACCTCTTGGGCCTCCACAAAATCTTTAAGAGGTCTCACCTCTTGGGCCTCCACAAAATCTTTTAAGAGGTCTCACCTCTTGGGCCTCCACAAAATCTTTAAGAGGTCTCACCTCTTGGGCCTCCACAAAATCTTTAAGAGGTCTCACCTCTTGGGCCTCCACAAAATGTTTAAGAGGTCTCACCTCTTGGGCCTCCACATAATTTTTAACAGGTCTCACCTCTTGGGCCTCCACATAATTTTTAAGAGGTCTCACCTCTTGGGCCTCCACAAAATCTTTAAGAGGTCTCACCTCTTGGGCCTCCACAAAATGTTTAAGAGGTCTCACCTCTTGGGCCTCCACATAATTTTTAACAGGTCTCACCTCTTGGGCCTCCACATAATTTTTAAGAGGTCTCACCTCTTGGGCCTCCACAAAATGTTTAAGAGGTCTCACCTCTTGGGCCTCCACATAATTTTTAACAGGTCTCACCTCTTGGGCCTCCACATAATTTTAAAGAGGTCTCACCTCTTGGGCCTCCACAAAATCTTTAAGAGGTCTCACCTCTTGGGCCTCCACAAAATGTTTAAGAGGTCTCACCTCTTGGGCCTCCACAAAATGTTTAAGAGGTCTCACCTCTTGGGCCTCCACATAATTTTTAACAGGTCTCACCTCTTGGGCCTCCACATAATTTTTAAGAGGTCTCACCTCTTGGGCCTCCACAAAATCTTTAAGAGGTCTCACCTCTTGGGCCTCCACAAAATCTTTAAGAGGTCTCACCTCTTGGGCCTCCACATAATTTTTAAGAGGTCTCACCTCTTTAGCCTCCACACAATTTTTAAGACGTCTCACCTCTTGGGCCTCCACAAAATTTTCCATGAGCCTCTGGCCAGCCCACGGCCTCTTCCTGCCTTTTGCGGTCCTACGCATCCCTCAACATCCCCACTGCTTTACCTGCTAGACATGACACTGGGCCAGGTCGGGTCACTGACATCTCTAGCGCCAACAATTTGGGCATTTTAAGGCTTCTGCATGTGTTTGAGTTGTTTTTACATTTTAAAGAAGACATGTCTGACCACATTTCACACACACACACAATGACAATTAGGGGTGGGGTCTATTTGCTTTCCCCCTTGCCTATGCCATCTGTGGTTGTCATAGGCAACGTGATTTTAAGGGGTGCAGAATTTCATCTTCTTTTTTGTCTAGTTTGGCTTGGGGTCCATGGCAATGTAGAGGAAAGAAGGTTTCCTTGTATGGTCTCACTTTACAGAGAGGTTACATTGTCTTTGGAGTGTATTGTTGAGAGGCTGTGATAGTGGCGTAATAGTGCGACTTGAGCGCGTTATATGCACCCAGACATGCTTCCCCTGCTGTCCCAGTTGCATTCCAGCAGTGTTGGCATCCTTTTCTGAGGTTTCAGGGTGGACTTGGTGACCTCCAAGTGGTCGAATTGAGATTTCCAAGTGGCGAGCATTTTTTCCCCATAGACTTTAATGGGATTCGATATTCGGTCGAATAGTCGAATTTCGCGGTCTATTCGAATCGAATTTCGAACTTTCGAATATTTCACTACTCGCTCATCTCTAATTATTACCTATCTCTACAGTCTTACTTTCTTGTAATTCCCTTGCCGTCATCTCCAGGACACTTGCTTTCTTTTGTGTCCCCCTCTCCAATTTCTGCCTTTGGCCTCCCCCTTCGGATCTTTCTCCTAAAGGGGGTCTTTGCTCTCCTGTGCTCGTCTCCCTCTGGTTGTTGTCCTCTATAGTTTCCATGTTTAAATTCTCTGAGACACTAGAGTCAGATTCTGTTGTCCAGTCATCTCCATTTCTCCTTCTTCCTTGTCGTCTTCTTCTAAATTGCCTCCTGCTATTTCCATTTGAGAACAATCGCCCATTTTCATAATCCTGTTTATCTCTCAGGAATTTATCTTTTTTCTTTTCCTTAATTTCTGCTTGTACCGGTATCAACTTTTTTTTCCAATTTTTTAAAAAACACTTGTTGTTGGCTGACAGTTAATCTCATTCTCAACTCTTTTTTTGCTCTTTCCAATTCATTCACAACATTCTCATATTCCTGTGCGTTTCTTTTCAAAACCAGTTGCATCAATCTAAATGAATGTTCTAAGTGGAGCTGCTTCCACTGCTCCATGAAGTCCACATCATCCTGGTATTGGGATGTTTCTTTATAGACTCTTAACCCTCTGGGCACTCTGTTATGAGCTTGATATGACTGCAGTGAATTGACTGTCCAAAACAGTTTTACTTCCTTCTCTGCCAATTGAGTTACTTTAAATTCAAGTGCTCTTATACTCATTATTTGCAGACTGTCCTTCTCTTCACACTGGGCAAAAAACATACCCGCATCCACGCGGCCCTCATTAAGCGCTGTAAAGCACATTTCTGACGTCATATTTATGACCGTCACCATTTTGCCAGAAAAAGTCCCTTATTCGCTTCAGTCGCGTGCTCTGATCCTCCCAGTCACTTTAATCGTCATTAAGTTCAAAGAAAAATATGTGAGATCGGCACATGCGACTCTTATTTATAGCGGGTTCATTCACATTCAACCGGCGTGCGACTTCTCCGGGGGTGCTCCACCTCCACAGACCTCCAAAACCATCAGTGTAAGTATACAAATAAGGAGTGGCACTCACCCGGTTCTTTTGTTGCTGCTTTATTTAAATCACAGGGGTTCACATTCCGCGGTGCGGGTATCTTGTACAGTGTATGCGGCAACGGCCGTTTCGCGCCTCTCCGCGCTTCGTCAGGCCGCTAGCGTGATGACGTCGGCGCGCACCCAAAATGGCGCAGGTGTGTATACCTGTGAAGTCACTCAACAATTTCTACCTGACCGATCCATTCGGAAGTTCACAGGTTGACCTAAGGCTGTCTAGTCTTTGGTTTCGACTTGTGCTTGAAACCGAAAAGGGGATTATGTTAAAAAAAAAGTTAAAGGAATTTTCTGATTGTTTAATAGAGAAAACCTATCCTCAGGATAAGTTATCAATACCTGATCGGTGGGGATCCAACACCCAGCAACCCTGCAGAGCTGCTGTTTTAAGAGACCGTGGTGCTCTGGTGAGCAACATGGCCTCCTCACAGCTTAGCAAGCCCAGCATCATCCATTGGATAGCAGCTGTTCCTGGTATTGCAGCTCAGCCCCAGTCATTTAAATGGGACTGACCTGTGTCTAGGACATTTGACAATCACTGTGACGTCACTAGCCTAGGAAGAGAACCGCGCCCTCTACAAACTGATCGTCAGAGATGCCGAGAGTTGGTCCCCAACTGATCTGACATTGATGACCTATCCTGAGGATAAGCCATGAATATTAATCACCAGAACAACCACTTTTATGTCAATTGAGTAAGCAATCCAATACAACTTAATAAAGCTGGAAACCTTACTTGTTGATTTCCTTTCTTATTACATAAATATCCGCTAATATCCAACTAATATTCAACTAATGAATATCCAACTAATCACATTGAAAGAATTAAAGGTGACCACACAAAGGCAACTAGTGAGAAGATAGATATATATTGGCATTGAAGCTGTGAAGACTAAAGAAGACACAAATAGAAGACAGGATGTTTCTAGGAAACACTAGTTGCATAGGAGAATTGGATATCCATTAGAACACACAATCTGGCCATATACTTTAGATAAATGTTGACTGAAGCTTATAGATGTTGGAAGAACTGGTTGACCATCTATTGTGTAAGGGTAACCTTCTGACACTCCCCCAATGCCAGGTGCCAGGGGGAAATAATGACCAGGTATTCTCAGGGAGATATTCCACTGGCACTGACTTTCTCCTCCTTCAGGACACATGCATGTCTGACCAAGCGGGTACGCTGTATGGGAGAGAGTTGGGAAATGCAGCTGACAAGTGTTTGGCCAACAACTATTTAATGTCTGTGGCTGGACTTTGCAATAAAAAAAAAACAAAACCTTGAAGATGATAATGATGACTAAGATGTTGATCCTATAAGATTAGATGCATACTCCTATCTCTCAATGTGGATATAGTAGTGAGAACAGTTACAATGTTTTGACTGGTGATGACATGTCACACAGATCACACCATGCCTTGGAAAGAATAGCATAGTATAAAATCAAAGTGTAAGTTCAAAAAATGGTCTCTATGTGAGCAGGAGATAACATTCTCACTTCATTGCTTTACATACATTCATATGGTTAGCCGATTTATTAGGACACAGTGCCATGTGATTGCATTAAACCTGTATCAATCATTATGGTAAACCTTATTATAGGTTGACATTATCAGTGTGTGGTTGTACTCCCACATTGTGACCTACTCAACAGCTTAAATAATTCTTCTGCTCATAAATACGGGATGATTTCTCTGAATGCCAGGTGATTCCATACAGCACAGTGACCTAAAGTAAAAGTAAATTGCACATTAAAAAATAACATGGTGGATAGTATATAAAAATGTAACATATATCATACTGTAATAATTGTAATATACTCTTATATTGAGACTACCATTTCAATAAACCTTTCATAGATCAAGAGTAAAATGGGAGATCTATATGTTATAGAAAAAAATAAATTCTCACTCACCTTTAGTTCACTGGTAAAATCTAGTGAGAGAAAGAGAGAGCGAGAGAGAGAGAGAGACAGAAAGAGAGAGGGAGGGAGAAAGAGAGAGATTTTCAGCTTCAGGTTACAGTTTTTGCCCAGATAAATCTATTGAGAAAGGAGGAGAAGGAGGGATTGAATACAGGCAGATATGTTGCTGCTTTTAATTAGTAATCTTCTGCCTCACCTCAGTGCTGGATTCACAGATACACTGTACACAGTATTCTTCTACTTGCTAATAGCACCCCTACTTTATTGATTGCTTTACAGACCGGGGGATTATATTCTTTTTATTTGTTCCATCTGAAGAGCAACCTTTATAACCAAGTAGCTTTGTTTCTTTCTTGATTTTACACCATGGAGCACCTTGTGAACAGGATCAAGTGACAAGAACGGTGAGCTGGACTAAACTCCAAATCTTGTTATATATGTGATTAACATACATATTCAGACCCTTTATTATAACATTGAAATTTAGCTCTGAGGTCTCCTATTTCTCTTGATCATCTGAGATGTTTCTATACCTTGACTGAAGTCCACCTGTGGCAAATTCTGTTGATTGGAACAGATTTGGCAAGACACTCCCTATAATGTCCATATAAGGTTTCACAGCTGACAATGTATCTCAGAGCATAAAACCAAGCCATGAGGAGCAAAGCACTGCCTGTAGAGCTCAGAGACAGGATTGTGTGGACATACATCTGGAGAAGGCTACAAAAAAAATGTCTGATGCACTGAAAGTTCCCAAGAGCACAGTGACCTCCATAATTCTTAAATGGAGCCTTCAAAACTAAGTAATCAGGGGAAAAGAGGCTTGCTAAAAGAGAAGTTCCTGTGTGCAGGTATGGGAAACTTTTAGAAGGTCAACATGCCTTGCAGCACTCCACCAATCTGTGTTTTATGGCAGAGTGGTGAGAAAGCAGCCTCTCCTCAGTAAAAGACACATGAAAGCCCATCTGGAGTTTGTGAAAAACACCCAAAGGACTCTCAGATTGTGAGAAACAAGATTCTTATCTGATGAAACCAAGATTGAACATTTTGGTCTCAAGTCTAAGTGCCATGTCTGGAGGAAACCAGGCACTGCCCAACAACATCCCTGCAGTCAATCATGGTGGTAGCAGCATCATGTTGTGGGGCATTTTTCAGCACCTGGGACAGGGAGACTGGTCAGGGCTGAAGGAAAGTTGAATGGAGCAAAGTACAGAGATATTTTTAACCCCTTGAGGACAGAGCCCATTTTGGCCTTAATGTCTGGGCCAAATTTTTGAATTCTGACATGTGTCACTTTATGTGGTAATAACTTTGGAACGCTTTTACTTATCCAGGCCATTCTGAGATTGTTTTCTCGTGACACATTGTACTTCATGACAGTCATAAATTTGAGTCAATATATTTCACCCTTATTTATGAAAAAATCCCAAATTTACCAAAAATTCTGAAAAATTAGCAAATTTCCAAATTTCAATTTCTCTACTTTCAAAATACACCGTAATACCTCCAAAAATAGTTATTATTTTACATTCCCCATATGTCTACTTTATGTTGGCATCATTTTGTAAACGTCATTTTACTTTTTTAGGACGTTAGGAGGCTTAGAAGTTTAGAAGCCATTTTTCAAATTTTCACCAAATTTTCCAAAACCATTTTTTTTTAACACCAATGCAGATATAAAGTGATTTTGAGGGTCTTACATAATGAAACCCACCATAAATGACCCCATTTTAGAAACTACACCCCTCAAATTATAAAAAACTGCTGTTACAAACTTTGTTAACCCTTGAGGTGTTCCACAAGAATTAATGGAAAATGGAGGTGAAATTTCAAAATTGCACTTTTTTCGTAGATTATTCATGTTAATATTTTTTTTCTTGCAACACAGCAAGGGTTAACAGCAAACTAAACCTCAATTTACATTGCTCTGATTCTGCAGTTTACAGAAATACCCCATTTGTGGTGGTAAACGTCTCTATGGGTTTGTGGCAGTGGTCAGAAGGAAAGGAGCGCCATACGGATTTTGGAGGCAAAATTTGCTAGAATAGTTTTTAGGCACCATTTTGTAATTGAGAGACCCTGACGTACCCCTACAGTGGAAACCCTCAAAAAGTGACCCCATTTTTGAAACTACACCCTTCAAAGAATATATTAAGGGGGTACTGACCACTTTGACCCCCTAAGCGTTTTACGGAATTTGGAAACACTTGGCTGTGAAAATGAACATTTTTTTTCTTCCAATAAAATGTTGCTTTAGCCCCAATTTTTTTTATTTGCATAAGGGGTAACAGGAGAAAAGCCCCCCCCATAATTTGTTACCCATTTTCTCCTGAATACGGCAACACCCCATATGTGGTGGTAAACTGCTGTGGGGGCACATGGCAGGACTCAAAACAGAAGGAGCGCCATATGGATTTTACAACACAGATTTTGATGGAGTGGTTTGCGGGAGCCATTGATTTTTATTTTTTTGAGCTATTGTCTTATGTGGGGGCTCATTTTTTGCAGGATGAGGTGGGGTTTTCATTGGTACCATTTTGGGGTAAATACGCCTTTTTGATCGCCTGCTATTACACTTTTTGTGAGGGAAGAGGGAAAAAAATGGCTATTTTGGCATCGTTTTTTTTTTTTAATTTTTACAGCATTCGCCTGGGGGGCCATCTCATGTAATATTTTTATAGAGCAGGTTGTTACGGACGCAGCGATACCCAATATGTCCAACTTTTTTATTGTTGGAAAGTTTTACACATTAGATGCATTTTTGAACAGAATAAAATATTTTTTTTGTGTTGCCATTTTCAGAGAGCCATATTTTTTTCAGTTTTCAGGCGATTGTCTCAGGTAGGGTACAGTTTTTGCGGGACAAGATGACGGTTGAATTGATACCATTTTGGGGTAATTACGCCTTTTTGATCGCCTGCTATTACACTTTTTGTGAGGGAAGAGGGAAAAAAATGGCTATTTTGGCATAGTTTTTAAAAAAAAAAAATTTACAGCATTCGCCTGGGGGGCCATCTCATGTAATATTTTTATAGAGCAGGTTGTTACGGACGCAGCGATACCCAATATGTCCAACTTTTTTATTGTTGGAAAGTTTTACACATTAGATGCATTTTTGAACAGAATAAAATATTTTTTTTGTGTTGCCATTTTCAGAGAGCCATATTTTTTCAGTTTTCAGGCGATTGTCTCAGGTAGGGTACAGTTTTTGCGGGACAAGATGACGGTTGAATTGATACCATTTTGGGGTAATTACGCCTTTTTGATCGCCTGCTATTACACTTTTTGTGAGGGAAGAGGGAAAAAAATGGCTATTTTGGCATAGTTTTTAAAAAAAAAAATTTACAGCATTCGCCTGGGGGGCCATCTCATGTAATATTTTTATAGAGCAGGTTGTTACGGACGCAGCGATACCCAATATGTCCAACTTTTTTATTGTTGGAAAGTTTTACACATTAGATGCATTTTTGAACAGAATAAAATATTTTTTTTGTGTTGCCATTTTCAGAGAGCCATATTTTTTTCAGTTTTCAGGCGATTGTCTCAGGTAGGGTACAGTTTTTGCGGGACAAGATGACGGTTGAATTGATACCATTTTGGGGTAATTACGCCTTTTTGATCGCCTGCTATTACACTTTTTGTGAGGGAAGAGGGAAAAAAATGGCTATTTTGGCATAGTTTTTTAAAAAAAAAATTTACAGCATTCGCCTGGGGGGCCATCTCATGTAATATTTTTATAGAGCAGGTTGTTACGGACGCAGCGATACCCAATATGTCCAACTTTTTTATTGTTGGAAAGTTTTACACATTAGATGCATTTTTGAACAGAATAAAATATTTTTTTTGTGTTGCCATTTTCAGAGAGCCATATTTTTTTCAGTTTTCAGGCGATTGTCTCAGGTAGGGTACAGTTTTTGCGGGACAAGATGACGGTTGAATTGATACCATTTTGGGGTAAATACGCCTTTTTGATCGCCTGCTATTACAGTTTTTGTGAGGGAAGAGGGAAAAAAATGGCTATTTTGCCATAGTTTTTTTAAATTTTTTTTTACAGCATTCGCCTGGGGGGCCACCTCATGTAATATTTTTATAGAGCAGATTGTTACGGATGTGGCGATACCTAACATGTTTATGTATTGTGTGTTTTTTTATTTTTAATCAATTTTTTTAACTTTTTTTTAACTTTTTTTTTTTTTTCCACTTTCTTGACTCAGATCCACTTGGTTCTTCAAGAACCAGTGGGTCTGGTATTTTACAATACACTGCAGTACACTGTATAGTGTACTGCAGTGTATTTTCTTATAGCCTGTTCAAGCTCCTGCCTTTAGCAGGAGCTTGAACAGGCTTCCATGGCAAGCCAGACGAAAGCGTCTGGTTGCCATGGTAACCATCGGGACGCTGCCACAGCAGAGCAGCGTCCCGATGGAAGGGAGAGGGAGCTTCCTCCCTCTCATCTGCCCACACCATCGGCGCTGCCAGCGCACCGCAGCGCCGATGGGAGAGGGAGGGAGCGCTCCCTCCCTGTTAACCCCTTCCATACAGCGGTCCCTACGGACCGCGGCATGGAAGGGGTTAAACTGCTGACATCGGTGCCAGCACCGATGTCAGCAGTTTCAAGCAGAGTATCAGCTGTATGCTGATACTCTGCTTGAATAAAGATCAGCCATCCTAAAAAGATCGTTGCGGGCGGCACTCGCGGCAGCCGCCCGCACGTTGCAGGTCTCCCCCCCGCCTGCCCATCTGCCCACCCATCTGCCCACAGCTAATCAGGGGGGCGGGGGGACACCCTGACCTCCCCCTAATTACTGATACTCGGCGGGGATTCGCTAGAATAGCGCTATCCCCGCCGAGTACCCCTTGCCTGCTGTGAATGGCTGGTCTGAATAGACCAGCCATTCACAGCGATCGCCTTTATGGGGGGTGCACGGCACCCCCCGAGGCCTTAACTATGGGTGGCTGGGTGCCCTAAACAGCACCCATTACAGCATTTAACCCCCCCTGCACTGAGCAGGGGGGTTTCAATGCAAGACGTACCGGTACGCCCTGTAGCACGAACTACCTCGTGCTCAGGACGTACCGGTACGTCCAATGTCGCCAAGGGGTTAATGAAGTATTGATCCAGAATGTTGTGGACTAGGGATGAGCGAACCGAACCGTAATGAACCAGATTCGTTACGAACTTTCCCAAAAGTTCGGTTCGTCACCGAACCGAATTTTGAGAAAGTTCGTAACAAATCTGGTTAAAATAACGGCAACGCAAAATATACGCATATTTATTGAGAATGTACGCTAATGAGTACATATTCAGTTAAGTAGCGTACCTTTGACAACGCTAGACTGTATGTTCGTTACTTGAGTAGGAATGTTCGCAGACGCAGTGTATGAGTACACTAATGCGTACATATTCAGTTAAGTAGCGTACCTTTGACAACGCTAGACTGTATGTTCGTTACTTGAGTAGGATTGTTCGCAGACGCAGTGTATGCGTACACTAATGCGTACATATTCAGTTAAGTAGCGTACAATTGACAACGCTACACTGTATGTTCGTTACTTGAGTAGGAATGTTCGCAGACGCAGTGTATGAGTACGCTAATGCGTACATATTCAGTTAAGTAGCGTACCTTTGACAACGCTAGACTGTATGTTCGTTATTTGTGCGCGGGAATGTTCGCATTAGTGTAAATTCTCAAATATGCGTATATTTTGCGTCGCCGTTGTTGAAGTCACTTGGATTTTTTCCACTTTTTTCATTGTAATAGCAACTGCAAGTAAACGAAACTATACCCTATCAGACTCCCATTATTGTAGCAGCAATTATTCAGCCGTTATAGCAAGGTTCGTTTTAGGTTCGGTTCGTACGAATCCGAACTTCACGAAAGTTTGCCGAAGCGAAGCTAGCCGAACTTTTCAAAAGTTCGCTCATCCCTATTGTGGACATTAGACTGGGCCGAAAGTTTACAGTACCTCCCAACAAGACAATGACCCTAAGCAGCCAAGACTACACAGGAGTGATTTAGAGACAACTCTGTGAATGTCCTTGAGTGGCCCAGCCAGAGCCCTGACTTGAACCCTACATCTTTAGAGAGGCCTAAAAATAGCTGTCTACTGACGGTCCCCATCCAACCTAGAGATGAGCGAATCATCCAAAATTCGCTTCATATTCCACAAACTTTTCATAAGATTCGTATAGTCTACGAATCTTTTCAGTGAATCTGCGTACAAATCATACGTTATTACGGGGTGTTTTGTGAAATTCGTGCACTAATGACGAATGTTCAGTTTTAAAAGGTACGCAACTTCTGTGAACACGTACGCATAAGAGTACAAATTGCGTTACGAAAATGATGGGCTTTCCTGGAGCGTAATGGTGGAGCAGGAGGAACCCTCTGAGTCTGATCCCCGGCTACATATGGATACTGTATAAGCAGATGACAGCAGATCATCCAGCTGAGACTGAGATGAGCGTGCCATCCACTCCACTACCTCATCCACTTTCTCCTCCACTACAATTTTGCACCTTGGTGGGTTAGCCTGGTGGAACACCGACCAATTATTGCGAATACTACAAGTAGAAGCTCCGGCTACAGGTCCTTTTGCACTGTTGCCCTGTGCCACTTTCTCCTTTTTTTTAGAGCTTGAGGTCTGGCTGGAACTGGACCCATTTTGCTTATCCATTCCAGACATTTTTCACTTCACTGTGGCCCTGCAGCTGGTCTTTGTCTCTCCCCCTGTCTCTCACCCTATCTCTCTCCCTGTCTCTCTCCCTGCCTGATCAATTACTAGCCCTGCACTGGCCCTGCACTTGCCCTGCAGTATCCCTGATAAGTGTAATATGGATTCCCAAAACAATTACACCCCAATTTTAACAAAACAGGTTTCAGTCTCTCAGAACTACACACACAGTGCTTCTGCTCGTCTCAGCAGTCGCAGCACAACTGATGCGTCACTGGCTTATCAAACCTGAGCCAATCAGTGCAAGCACTGCCCACGAGGTCAGGTGACCACTTTCTTCCCAGGCTTTTGCAGAACGAATAACGAACAATTAAAGTTCGCTTATTTATTGAATTCGTACGTAACAGCGTATAGTGTAACTTATATGTAGCATTAGCGTACAATTTGTTGGACAAGTACGTAGCGAACTCGTTTAATGCCTTAAGAACATTTTCAAATCTAACAGAGCGAATCTCAAAAAATTCAGATTCACTTCGCAGCGGAAAATTTCCAAGATTCGTATCAAATCTACGAAGCGGCGAATAGATTCGCTCATCTCTAATCCAACCGAACTTGAGAGGATCTTCATAGAAGAATGGTAAAAGTCCCCAAATCCTGGTGTGCAAACCTTGTGACATCAAACCCATGAAGACTGGAGGCTGTAATCACTGCTAAAGGTGCTTCAACTAAAGGAAAGGGTCTGAATACTTATATCATTATAACGAGGGGACATCCTCTGCGTCTGGAGGAAAGAAAGTTTATACACAGACATAGAAGAGGATTCTTTACAGTAAGAGCAGTCAGACTATGGAACTCTCTGTCTGAGGAGGTGGTGATGGTAAGTTCAGTAAAAGTGTTCAAGAGGGGCCTGGATGTATTTCTGGAGGGTAATAATATTACAGGTTATAGTTACTAAAAATGGGTCGTTGATCCAGGAAGTAATTCTGATTGCCTGATTGGAGTCGGGAAGGAATTTTTTTCCCTAAAGTGGGGAAAATTGGCTTCTACCTCACAGGGTTTTTTTGCCTTCCTCTGGATCAACTTGTAGGAAAATAGGCCGAACTGGATGGACAGATGTCTTTTTTCGGCCTTATAAACTATGTTACTATGTTACTATTATTTTAGTCTTTCCTTTTCAAAAATTTCGAACATTCTGTTTTCACTTTGTCATTATAGGGTATTGAGTGTAGAGGGGGGAAATATGTTTTTGTTTTGTTTTTTAGTACAAGGCCGCAACATAACAAAATGTGAAAAAAGTGAAAAGGTTCTGAAGACTTTCAGAATGCACCATGCATTGGATCATGTATTGCTGGAGGATGTGTACTTTCTCTTTTATGCATGTTCCTATATCAGTTTTATGATCTGTATGTATAATCTGTCATCTGTCTGCTTTCATGAATGTCAGATTAGATGAAATTGTAAAGACCTTGTGATATGATGTTTCTGTAATGAACCACGTGAGCTCAAGTCAAAGGAACAGATATATAAAACTGTCCAAAAGAAAATCTCTGTCTCCCATCACATCCAATCATAGCACAGATTTTATTTTTCAAGGGCAGAATCTGAAATGAAAGATGCTATTTGCTATGGGAAACAATGGGGGTTATTTATTATTATGTAAACCCCCAGTATGTCACTTTTTGAATGGTAATGTGCCTGAATTTAGGCACAAGTTATGTTTGTAAGCTGCCTTTGCTACTTTCTGAAAAGGGGGAGGGGTGGGGTTTTGGTTTGGGTGGTGCCTCTGGCCCCAGAATGTTAAAAGTGTCAGACTTTGATAAATGACTTCACATGAGTTCTAATTTCAATTCCATAACCCTGCCCCGCATTCTTATCAGCGCAAATGTATGTGGAACATTCCATTTTATGTTGGATGTTTTTGAATATAGCAACCAATGACAGTCCAGATTGTGTGGGGAAAATCCATTGAGGTGTTTCCTAGAAAAAGAAACTTTTTATTTTTATGCAAATGAGGTCTTAAAGGGCATCTGTCTGCAGTTTTGTACCTATGACATTGGCTGGCATGTTCCACGTGCGCCTGGCAGCTGAAGGCATCTGTGTTGGTCCCATTTTCATATGTACCCACATTGATGAGAAAAAGGATGTTTTAATATATGCAAATGTGGCTCTAGGAGAAATGGGGGCGTTGTCATTACACCTAGAGGCTCCACTCTCTCTGTAACTGCGGCACTAAAAACATCATAACACCTGATCCTGTGAACCAAAGTGCAGAGGACACAGTAGTTACAGAGAGAGCAGAGCCTCTAGGTGTAATGGTAACGCCCCCATTGATTCTAGAGGCTCATTTGCAGATCTAAAAACATTATTCTTCTCAGTAATGCAGTCACATATGTACATGGGACCAACACAGATGTCTTCAGCTGCCAAGCGCACATGTAACAGGTCAGCCAGTTTTACAGGTACAAATCCAATGACAGATGCCCTTTAAGTGCACCAAGTGGTGTGGCCAGTGTGGAAGGCTCACTGGAAGGCTGAGGAGCTGAGGTGCACCAAGTGTCTAGGCTTCATCTCTTGGTGCATTGAAACACTCATTGTATGAAGAATAAAAGTCTTTATATCGTGGGTATGCTGCAACCAGTTTTCACAAGACAGGTGATGTTTTTATCAGCAGTATCAATCATACAAGATAATAGTCCTGTTTAATGGGGTTGAACCTGCTGACAGTTACTCTTTTTCTTTCTTAAAACGAAGGATCACCTTCTGACATGTCAACAAGACACAATAGCAAAAATAGCACTCTGGGGTGAATAAATGGGATTTCTGGCCTGGTATAATTTTTTTCTGACTTTATATAACCAAAGCATGTTGATTGCTTAATGCAATGAAAGTTGCCACTTGTAAGATCTCTGCTTGCTGTCAGCTAATGAATATCCATACTTATTTATATTCAGAGGCTGAAAAGCCCATCTTAAATTTTTCCGACTGACAAAGCAATGGTTTGTTACAAAGAGTGAGCTCTGATATCATGAACTAGGCATGTATCTACTTCAGCTTTCACCTTCTGGATGTAACTAAGAATGCTCCCATCAGGGGTGCACCTAGCCTTTCTACTGCCTGAGGTGAAAACTGGAATGGCAACCCCCCCATGCCAATTTCTAAACCTAACCCCTTTGCCACAATGAAAGCGCTCATTGCCCATAGCCCTTCCTCTGGCCCTCTGCCCCTCCCTTGCCCCTATCTGGTGGCACCTGGGGCAATTGCCTCACCTGTCCTCATTGGTGGTAAACCCCTGGTTTCCATCCACTAACAGCAAGCAGAGATCCTAAAAGTGGTGGAAGATTGAAACAGAAAGTATATTAGAAAGCTATCAAACTTTTCACTAACAAGGAGCGAGCTTTAGGTCATGGACAACCCCTTTGACTCGTGATAAATAGTGGTGCAGTGTGATGAACTAGAGGTCGGGCTCTCTCACAAGGCTGCAGGCTCAGCGCTGGTTTCTTCTTCGGTTACACATCTGGCGGCATTGTGTGTCTTGGCTGAAAAATGCTCATCCAGCAAAAACTGTTTGGAAGTCGTATTCAATAGGATCAAAGGGATCCGTCCATAACTTTCATTCTTCCTTTACAGGATATAACCTTGATTTGTCTATCACAATGCAACCTGTTTTTAGGTCAGTACTAAGCCTGACATGCGTGCTGCTGAGCTGCGGTGCACATGAAAACATAGTGTTCCCATAAAAATGTCCTATTTAGCCTGCCATTTACCGTGTGGATGCTGTTTTGCAATGGTTCACAGATTTCTTTGATCCCTGGCATGGCTTCAACTACCACATGTAACAACTGTAAACTGCCTTCTGTTGCACAGGCCCTCCGGTAAGGAGCTAGCTCACATTGCACGGTGCAGACCATAAAATATCTCAGCAGTGTTTAAAAGTGAAGATAATTAACTTATAGTGCAGCGTTATGGATATTTCATGACATACTTGTAGGCACAGGACTTATATTGTGTGGCTGAGCAGGCCCTGTCATCTTTGCTGCATATTGTAACTTCCATGGCATCTAATAAAAAGAACAATCCACCTAGAATTATAGTAGCATGCACAAGGATTTCTGTGATCTAATTTCCATTATTTTATACAGGCAGGCAATTATCGGGAATAAACCATCTGTTCCCGATAGTTTTCCAGCTCGTTATAGGATATGAGAACTGTATTTGTATGTAGTAATCACTTCCGCCACATATTCATTAGTTTCTGCCACCAAGCCACAATGATTTAGGTGACCACATCAACAGTGCTTTTACCAGATGAAGAAGCGTTTGGTCATTCCTCGAGGGATTTGCTGCACCTTTACTTCATCGAGGGATCGGCGGCACCTTTACTTCATCGAGGGATCGCTGGCACCTTTACTCCATTGAGGGATTGCTGGCATCTTTACTTCATCGAGAGATCAGCGGCACCTTAACTTCATCGAGGGATCGGCAGCACCGTTATTTCATTGAGGGATTAGAGGCACCTTTACTTCATCGAGGAATCACCATTTATTTCATTGAGGGATTGCCGGTATCTTTACTTCATTGAGGAATTGCCGGCACCTTTACTTCATTGAGGGATTGGCGGCACCTTTACTTCATCGATGGATTGCCAGTATCTTTATTTCATTGAGGAATTGCCGGCACCTTTACTTCATTGAGGGATTGGTGGCACCTTTACTTCATCGATGGATTGCCAGTATTTTTATTTCATTGAGGGATCGCCAGTATCTTTACTTCATCGAGGAATCGCCGGCACCTTTACTTCATCGAGGCATTGGTGGCACCTTTACATCATCGAGGGATCAACGGCACCTTTACTTCTTTGAAGAATCGGCAGCACCTTTTTTTCGTCGGGGGATCGGAGGCACCTTTACTTCATCAAGGGATCGGCGGCACCTTTACTTCATTGATAATCCCATACACACCAGTTTAATCCCCTGTCACTCCATTGCTCTCCGTTTACTTTCAAGCAGCTCATCACATGTCATCTACCTACATGACCAATCATTGGCCTTAGTAATCTCCTATTATAAGTACAAACAAGGCTGCTGAGGACAGAGATTGGCTGCAGAGGTCACATGGTAGACAGCATGTGATCAGCTGCACGAAACTAAATGGAGACCAGCATGGACTACTGAAGTGGCAGTGCTGGAGCGGCAAGGCATTATTTTATTTTATTTTTTTAAGCATTCCCTGCCTTTAAAATGAAGCTCTAGTCTAGACAATCCCAGAGGCCCTTTCACCTCTCCTGACATGTCTGTTTTAGTAGTTACTTGCATTCCCCATAATAGTTCTGAAGCATCTACTCTTATGGCTCTATGCTGTGTCATTCTTCTATTATTCCTACTGGAAGTTTACAAATGAATTGCTGTCAGTCTCCACAGTCTGACAATAGCAGTACTGATTGAATGGTATTAGGCTAGGGCTACAGTTGTCACGCAAATTTTTGTCACACAAAAGTAGTGCAACAATTTTTATAATGGTAGTCAATGGTGCCGCACTGTGACATGTGACATGGCCGTCTCAAAAAATCCAGCCGCGCATCACCGTGTAGCCCTAGTCTTAGGCCTCATTCACACATCCTTGGACCACGGTCTCTGAAAATCCGGCCTGTCGTCCTGCTAAGTGCACAAGCGCACGGCGTCATTGGTTGCTATGAGGCTGTGCACTTCATGTCGCTGTACAGTAATACACTGATATAGATCATGTGAGTGTATTACTGTACAGCGGCGGCTGCACGAAGTACACAGCATCATTGTTTTTCATGGACCGTGCTCCACAGATGTGTGAATGAGGCCTAACAGAGGGATGGCACAACACAGAGCCATTAGAAAAAAGGCTCCAGAACTTGGATTTAATGTGAATTATATGCTAAAACAGACATGACAGAGGAGGCGACAGGTATTTAACCCCTACTTCTGATTAAAAGGAAAGTATATTAATTCTTCTATCACCGAAACGTGTGCTATCTCTTTTATGCACGTCCCTATATCATTTATGGTCTGTGTTTATAATCTGGTATCTGTCTGGTTTCATATATGTCAGATTAGATGAACTGTTCTGTGATTAAATGTTAAAGCCCTTGTGACAGGACGTTTCTGTTATGAACCACGTGAGCTCAAGTCAGTGGGGAGATGTAGAAACTGTCTAAAAGAGAAACTGCCTTTCCCATCTCAACCAATCACAGCACAGATTTCATTTTTTAAGGGTACAATCTAGAATGAAACCTGTGAAACAAAAACAGATTTTTTTTCTCAGTTTCATAAATCTACCTCACTTTCTTATCATTGCAGATGTATGTGGAATATTCACTATTACATGAGATATTATTTATCACTCTGCTTTTTCCACTACAATATAGTTCAATAAACCCTATATTTTCACAAAAGTTTGAAAACAGCAGCGATAAACTAATGGTTGCATCTTTGGCTCTTGAGAAACAGCTTGTCTGCTCCACTTTAATGGGGTTATCCAAAGAATTATTATTTTTTTTTAATTTGGAGGACTTACTTCCCTTTCTGCAGGTGGGCAGCAGCTCATCAAACACCTGCATCTCCCAGGAATCGTAGAGTAGAGATATTAGTGGCTCACCAACCAACAATGCATGGATAAGAGGTGCTGAGTATCACCAGCATACCCTAAGCTGTAGAAAACTCGAGACATCTCAAGAGAGACATCTCTTCTAGGGCATTTATCTGTCCTCGGATCAGAACAGCAAGCATACACCAGAACAGCAAGAGCATATTTGAATTTGAGCGCCAATACTTTACATCAGGCGGGTACCCACGTGGGACGCCGCCCTGCTCAAGCCTGTAGCGAGAGAGCCGCGCGGGAGTATAGCACGTGCATCCTAGACAACAGAGACACCCGGACCTAACCTCAAAGGAAGGGTAATGCAATGGAATATACTATCGCTTCTGTCTATTAAAGTTACTCATGAAGGAATTACGAGCTGACTATTGATCCACACTACTGGCCAGAAGAATACATGCTATTAGTGAAATACGTATTATATATTAAGGATTATCGCTAGCCCTAATACCTCCAGAGTGGACATTTGAAGCATTTACAGTGTGCAAACATACAAACATAGAAGACCCACAGTGCATAACTATATGAACAATTGCTGAGTGCAATACACAGTTTGTCACCTAAATTGGGTGCTATTACAGGCGCTATCTTAGAATACCTGGAAACTTCTGTGTATCTGCACATTGCTATCATTTGCACACTGCGATTATTTGCACATTGCTATATCCACAAGTGATTGATTGACGTATATGGCAATCTACAAAGTGATATTTTGCAATTTGCACATTATCCAATGATAGACTCTTTATATTTATGCTTTTAACCAGCGCTGGGGTTTGATTTTGATTTAGATTTTTTTGATTTCGTTGATTTTTAGGTTTTTTTAATTGTTACTCATTAAATGCTACATTAACTTGGAATACATCTACTGTGATTTTATACCAAGGTATTATATCATACAATTATCCAAGTACAGGGATACTCACAAAATATTCATCTTGTTTAACATTCCCATAGCAACCAAGTGTAGAGAGTGCACATCACATCTACTATCTCCCAGGAATCGTTGCAAATAGTTATTGATAACCTCTTCCTCCTCCATATAAAATAGTCCCTCACAGGGTCATAGCTATAGGGGAAGCAGGAGAAGCGGCTGCTTTGGGGCCTGAACTCAGAAGGGCCCCACCCAGGAGGAGAACTGAAATATTTTATACAGGGGCGTACATAGAAATCAAGGGGCCCCATAGTGAAAATCAGAACTGCCCCCCCCCCACCCAAATATAAAGTAAATTATTGTAACTGTATATTGTATGTATGTATGTATATATATGGCTCTAATAGCAGCAACCCTCCTACAGACACAGAATGTCCCACCATAGACACAAATGTGTGTGTGTGTGTGTGTATATATATATATATATATATATATATATATATACACATATACAACAGACAGTTGTATATGTGTGTCTATACCTGCAGTCCTATGTAAAACCACAAGTAACACAAGTGCTGATAATGTGGTAGTTTTACCTGCAGTCCTATGTAAAACCACATATAACACTAGTTTAGATCATGTTGTAGTGTTACCTGCAGTCCTATGTAAGACCACAGATAACACTAGTGCTGATAATGTGGGAGTGTTATCTGCAGTCCTATGTAAAACCACAGATAACGCTAGTGTAGATCGTGTAGTAGTGTTACCTGTGACCTGTGCCTCCCCGTTCCTCTCCCACGGGACTCCATGTTGGCGACGCTGTCTCCTCTTCCATCTTCTTCTTGCCCCCAAAGAATGTCCTGATGCAGCTGCGTCAAGACATAGGAACACTGTGGTCATGGTGAAGCTGACACACAGGGACAGGGACACAGGGACAGGGACACACAGGGGGACATACACACACAGGAGGACAGACACACACACAGGAGGACAGAAACACACAGGGGGGCAGACACACACACAGGGAGACAGACACACACACAGGGAGACAGACACACACACAGGGGGACAGACATACACACACAGGAGGACAGACACACACACAGGGAGACAGACACACACACAGGGGGACAGACACACACACAGGGAGACAGACACACACACAGGGGGACAGACATACACACACAGGAGGACAGACACACACAGGAGGACAGACACACACACAGGGGGACTGACACACACACGGGGGGGGCAGACAAACACACACAGGGGGACAGACAGGGGGACAGACACACACACACAGGGACAGACAGACACACACAGGGGGACAGACACACACACACAGGGGGACAGACACACACACAGGGAGACAGACACACAGACAGGGGGACAGACACACACACAGGGAGACAGACACACACACAGGGGGACAGACACACCCACACAGGAGGACAGACACACACACAGGGGGACAGACACACACACACAGGGGGACAGACACACACAGGGGGACAGACAGACACACACACAGGGACAGACACACACAGGGGGACAGACACACACACACAGGGGGACAGACACACACACAGCTAGGCCTCACCAAACTCCAGCCTGGCTCCTCTCCGTACAGGAACACAGCTCTCTGCTCCTATGGCTCCTCCCCCACTGGTCACATGGGCGGATGACGTGAGAAAGGTCCTTTAGCTCACAGCACCATGGACTGCAGGGGTGAGGAGACCTACAGAAGAAGGGGGAGACCTATCTCTGGACTGCAGGGGTGAGGAGACAGACAGGAGAAGTGGGGATACCTAAGACTAGGAAGTGAGGGGGCAGGGCCATTCAGCCCTGCAGAGCCCCCCAACCTCGCGGGTCCCATAGCAATGGCGTGGTCTGCCGCCATTGGGGGTACGCCACTGATTTTATAGTCAGGGCCTCCTCAACAGTATTATAAAAGGACATTACTGTATATATAGAGACACTGTAGGAAACGTACTGAGCAACACGATCTTGACTAGCCACAGGAGCAGGGGCTGCATGGGAGTCAGGAGTTGTGAAGACGTTGCTGGGGACCTGTTCAAGAATTTGCTGTGGGGCCCACTCATTTCTAGTTATGCCACTGGTCCCTCACATATGTATAGCCCAAGAGATAATAAGATACCTATGGTATGTAATGCCCTCACAACCTCCTTCTTCACTTTCTAGAGAGAGATGCAATATATGAGAGATATATTTCTATGAATTTTAGAAGTAGAGATGAACGACTGAAAAGTGACTGAGCTGCTTCACCCACGTCTCTATGGAATCACTTCACTGTCACTGAGAGGAGGAAGAGGGCAGGGAAGCTACTGAGCATGTCAGTCCACCTCTGAATACAGGAGAAGGTGGACCAGAAGGATAAACAGCAGGGGGTGCTAGCTGAAAGGAAAATATAAGGTACATAAAAACCAAACAGTATTTTTAGTGCATGTATATTACAATACTGCTTCCTTTGCAATGTCCTATTGATTGCTTAGTAATACATCTCATTAATAGCCCCTTAGGTCACCTCCAGAACTTCTCACACGTGGATCCTCTACTATATAACCTACTATCATAATCCAGCCATATCTAACCAATTTAAAAACAGAGATGCGCATATATTAAATCTAAAGTTGTGCATACAATCTAAAGTTGTGCGCTTAGCTGTGGAATAAATTTCTCTCATAACTTAACGGTGCAGAAGGATGGAGGCAATGATACTAAGGAAAGTGAAGCAATTTGTAATTATTTACTGAATAACAATGTGACAGGTGCCACCCGACCACAACCTGAATGTCTATATGTGAACAGTCTCTAGAAACAATATTCTGCTGTCAGGGATAACCACCACAATGCAAAGCCGTAAACATTCTTCTATAGGATATAGTTCAGCGGTCCTTACACCAGGTGTCCTTTTAGCTTAGTGACTTGGACTAAGGGCTCATGCACACGGCCATATGTGTTTTGTGGCCCCCAAATCTCGAATCCGTAAAACATGCATCCTGGCCGTGTACATGCTGCCATTTTCTTTTTCACTTTAGTAGAAATGTCCTATCCTTGTCGGCAAAACGGAGAAGAATAGGTCATGTTCCATCTTTTTTCTGGGGCCGTGGAACTGACATGCGGATGCAGAGAGCACAACCTCTTTAAGGACACTACCATGGAGATTTATGAAACTGACTAAAAAATAGCAACAATAGCCAATAGCAACCAATCACACCACAGCTTTCATTTCATATTCCGTTCTTGAAAAATGAAAGCAGTGCAACAACTGGTTGCTATGGGCTACAATTATGGGCTTCATAAATCTTTCCCATAGTGTTAGTTAAAATTATGAAGGGGAAAACTGGAAAATACCCACATTTTGGGGCAAAGTGATGTAGTTTTGCCTGACTATTGGCTCCAAACGTAGCAGATTTATTAAGAGGTGTGCACTAAATTACTCCAATAATGATGTGGCACTAAAAGTTAAAAAAAATGAATGGTTTTGCAGTACGGTTACCTAAATTTCACTGTTAGCAGTAGACATATTAAATAACCAATGAAAAGCGTAATTTCCTTCTGCCACCCAGGAGTCGGGCAAACTACTAAGCACTTACTTCTCTAAATATACAGTCACTCTTATTACAATGATTCTTGTGATTGCACCAATAAACTCATTGCTGTATCCAAACCTAGAATTATTCACTTATTATCCTCCGTAAAGAAAATGGTGCATATAAGACAAATGGTTTCTCGAAGCAGCATAAGGATTACATCTAATTTAATTCCCAAACACAAGACAGACCACACATAATGAACAATAAATGGTTTGCAGCTGTAGCCGAGGTTACGTTTCTTCAAATAATATGCATATATTTGTAGAGATAATTAACGAAAATATATTACTTCTACCGTCCATGTTTTCACTCATAGCAAACCATCTCACTCAGTGGTATACACAGAAGAAAGCTAAGATTACTATGCACTCACCCATTGCCGGGCCCATTTGTATCTATTTCTATGTCTTTTCCTTGCCCTTGGCCCATACCCCTACCCACTTTCTGCTAAAAAATGTAGTTCCTCTGTGCAGAGAGCCCTACACAAGTTTGCACAACCCAGAAGCAAAAGAGTAGAAATCAACTGGGCTGGGCCCCATTCTACAAGGGCCCCGAGTGGTCTGTCACTTTTGTATAAATGCTTAATTTGCTTAATTTGATACAGAGAGTGTAATATTATCTCAAGAGCTTCAACAAATTCCTCCATGAACTCGATTGCAAATAACCCATCAATCATCCACAGCATTGGAATATATTCATTTCAACATTTAACTGGAAACATGACATTTCTATTGATGAGTAGGATTGAATTATTCCCTGGCTGGAGAACACATTACTTTGCAGAGTTTAGGCATAGAAAAGTCGGTAACAAACTAATTGACCATTTTCATGTTTCAGAAAATTAAATAAACCTGTCACTAGTAGAGATGAGCAAAATGTAATTCTGGTTCAGTTTGACCTAACTTGTTTCGGTTGTGTCCGAATTGATTCTACAGGAATTTGAAAGTACTCCAATTGGCTTGAGAATTTCTGCATGACACTCTGAGGTCTCTTAAGCCCAAAATCACAAAAAAATTGACAAAATCAGGTCAAATTTGGTTAGTTTAAAAACTTGCTCATCTCTAGTCACTAGGTTCATTAAAGAGGACCTGTCACCTCTCATGACATGCCTGTTTTAATAGCTTCATGCATTCCCCATGTAATAACAATTCATCTTTTCTTATGTCTGTATGTTGTGCTATTCCTCTATTATGTCTACTAGAAGTTATGAATGAATTGCTAGCAGTCTGCAGTAAGGTTACAGAGGGGAGGTAACAAGTTGGGGGTCTGTACCTGCACAGACTTGCTCTATCCAATCAGTGCTGCCATATTCAGACTGTACAGGTACACACCCCCATCTGGTTACCTCGCCTCTGTACCCTTACTACAGACTGCTAGCAATTCAATTCATCTAATAGAAATAATAAAGGAACGGCACAACATAGAGCCATAAAAATAGATGCATGGGGAAAGATGTCACAAAAACAGACATCACAGGAGCGGTGACTGGTCCTCTTTAAACCTCTAGCATCCTTATATGCTGCTGGGGTTTAGCACCCGAGCATAAACCAATAACGGACATTTATACATTGTGTAGTAAAAAAAAAAGTTCACTTAGTGGAGCTGAATCCTGGACTCCTTTCAAGCAACACTCGATGCTGGAACAATGCATAGGTAATGACATGCTTAGTGCCTCCTTAGAGACTTCAAATTTACTGAGACTGAACATTGAAATTGAAACACCAAGAAGGACGTTAAGCAAATTGAGGAAGTAGCAGGAGTCGCTAAGATCTGAAAGCCCCCAGCTCCAATCTATGGCATGTGGCAGGGTCATAAAAGCTAGTTTGAAAACAAAGTGTTTAGCCTCACGAAACCTCAAAATTCGGTCATGTGGGATGATATGCGATACCTCCTGTTTGTGAACCTGGCAGTTATCACCACTAGTTGCAAACTGAGAGGGACAGACTCTTTAAACTGAGAGACCTTGGTTTATCACTCCGGCAGATTGTGCATACCTAGGCCAAGATGTCAGCACTGTTGCATGTCCCATTGGTTAGGAGAACAACAATGAATTGGAATGACAGCAAAAGATGCACAGAGGAGAACCTCTGCATGGGTGGGTCTTCTGATTAGAAGAATGGCACGTAGTGATCCATTCTGTACTGCAAGTGAAACTGAATGTTACATCCCAAGCCTAGGGTCAGAAAGTATTTGCACAACAGTGGGTTACGAACCAGAGGTCCAGCTAGAGGTGTTTCATTGACCTCACGTCACTGCTCTCAGAGGGTATCTTGGTGCACAGCAAGATGGCAATGGAGGCTGGAATGGAAGTCTGTCCTCTTCAGTAATGTGTCCCGCTTTTGTTACAGATGCAATGATAGCCTGAGATTGGTCTGGAGACTACGCGGGTAACAGCAAGAAGAAGCCTTCACAAATATTGTCACACCGATACTACTCCCAGGATTATGGTGTGGGGTGGCATAATATATAGCAGCTGGACTCTAGTCTTCATTTCAGGTACAGTACACAAACAATGTGTATTTCAACAGGACAACAACAGGCCGCATGTTGATTGTGCTACTGTGAGCAGCCACCATGGCCTAAATGTGCTTCCAAGGCCTGCAGTGCCTCCATACTTGTCTCCCATAGAGCACATCTGCAACATCATTGGTCGGCAACTGTAAAGGGAGCTGCCAGCAGTGGATGTTGATAATTTGGGTGCCCAAGTGAGTTTGTGTCAAAACCTATCTCAGACAACCATTAATAATTTCATTGATATTATGCCAAGGCATGTAAGTGCATGTATTTCTGCATGTGGTGCTCAATGTTTTGAATATTTTGTTTACATTTTTTTTATTATTTGCATGTCATTAACATGTCTGTTCTTCATGTGATTTCCATAATTCCATGACTTCCTTCTTGGTGTTGCAATTTCAGTGTTGAGGAGTATAGTTATAGAACTGCTGTCCTCTTACTGTATATGGAATTTACACCCCCTTAAGCAATAGAACCAGATGTGACCTGCATACTGTGACCTACTGTAAATCTCAATTTCATCACAGATTACATAGTGTTCAGGTACAATTCTTGCTTTCCTGCTCATATTGCCACACTTCCAAATGTGAAAAATGTATGGGCTCCAGCGAGGTGAACAGAGTTATCACCAAAGTCTCGTTTTTAAACTTTAAAACCATTTTAAAACATGGATCCAAAGCCGGTTTAGGTACCAGCTGGTAGGAATCTCAGTACAGCCGAGACAAATCTTTGTGCAGCATTCAAACAAAGTTTTAAACGAATCGACTTCCGATCTAGGATCCGAAGCTCGATTCGCTCAACACTAATAGTAATGTGAGATTGTTGCAAAACTCAGCAGTTTAAGTCTCAGGCAGGTACAGTATGTAATTAATTACAACTGTGTTCTGATTTGACACTTAACAGCCCATTTATTTACTGATATATGCTACTTTTGTGGCATGTATCAGTCGCATATTTTGTTGCAAGCCATTCTGCAACAAATTCTGTGACTTTTCCCCGCTCACGCCACTTTCCCATCAGAACTAAAAAAGGGGGTATGACAAGGGCAGGCCAGCGGACATGGCGAGGGCAGGCTGGCAGGCCTGTCCGATTCATCATTTTGTACATCAGTTTTTGGTGTACAAAGTTACTAAAATCTACACGCAAGGATGCTGGCATATATTTTAGATTGTCACACTTCCTGCTGGAGGAAGTGACAAAGTATTGTAGAGGCCTGCGCCTCCACATAACTTTGGTGCTTCCTCCACCAGCACGGGCACAGTTAAGAGCGGTATCTAAATGTCTTAATAAATGTGCCCCTGAGTCTTGTCACAAGAGGGCATTCAGTATATTAAGACTGTCCCGCTGTCCTACTTTTGGGTGTTGTCCCTCTTAGTGAGAGACTATTGACTGTTAGATATGACGAACTTGAAGATATTTTGCTCAGTTGACAGACTTTAACTCGGGGGACATTGGACTGAGAGAAGCAGGATGGTCATTTTGATGAATTGTCCACCATCTAGGCCATTCTGATGTAGCTGTTAGGAGGTGTTAAGAGTTGTGGTTACATGAGGGCATGCACTAATGGCTTCGATTGGCACAGATAACTCATTAGTAGAGAAGATAGGTTGATCTGCTGAAATGCATGAACAGCTCCTTAAATCTCGTCCACAATTCAGACATAGGTGACACCTTCTTTACCCAACACTATCTCAGCCCAGATGATTTCCAGGCGCTTATCTGAAGGAAAAATTGGCATCATGACACCCATTATGTGTTCTGCCATTGACAACCAGCTACCGTCGCCTTCATTTGTAGTGGTGCCATGAACAAGAAACCTGGACTGCCATGGATTGGAACCATATCGTCTGGTTCTATTTGGGATTTGATAACAGTAGGGTTCAAGTATGGACTCTGCACAGTGAACACTTCAATTCTGCCATTGCTGTGGAGTGAAACAAAGGCCAAACTGCTGGTGTGATAATACTAGACAGTCAGTCACCTCTAGTAATGATACAAGGGTCACTAACAGCTCAGTAATGTGTGCAACTACATGTGTTGCCTCTCATGACAGGGCTTTCAACTGGCATTTTTCAGAAGGATAATGCTTGCCCACACACAGCAAGTACAGTGACTTGGTTTGGGGTGGTCCCCATGCAACACTGGATCCCCCACACACAATTGAGGTATTACCATGTGTTGCTGCACTACAGAGGGGATGGTAAGGTTTGATCCATGAATTGCCCAATAAATTTCCTGGTTCAATTATAATTGGTATTTAAACAGTCCTCCTCATCATGCTGTTCACATTTTGACATCATAAGACCAAGACGACACCTAACAATTCATTAACAGTACCTCACTATTGCAAGGCTTAAAGCAAGATGTTCTCAGATGGAAAGGGCCACTGAACTTAGAGTGTCACAAAGTGTCATCAGCAGGTAGCAACAGAGATACAAAGAGAATGGGAGAGTCACAGAAAGGCATAGAAGTGGATGTCCTTTGTCCACATCTCACACTGATGACCACTTCATTGTGAACAATGCCCTGCACCCAGTGTCATGTCAGACCATTCAAAACTGTTTACATCAGTGTGGTCCGTGTGCTAGATGACCTACAAGTTTGCCTGACCAAAGGCGTCATCGTCTTACGTAGGCCAGGGAGCATCCACTATGGAAGAGGTGTCACCAGATGAGCCTTTGGTGGTGGTGGTGTGGACAGGTGTGTCTAGTCAATATAGAACTGCCCTATGCTTTGTGAATAGTATAGCCCATACTACTTGAATAACATCATTAATCCAGTCATTGTGCCTCTGCATGAACAACACAGGCCTAATTTCATCTTCATGGATGACAATGTGCCAGCTCATCAAGGTCACATTATTAAGGAATGGCTGCTGGAGACTGGGGTACCTGAAATGGAGAGGCCTGCACTTTCTCCAGACCTGAATCCCATTAAAAACCTGGGGGATCAGCTGAGTCACCGTGTAGAGACTCGTAACTCTGTAACCCAGAACCTCAATGACCTGAGGGTCGTCCTTCAAGAAGAGTGGGATGCCATGCCTCACCAGACAATAAGTCAACTTATGAAGAGCGTGAGACGTTATCAAGCTGTTATACATGCTCAAGACCACAGTTATTGAGACATTGACATTTTTTGTGGGGTATATGCACCACTGTTGTTGGCTTTTGTTTCAATAAATTGTTTGAGATGAGGAAATCATCATTGTATGCTTTTACTTAAATGCCTTTCTTTCATGATATAATATCACTGTAGCATGGACTTTTTAAGTTTTCCAGACATTTCATCTGAAAGCTAAATAAAGTAAATATCCATAACTTTTTGTGATTCTATTTCTCCCTATAGGGAGAAAGGGTTAATTCAGTAAACAGGCCAAGGTCAGGACAGGCAGTGGAGGGTCTGAGTCTGTAAACAGAAAAAGGTTGGCACACTAACAGGCAAACATAACAGCATACCTACATTGGTTACTAGCACACTAGGAAACATATGCACAGGCACCCTCTCATTGCAGAAGCCCCCTAAAATACCCTCAGTTGCCAGACATTGGCTGAAGACTGGGAGACTCACCCACTGGTCATTTAAGAGCCAGAAAGGGGGCAAATGTGCATCCTACTTGTGCTAGGAGCATGGCTTAGCAGACAAGCATGATTCACCTTGCAAGAAGGGATGTACATGGAATGCCAGTGGCCGGGCCAGATACCTGCAACCAGAAGTGAAAAAGACTGCCTGGGCTGCCAGGGAGGATAAAGAACAGTCTGGTAAGAGATTCTACCCCCTACCCGCACAGAGGAGCAGAGTGTCAGTGGCCAAACAGTTAAATTGGACAGGTGAGTGTCACAAATGCTTTACCGATTCAGTAAAGGTGCAGTAAAGTTCCAGCGTGTGCAGGAGGGACCATATGAGACAGAAGACGAGAGATCACCGCATAGGGTTCTAATCTCTGTTTTCTGTGATTCTGATGTGTCAGTTACCTCTGTATCCTCCATCTTGATGTAAATGATAATGGTTGCTGTTTGTCCCATTTTACTACTGACTGAATACTGATACTTTTGTTCAAAGCTAAAATTTGTAACAAGGAAAACTCTCTGAACAATAATAGTTTCATAGGGGGAAACCACAAAGGAAGCCACTGTAAAAAAAACAAAAAAAAAAACATAGTCAATTGTGGCCCTGCTTAAATGTGCCCACAGTCACATGGATGTTCCACAATGCCTTTGGGAAAATGTTCTATGGAGAGATAAGAAGAAATAGGAACTTTTTAGAAAAAATGCACAACATTACGAACTTTGGAGGAAAAAGAACACTGCACACCAACTCCAAAATCTCGTCCAAACTGTGAAGTGCAATGAGCCACCCCCTTTCCCAGCAGATCGTGTCCCATGTTTTTAGGAATGCCAAGTCGTGATGCAGCCTTATTAGTTTGTGTGTGTCACGGTGCTCCTATCTGGATACCGTCGCTCCCCAGGGTTAGGCTCTGAAGTGATAAAGGGGAAAGTGATAGTTGTTGGAGTAAGAGTACAGACTTTATAAAGTTCAACAGCTTTTCTTGAATAAACTTGCATCCAGACAGTATTGGGTCTTTCTCTTGGCTCCAGAAGGTTTTGGGGTAAACGACAGTAGCATGCAAACTCGGATATTCTGCTTTTCTCTCTGCTGTGCTAAACTGTGGCTTCAGTCTGGAAGCTGGATTTTATGACTGTTCTGGTACCTTTTGAGTGGGATGCCTTTGGCTGTTGACTCCCTCATGATACTCTGTCTGTATATGTAAGGATGGTGCTCTATGAGCTGCTTCCCTTCCAACACTGGACTCAACCAGACCACACTGACTACAGCTTCCTGCAACCTCTCCCTTGGTAGGAGGCACTTCTGCCCTAAAGGAGGGAGAATGGAATGGTAAGTTCCATTCAATCTAAAGATCTCTACCAGATACACTGCCACCCACTTGACAACCAGGGACATTGCATGAACATAACAGCTTCATAGCCATATTATGAATGCACTGTGTAAAGGACCTGGAATAAATACACAGATGACATTATTGTTAGCCATTAGAGACAGTAGCAGGGTATAGGAATAGTAGTGACACTCTGCGGTACTACATAAGTTGTTGTTGCCCTAGGGCATAGGTGGCCAACCTGTGGCTCTTGAGCCACAAGCGGCTCTTTGCTTTTTCAAGTGTGGCTCTTTTGGTGGAGCCGGGAAGCAATCAGGCCGGCTCACTCTCCACACCATGCTCAGATTTCTTTTCCTGATTGAACATGTTGCTACTCTGCAGCTCCAGCTCACTCTTCACTACATCCCGATGCGCACAGTGTCAGAGCTTAGTATGTGGAGACGTGCACTATCACCTGGCATTGTGCGCATCAGGTCACATTGGAAAGAGTGTAGCAAGTGCCTAATCAGGGGAGGTAGATTTTTCTAAATTATAGAACTGAGAATTAGCGTCTGATCTAGGCATGGGAGCTTCTGATCTGAGCATAGGGGATCTGATCTGAGCATGGGGTGGGGTTCTAATCTTAGCATGGGGGGTCTGATCTGAGCATGGTGGTTCTAATCTGAGTATGGGGGGGCAGATCTGAACAGGAGGTTCAGATCTGAGTATAAGGGGTCTGATCTGAGCAAGGGGGTCTGGTCTGAGCATGGGGGGATCTGATCTGAGCATGGGAGGAGATCTGAGCACTGAGGGTCTGACACTGGGAGTCTGATTTGTGTTGAGGATCATATTTTAGGTCAGATATATTTTTCATCAGACCTCAGATCAGATGAAAAAAAAATTCTCTCTTATAGTATTTTTCCTCCACTAAAACCTAGGTGCATCTTATAGGGTGAAAAATATGGTGACTCGTGTGCAAATGTATAGCTTGTGGCTCCTGGTAGTCATACTTTTTTTTCCCTGGCTCTTTGTGTCTGTAAGGTTGGCCACCCCTGCCCTAGGGCTTGGGTGCCTTGCAGTTATTGAGGCAATATTGAATTCTAAGGTGTCTGAAAACAGTTTACTGGAGAATATAAGATCAGCGTACATGAGACCTAGATGAGACGTTGGGTGATACAATAAGACAATGACCAAAGGTACATAAGTACTGTGTATCAGGTAAATAATGGTTGAAAAAGATTTGCTTTGAAATAGGCTAGTCAGATTCCTGACCTTAACCTTAGGCGGCATTCACATGACTGTAAGTGAACACCGGCTGCGTGCACGCTGCATCATCATGCTGACCCATTGACTTAAATGGATCAGGGGTTGACATGTTGCAGCGAAGTACAGGACAAACCCTATCTTATGAGGCATGGAAACATGGATGCTGAAGCACATGGAAGCCCTTTATGCCAGAATCAGTGTGCATATTACCTCAACTTAAAGGGAACCTGTCATTATGAAAATGCAAATTAATTTGCAGACAGTATGATATAGAGCAGGAAGAGCTAAGCAGATTCATATATAGTTTTGTGGGAAAATATTTAGTAAAACTTGTATTTCATTCATTTGAATTCCTGCTCATTCTGGGTTTTGAATTCAAGCAGGCAGTTCTATGATTGACCGCTATCTCTGTACACACAATCACCTCATAGAGAAAAGGCTGTCAATCACTGATAGGACCTCTTCCTCATAGAGGGAAGGCTGTCAATCACTGATAGGACCTCCTCCTCATAGAAGGAAGGCTGTCAGTCACTGATTGCACCTCCTCCTCATAGAAGGAAGGCTGCCAATCACTGATGTGATTGCCTCCTCATAGAGGGAAGGCTGTCAATCACTGATGTGATTGCCTCCTCATAGAGGGAAGGCTGTCAATCACTGATGTGATCGCCTCCTCATAGAGGGAAGGCTGTCAATCACTGATAGGACCTCTACCTCATAGAGGGAAGGCTGTCAATCACTGATAGGACCTCTACCTCATAGAGGGAAGGCTGTCAATCACTGATAGGACCTCCTCCTCATAGAGGGAAGGCTGTCAATCACTGACAGGACCTCCTCCTCATAGAGGGAAGGGTGTCAATCACTGATAGGACCTCCTCCTCATAGAGGGAAGGCTGTCAATCACTGACAGGAACTCCTCCTCATAGAGGGAAGGCTGTCAATCACTGATAGAACCTCCTCCTCATAGAGGGAAGGCTGTCAATCACTGATAGGACCTCCTCCTCATAGAGGGAAGGCTGTCAATCACTGACAGGACCTCCTCCTCATAGAAGGAAGGCTGTCAATCACTGATAGGACCTCCTCCTCATAGAGGGAAGGCTGTCAATCACTGATAGGACCTCCTCCTCATAAAGGGAAGGTTGTTATTCACTGATAGGACCTCTACCTCATAGAGAGTAGGCTGTTAATCACTAATAGGACCATCTGCTCAATGAGGGAAGGCTGTCAAGCACTGATACGTTTTACAGAATCTTTTCCCATAAAACTATATATCAATCTGCTCAGCTCATTCTGTTCTATAACATGCTGCCTACAGCTCTGACACCAACATGACAGGTTCCCTTTAAAGTGAACTACTGTAAACTCATACTGTACTAAGAGACTTTTGTACCAGGCAGCCAGTGAGGGAGGGTATATGTTTTTGAGCTCAATCTGTCTCTGCTGAAAAAATATGGCATTTGTCAGTCTGTTGTCTTATGTGCTGAGTGGGTCACAAATTATGTTGTAGACCACATAGGTAATTTGCTCCGGTCTCTCGTCTGATTGCATCCATCTCATGTCCTGGACCTGGTGACCTCATTCATTATCAACATGTGCTCTTCTCCTCTGTCATATTGAGAGGGATGGTAAAAAAGAATACAGGCAGTTGCTTTCAATCTGATTTTATAGTCTTTGCTTGGGGACAAAATGTAATGTCTGCCTTCAGTAAATGACGTAATATAGTGAGTGGCAACTGAAAGTCGTAACTTTTAGAAAAGTAAGTTGAGGGGAATAAATTTGTGCAATTTATATCATAAAAGTCGAACAGGAAATTGAAATCAAATGGATAGATAGATAGATAGATAGATAGATAGATAGATAGATAGATAGATATTAGATAGATAGATAGATAGATAGATAGATAGATAGATAGATAGATAGATAAAAACAAAACTAGTGAATGCACAATCATATGTTTTGGGTTAGATTTTTGACGAGTGATCGTTAATGGACTGTTGATTAAACTATTATGAATTCTTGTGGTTCTTTAGCATTCTGATTAGCTTCAAATAGTGCCTCATGTGGTGAAATATGTTAAACATATACCACAAGCAGCTATTCATCTGTATGCCCCATGCGGTCAGCACCCACAAGCTGCAGGACATGCTTTATGTGCAATCAACCGCATGTAAATCAGGTGCCGTCATCACAACTTTGAAAGTTTCAGGTCTATTTTCCCATTGACTTCTATAGAGAAATGAGATGTTGCAATTCCTAACGGCATCATAACCACATCACGACTGAGCCGTATGGTCGTACCTTAAGTGCTGGAATATACCTCTCTCCCCCCTCTTACCCCATGTTTGCCTTATCAGCTCCAGCCTACAGCCCTCGATTCAGGCTCTGAGGGTTTTATAATGATGGAATAATATACATTTTGCAGTGTTGCCAGATCTATAACTTGTACACCTATACTCTCACACAATGGGTGCCCTTAAAAGTGAATCAAATGAATTTCTGGGTACACCCAAGGTGAAAAGGAGCCAGGTTGAAATGGCGATAATGCTAAATTTCTGACAGATGACGTAGTCGGTGAGGTCCCCGGGTAGACGCCAATGATAATAATATTGGCACCTGCTTTGATACCAGTACAGGAAAAAAATTAACCCAACAATCCTTCTTGCTCTTTCTTAAAATTATATATTCTGAGCCACTAACACTCCCTTCCCCCTCTTTGGCTCCTCAAGAGCTTGCTACACACACAGTCTCTCAAATTGACCCTGATGGGAGGTGTATTTTTTGTTAAAGGGCGAGATGGGACTACGTGCTGGAGACAGGTGTCTAGGCTTACAGAAACTACAGAATGGGTCATCATTAAGCTGTTTTCAAAGCTCCCATTAAAGTGAGAACTAAACAGAGTAGCAGTGTGCATGCTCAATCTGCCACTCAATTCCATCTAACTCAATCTGTTTCAATGATGCCAATGTTTATTAATAAATATATATATATATATATATATATATATATATATATATATATATATATATATATATTCCAGTATAATCAAAGCAAATTGATGTATGCACTACAAAAAAACCCATGCAAAAGGTTGGATGTTTTTGTTCTTAAGCAACAAGAAATAATAATAAATTAGGAAAGATTAGTATAAGGACATACCTATGTTAGGCTACTTTCACACAAGCACTTTCCCTTTCCGCTATTGAGATCAGTCATCTCAATAGCGTGGAAAAACGCTTCCACTTTGTCCCCATTCATTGTCAATGGGGACAAAACTGAACTGAATGGAACGCAGTGCACCACAATGTATTCTGTTCCTTTTGGTTGCGTCCCCATTGTGGACGGAATAACACTGCAAGCGTGTCACAATAGAAAACGGATCCGTCCTTCATTGACTTTCAATGGAGTTCATGATGGATCCGTCTTGGCTATTTTAAAGATAATACAATCGGATCCGTTCATAACAGATGCAGAAGGTATGTGTTATCATGATGGATACAGCAAAAACGCTGGAGTGAAAGTAGCCTTACAAGGTTAAAACAAATCTTTACTAACCTAAATGTTGGCTTCATTGAAGCAGATTGAGTGCTGCAAAATTTTCCTTAATCTTTGATCTGATAGTTACTCCCTGTACTATGAATAGAGGATAACTTCTAACAACTGGAATACCCATTTACAGAATGTATTCTACACTACAGACTTGTCCACTGCAAAATTCACAAGGATTACGTGTTGATTCTGCTGCAGATTTGCATTTCAGTAACGTAGTCTGCAGCATGCCCAAATATCTGCACTGTACATTTCTTCATCGTGTGAATGAATTTATGCAAAACCCCATTCATAGATTTGCACTGTTAATTTCTCGCAGATTTTTAAAGCTGAATTTACAACATATATGGGAAGTGTGTTATTTGTACAGTTAATACAGTCCTGATAATACCATGAACATTTCCAAAGCCACACTATGGGAATCCCATAAATCCTATGTAAGAGGTAAACTCATTTAATTGGGCTCTAGGGTCAAGAAGCACAGATCAAAACAACTACATTCTTGTGCACATCCCAACATGCATAAAAGACGGAATGGATTTAGTTTGCTGTGAGTTGCTTTTGTTGTGAAACCAATTGCTTGATTTATTGCATCTTCAGGAGGCTAAATCTCTCCAGATCCTCAAATAATAAATATATGCACTTGGGGATAATGGAACTAAGTTGGTGTCTAAACCCCTTAAGAAACAGAAAGAAGAAACATTCATCTCCAAAATTAGGAATTCCTCAGGCTCTTTAGCAACAGCTACAGAGATAATAGCTCATGAATTCCAGAATACCATGGTATTTACTAGACGGGAAGGAGGTAGAGCTGCACAGCGGCCGCCTACCCCACTGCTTAAAAGGGTTGACCAGGTTCAGAGCTGAACCCGGACATATCCCCATTTTCACCCAGGCAGCCGCTGTATCGTGCAGGGCAAGGGCTTGTTTGTTTACATTTTTACACTGCTAGGTGGTGCTTCGGCCTAGCAGTGTTGCCGGTGACATCACCAGCACTAATGGGCGGGCTTTAGCACTGCCCTAGCCATTTTACAGGCTGGGGCAGCTATAAAGCCCGCCCATTCCACCTAGCAAAGACCCAGTACGTCATCAGATCTAAAGGAAAAGCCCTTGCCCTGCACGATTCATCATAGAGCAAGGGAGAGCTCATCTCAGAGGGGCTGCCTGGGTGAAGAAAGGGGTATGTCCAGGTTCAGCTCTGAAACCAGACAACCCTTTTAACTGAAGTGGTGGGCAAAGCTTCTTTCTGGATCTCTACCTTTCTTGGTCCAGAACAATTTGGTTTTAGGTCGCACAGAGAGAGAAAACAGAATACATCCTGAATAACACATATCACATAGCGAGATGTAACAAGAACCCTTTAGTCCTTTACTGCACAGATGCCAAAACAGTTTTTCTATAGAGTTTTTTGGCTCTGTATGAGGAAGGTGCTGGAAAAGCTATCTGTGATCTGTGCACCTCTCATGCTGGTGGGCATGGCGCCACCTTGCTCAATAGCTCCAAAGCTGCAGGGCTCAGGTGGCTCATTCCCGCTGGCCTTTCCTTCTTCCTGCCTGACTGTCCTGGCTGCCAGAACAGTGATTCTCCTTGATTCTCTCCATGTAGGCTTAGTCCTGCTTCTTGCCAGCAATGCCTCTCTTTGCCTATAGGGCACATATGTGCTCCCTCCAGGTCTTAAAGGCCCAGCTCACATGCACTGTAATCTTATGTCTGGTTACCCTGAGATACTTTAAGCACCTTCCCCTGTGGGAAGGTGCCTGAGCAATACATTCAAGTTTGCAAAATTCCTGCTAAGGTGTACCATGTTCATTTGCCTGTTCCATGTACCTGATCTCTGCCTGTTCTCTGTTCTTACCCTGAGCTGCCAGCTCTGACCTCAGCCTGTTTATTGGACTGCATGCACTCTGCCTGCCGTGACCTCAGCCTGTCCCTGACTATAGTTGCTGCCTGATTTCTCGGTGCTCTGCACAGGTGTCCTCTGGCCCTGTGGGTCAGTAGGCACTTGAACCGAGACTACTCCAAGAGGTAGCAGCCCGGTGGTTTCCCTGCAGTGATGTCCAGATCCCTGTAGAGGGTCCACGTCTACTTAGCTAGATTTTCCTCCATTGTTCATGCAAGTGATTTTAACATTATACCCCCACCCCTCAGAAAAAATCAGAGTCAAAAGTACTCTGGGTCTGGGTCATTTGCGATTCGTAACAGCAACAGGCAGGGATGCTTGCTTTTCTCCACTTTATTTTAGTCATTGAGACTCAAAAATAAGACAGAATCCATATATTTATAGCTTCAAAGCTGGGAGCTTCGCTCTTACAACTGCAACATTTGCCAATGATCTGTTTTTTATACTCACAAAACCAGAAACCTCTGTCCCCAAAGTGTTACAAACCTCTGAGATCTTTGGTCCTATTTCTATTTTCAAAATTAACTACATACACCAAGTCAGAAGCCGTTATCAGGATAGGTCATCAATAGAGATGAGCGAGCATGCTCGGCCGAGCATGCTCGGGAGCAACTTTCGAGTAGTAGCGTACGCATCTTCAATTCTGTACGCTAATGCGTACGCATCTTGTAATTCGTACGCATTAGCGTACAAGTTTATAAGATGCATACGCATTAGTGTACAGATTAGAAGATGCGTATGTATTAGCGTACAGATTATAAAATGCGTATGCTACTACTCGAAAATTGCTCCCGAGCATACTTGCTCATCTCTAGTCATCAATATGAGATTGGTGGGTGTCCGACTCCACCAACAATCAGCTGTTTGAAGAGAAGGCAGTGCTCATATGAGAGCTGCTTTCTCTGCTCTGTTTATCTTCTACTACAGCTATTGAAGTGATGAGCAGATGTAATTACCAGTATGGTGTCCCCATTCACTTCTATGGGAAGTTTATGTCTGTTCAAGTGAATACTACAAAGCCGTCCCACAGAAGTGAATGGCGACGCCATACTTGTAATTACAGCTGCTCAACACTGCAAATCCTGTGGTGAGCAAATAAACAGAGCAGAGAAGGCAGCCCTTCTCTTCAAACAGCTGATCGGTGGGAGGGTCAAGAGTTGTACCCCCGCCAATCTGATATTGATGACCTATCCTGAGGCTTTTGCCTTAGCAGATGTGTATACCTATTACCAGACTATTAGGCTATTCTGAGTAGACGGTTGCACTCGAAATCCACACCACACCCTATTTTCTGGATTGCGGACCCATTCAAGTACAGGTAAATGGTTTTTCATCCATGATATGGTGCACACACGGCCAATGCAAGTATATTGTGGACCCACTGTTTGTCGCCCGCAATACAGGCAAAGCCGGCACATGGTTGTGTGCATGAGACCTTAGTGAGAGGAAGCATTTGCCTGTGCAGTAGTGAGAATCTGCTGTAAGGAATCTCCATTCTTGCTTACCATTCAATTAACATCACCCTCTAAGAATGTGGGTGACGCTAGGAAGGCTCGTCCCCGTCCCTACCTGCCATTGGCTACCCCCCGCCCCGACACCTGATGTTTTCATCCGTGCGGGAACCAGGAGCAGCACAGGGAGCGGGATAAGTATATTCCATGTGGGGGGCCCGGCATAAGGGGACATTTTATACTCTTGGAGAACCCCTTTAATAAATGAGCCCCTTAGACTCTGAGCATACAAGCATTTCTCAACAAGAACAGCATGAAAACAAGGAAAAACCAATGAAAACCGGATGGACTCATTATTAGAGATGAGCGAGTAGTGAAATATTCGAAAGTTCGAAATTCGATTCGAATAGACTGCGAAATTCGACTATTCGACCGGATATCGAATCCCATTAAAGTCTATGGGAAAAAAATGCTCGCCACTTGGAAATCTCAATTCGACCACTTGGAGGTCACCAAGTCCACCCTGGAACCTCAGAAAAGGATGCCAACACTGCTGGAATGCAACTGGGACAGCAGGGGAAGCATGTCTGGGTGCATATAACGCGCCCAAGTCGCACTATTACGCCACTATCACAGCCTCTCAACAATACACTCCAAACACAATCTAACCTCTCTGTAAAGTGAGACCATACAAGGAAACCTTCTTTCCTCTACATTGCCATGGACCCCAAGCCAAACTAGACAAAAAAGAAGATAAAATTCTGCACCCCTTAAAATCACGTTGCCTATGACAACCACAGATGGCATAAGCAAAGGGGAAAGCAAATAGACCCCACCCCTAATTGTCATTGTGTGTGTGTGAGATGTGGTCAGACATGTCTTCTTTAAAATGTAAAAACAACTCAAACACATGCAGAAGCCTTAAAATGCCCAAATTGTTGGCGCTTGAGATGTCAGTGACCCGACCTGGCCCAGTGTCATGTCTAGCAGGTAAAGCAGTGGGGATGTTGAGGGATGCGTAGGACCGCAAAAGGCAGGAAGAGGCCGTGGGCTGGCCAGAGGCTCATGGAAAATTTTGTGGCGGCCCAAGAGGTGACACCTCTTAAAAATTATGTGGAGGCCCAAGAGGTGAGACCTCTTAAAAATTATGTGGAGGCCCAAGAGGTGAGACCTGTTAAACATTTTGTGGAGGCCCAAGAGGTGAGACGTATTAAAAATTATGTGGAGGCCCAAGAGGGGAGACCCGTTAAAAATTATGTGGAGGCCCAAGAGGTGAGACCTCTTAAAAATTATGTGGAGGCCCAAGAGGTGAGACCTCTTAAAAATTATGTGGAGGCCCAAGAGGTGAGACCTCTTAAAAATTATGTGGAGGCCCAAGAGGTGAGACCTGTTAAAGATTTTGTGGAGGCCCAAGAGGTGAGACGTATTAAAAATTATGTGGAGGCCCAAGAGGGGAGACCTGTTAAAGATTTTGTGGAGGCCCAAGAGGTGAGACCTCTTAAAAATTATGTGGAGGCCCAAGAGGTGAGACCTCTTAAAAATTATGTGGAGGCCCAAGAGGTGAGACCTCTTAAACATTTTGTGGAGGCCCAAGAGGTGAGACCTCTTAAAAATTATGTGGAGGCCCAAGAGGTGAGACCTGTTAAAGATTTTGTGGAGGCCCAAGAGGTGAGACGTATTAAAAATTATGTGGAGGCCCAAGAGGGGAGACCTGTTAAAGATTTTGTGGAGGCCCAAGAGGTGAGACGTATTAAAAATTATGTGGAGGCCCAAGAGGGGAGACCCGTTAAAAATTATGTGGAGGCCCAAGAGGTGAGACCTGTTAAACATTTTGTGGAGGCCCAAGAGGTGAGACGTATTAAAAATTATGTGGAGGCCCAAGAGGGGAGACCTCTTAAAAATTATGTGGAGGCCCAAGAGGTGAGACCTCGTAAACATTTTGCGCAGGCCCAAGAGGTGAGACCTCTTAAAAATTATGTGGAGGCCCAAGAGGTGAGACCTCTTAAACATTTTGTGGAGGCCCAAGAGGTGAGCCATAAATATAAAAATTTTTCTGATTTACGGACCAATTCTACGGCGGTTAAGGAGGAGGAGGAGGAGGTGGAGGAGGAAATGGCACTTCATACACATGGCACTTCACTTTTGGCTGCTTTCCACTGTTGGAGAAGCAAAGTCCGGGTCAATCCACTTGCTGTTCATTTTGATTAGCGTCAGCCTGTCGGCACTGTCGGTTGACAGGCGGCTGCGCTTATCGGTGATAATGCCCCCGGCAGCGCGGAACACCCTTTCTGATAGCACGCTGGCGGCAGGGCAGGCAAGCACCTCCAAGGCGTACAGGGACAGTTCCAGCCACGTGTCCAACTTGGATTGCGAAGACCCAGTACAGTTTGTTCTCCACTATCCGGACAACACGTGTGTCCCGGGAAAAGCAGCCCAGCATGAAGTCAGCCATGTGTGCCAGACTCTGAATAGGTATGACGTCACTGCCCCCACCAGAAGGATCACTTGCCATTTCCTCCTCTTCCTCTTCCGCCTCCTCTCCGCCCCATCCGCGCTGAACCAATGGGACGCGCACAGCCTGACTGCTACCCTCGCCGCCAGCATCCTCCTCCTCTTCCACAGCCACCTCCACGTCGTCCTCCTCCTCCTCATCCTCCTCCTCCTGCAACTGCCACCGTGAAGCAGACAAAAGTGTGGTCTGACTGTGTAGCTCCGTTGCGTCTCCTCCTGCCCCCGTCTCCTCTGTGTGCAATGCGTTCTCCCTTATTGCGATGAGGGATTCTTTAAGGACGCATAGGAGCGGGATGGTTACGCTCGGCCCTGCTGGCTGTGGCCTCACTTCTCTGTCTGAACTGTCCTCTGCCTGTGGACATCCCTCTGCCTGTGGACATCCCTCTGCCTGTGGACATCCCTCTGCCTGTGGACATGCCTCTGCCTGTGGACATCCCTCTGCCTGTGGACATTCCTCTGCCTGTGGACATCCCTCTGCCTCTTGCTGCCTTTTTCGGTGCTGCGCAGACCACCACCTCTCCACTGCTTTCCTCGCTGGACATCACCCTGGACCGGGTCAGTATCGGACAGTACAAAGCGGTGGTACATTTCATACTCCAGCCGTGGCCTGTTTTCATTCTCCCAATGCCTTGAGACATGTACTGAATGTAAATGAAGGTGTTGTAATCGCGTCTCTCTGTGACAATAGCTCGATACTATCAACTGCCAATTTTATTTTTAACTTTTTTTTTTTTTTAGCGAACAGTTTTTTTCAACTTACTGATGTTTTCCAGTCTCTGTTTGGAAACTTTCTATGACTTTTTTCGTACTGGGTGCATTTGGTATAAATATGCAGAGAGTTATTTATGGTTTAATCGCAGAACGATGCAAAGGGAAAGCGTCGTCTAAAGGAGAATCATTTACCTCAGATAATTCAACCAGCAACTATGGCCCCCAACAGCATTTCCGCGCCCCCGTCCTCGTCCACGTCCTATTCCGCTAGCCCCCCTCCGCATTTTATTTTTTTTTGGTTACAATATTTTGCCTTCACAGCCGTGAAATAATTTTGCAAGAGAACGCACAGTACAGTTGCCAATTATAAGGCCTAATATTTTAGAGTTCAAGGTACACAGCCGTGTACTAACTTTTCAGACGGTGGGTATTAACACCAGGTATTTAAAGAATTTTGCAAGAGAACGCACAGTACAGTTGCCAATTATAAGGCCTAATATTTTATAGTATAATTATGTGGATGCCCAAGAGGTGAGACCTGTTAAAAATTTTGTGGAGGCCCAAGAGGTGAGCCATAAATATATACATTTTTCTTATTTACGGAGCAATTCTACGGCGGTTAAGGAGGAGGAGGAGGAGGAGGTGGAGGAGGAAATGGCACTTCATACAGATGGCACTTCACTTTTGGCTGCTTTCCACTGTTAACCTCTTAAACCTTTTGTGGAGGCCCAAAAGGTGAGACCTGTTAAAAATTATGTGGAGGCCCAAGAGGTGAGACCTGTTAAACATTTTGTGGAGGCCCAAGAGGTGAGACCTGTTAAACATTTTGTGGAGACCCAAGAGGTGAGACCCGTTAAAAATTATGTGGAGGCCCAATAGGTGAGACCTGTTAAACATTTTGTGGAGACCCAAGAGGTGAGACCCGTTAAAAATTATGTGGAGGCCCAATAGGTGAGACCTGTTAAACATTTTGTGGAGACCCAAGAGGTGAGACCCGTTAAAAATTATGTGGAGGCCCAATAGGTGAGACCTGTTAAACATTTTGTGGAGGCCCAAGAGGTGAGACCTGTTAAACATTTTGTGGAGGCCCAAGAGGTGAGACCTGTTAAAAAATTATGTGGAGGCCCAAGAGGTGAGCCATAAATATATACATTTTTCTTATTTACGGAGCAATTCTACGGCGGTTAAGGAGGAGGAGGAGGAGGTGGAGGAGGAAATGGCACTTCATACAGATGGCACTTCACTTTTGGCTGCTTTCCACTGTTAACCTCTTAAACCTTTTGTGGAGGCCCAAAAGGTGAGACCTGTTAAAAATTATGTGGAGGCCCAAGAGGTGAGACCTGTTAAACATTTTGTGGAGGCCCAAGAGGTGAGACCTGTTAAACATTTTGTGGAGACCCAAGAGGTGAGACCCGTTAAAAATTATGTGGAGGCCCAATAGGTGAGACCTGTTAAACATTTTGTGGAGACCCAAGAGGTGAGACCCGTTAAAAATTATGTGGAGGCCCAATAGGTGAGACCTGTTAAACATTTTGTGGAGACCCAAGAGGTGAGACCCGTTAAAAATTATGTGGAGGCCCAATAGGTGAGACCTGTTAAACATTTTGTGGAGGCCCAAGAGGTGAGACCTGTTAAACATTTTGTGGAGGCCCAAGAGGTGAGACCTGTTAAAAAATTATGTGGAGGCCCAAGAGGTGAGCCATAAATATATACATTTTTCTTATTTACGGAGCAATTCTACGGCGGTTAAGGAGGAGGAGGAGGAGGAGGTGGAGGAGGAAATGGCACTTCATACAGATGGCACTTCACTTTTGGCTGCTTTCCACTGTTAACCTCTTAAACCTTTTGTGGAGGCCCAAAAGGTGAGACCTGTTAAAAATTATGTGGAGGCCCAAGAGGTGAGACCTGTTAAACATTTTGTGGAGGCCCAAGAGGTGAGACCTGTTAAACATTTTGTGGAGACCCAAGAGGTGAGACCCGTTAAAAATTATGTGGAGGCCCAATAGGTGAGACCTGTTAAACATTTTGTGGAGACCCAAGAGGTGAGACCCGTTAAAAATTATGTGGAGGCCCAATAGGTGAGACCTGTTAAACATTTTGTGGAGACCCAAGAGGTGAGACCCGTTAAAAATTATGTGGAGGCCCAATAGGTGAGACCTGTTAAACATTTTGTGGAGACCCGTTAAAAATTATGTGGAGGCCCAATAGGTGAGACCTGTTAAACATTTTGTGGAGGCCCAAGAGGTGAGACCTGTTAAAAATTATGAGGAGGCCCAAGAGGTGAGACCTCTTAAAAATTATTTTGAGGCCCAAGAGGTGAGACCGGTTAAAAATTATGAGTAGGCCCAAGAGGTGAGACCTGTTAAAAATTATGAGGAGGCCCAAGAGGTGAGACCTCTTAAACATTTTGTGGGGGCCCAAGAGGTTGAAACCTCTTAAACATTTTGTGCAGGCCCAAGAGGTGAGACCGGTTAAAAATTATGTTGAGGCCCAAGAGGTGAGACCGGTTAAAAATTATGTTGAGGCCCAAGAGGTGAGACCGGTTAAAAATTATGTTGAGGCCCAAGAGGTGAGACCGGTTAAAAATTATGAGTAGGCCCAAGAGGTGAGACCTGTTAAAAATTATGAGGAGGCCCAAGAGGTGAGACCTCTTAAACATTTTGTGGGGGCCCAAGAGGTTGAAACCTCTTAAACATTTTGTGCAGGCCCAAGAGGTGAGACCAGTTAAAAATTATGTTGAGGCCCAAGAGGTGAGACCGGTTAAAAATTATGTTGAGGCCCAAGAGGTGAGACCGGTTAAAAATTATGTTGAGGCCCAAGAGGTGAGACCGGTTAAAAATTATGAGTAGGCCCAAGAGGTGAGACCTCTTAAACATTTTGTGGAGGCCCAAGAGGTGAGCCATAGACATATACATTTTTCTTATTTACGGAGCAATTCTACGGCGGTAAAGGAGGAGGAGGAGGAGGAGGTGGAGGAGGAAATGGCACTTCATACAGATGGCACTTCACTTTTGGCTGCTTTCCACGGTTGGAGAAGCAAAGTCCGGGTCAATCCACTTGCTGTTCATTTTGATTAGCGTCAGCCTGTCGGCACTGTCGGTTGACAGGCGGCTGCGCTTATCGGTTATAATGCCCCCGGCTGCGCTGAACACCCTTTCTGATAGCACGCTGGCGGCAGGGCAGGCAAGCACCTCCAAGGCGTACAGGGACAGTTCCAGCCACGTGTCCAACTTGGAGACCCAGTAAGTGTAGGACGCCGAGGGATCGGGGAGGACAGGGTTACGGTCTGCCAGGTACTCCCGCAACATCCGCCGATACTTGTCCCTCCTGCTGATAGCGGGCCCCGCAGTGATGGAAGTTGCACGAGGGGGTGCCATGAACGTGTCCCACACCTTGGAGAGTGTTCCCCTGGTGGCTGTGGGCCTGATGGATGTTGTGGGACTCTGGGAGACCCTCTCCTCTCTGCCGCCAGCGATGGTGGGTGGGAAAATCTCCATCATGTTCTGCACGAGTTCCCTCTGGTATTCCAGCAATCGATTCGTCCTCTCCTCTACCGGAATAAAAGAGGAGACGTTATCTTTATACCGGGGGTCCAGGAGTGCGAAGACCCAGTACAGTTTGTTCTCCACTATCCGGACAACACGTGTGTCCCGGGAAAAGCAGCCCAGCATGAAGTCAGCCATGTGTGCCAGACTCTGAATAGGCATGACCTCACTGCCCCCACCAGAAGGATCACTTGCCATTTCCTCCTCTTCCTCTTCCGCCTCCTCTCCGCCCCATCCGCGCTGAACCAATGGGACGCACACAGCCTGACTGCTACCCTCGCCGCCAGCATCCTCCTCCTCTTCCACAGCCACCTCCACGTCGTCCTCCTCCTCATCCTCCTCCTCCTGCAACTGCCACCGTGAAGCAGACAAAAGTGTGGTCTGACTGTGTAGCTCCGTTGCGTCTCCTCCTACCCCCGTCTCCTCTGCGTGCAATGCGTTCTCCCTTATTGCGATGAGCGATTCTTTAAGGACGCCTAGGAGCGGAATGGTTACGCTCACTATAGCGTCCTCGCTGCTGACCTTCTTGGTGGACTCCTCAAAGATACGCAGTACATCGCATATGTCTGCCATCCATGGCCACTCGTGGTTGGCAAACTGAGGGAGCTGAGTTGGAGGCACGCGTGGATTCATTATCTGGTACTCCATCAATGCTCTCTGCTGCTCACACACCCTGGCCAACATGGAATAGGTGGAATTCCAGCGAGTCGGCAGGTCGCACAACAGCCGATGTTCAGGCAAATGGAGGCGTTGCTGGAGTTTTTTTAAGCTAGCAGCAGCTACAGTTGACTTCCGAAAGTGAGCGCACAAGCGCCGCACTTTCACCAGTAGCTCTGCCAGGTTGGGGTAAGTCTTCAGAAATTTTTGGACTACCAGATTAAAAACGTGGGCCAGGCATGGTACGTGATTGAGTTCGGCAAGCTCCAGAGCCGCCACCAGGTTACGGCCGTTATCGCACACGACCATGCCTGGTCCTAGCTGCAGCGGCGACAGCCACATCTCCGTCTGCTGCAATATGGCGTCCCTCACCTCTGGGGCGCTGTGCTTCCTGTCGCCCAAGCTGATGAGCTTTAGCACCGCCTGCTGACGTCTCCCCGCGCCAGTGCTGCAACGCTTCCAGCTAGCGGCTGAGGGAGATGTTAAGGCACAGGAGGAGGAGGAGGAGGAGGAGGAGGAGGGGGGTTTATCAGAACCCATGCTGGCAATCTTGGGCGGGGGTGGTAGGTAGGCCGTCTCTGTTTGCGACCCCGTCCCCGCCTCCACTACATTCACCCAGTGTGCCGTCAGAGAAATGTATCGTCCCTGGCCGCAAGCGCTTGTCCATGAGTCGGTGGTCAAGTGGACCTTTGCGCTGACTGCGTACCTCAGGGCCCGCCTGATGTTACGCGACACGTGCTGGTGCAGGGCGGGGACGGCACTCCGGGAAAAGTAGTGGCGGCTAGGGACGGAATAGCGAGGTGCGGCAGCCGCCATCAGGTCGCGGAAGGCCTGCGTCTCCACAAGCCTAAACGGCAACATCTCCAGGGCCAGCAGTTTGGAGATGTGGCAGTTTAAGGCTTGGGCTTGGGGGTGACTCGAGGCGTACTTCCGCCTGCGGTCGAACGCCTGCGAGATGGACAGTTGTTGGGACGAGGAGTGTGAAGGTGCAGGCGAAGAGGCGGGGAAGGGCGGGGAAGGGGAGGCTGAAGGAGAAGGCCCCAAAGTAGCAGAGGCAGAGGCAGAGGCAGATGTGGAGGTGTCCTGGCTGGAGGTCTGGACCGCAGTGGCAGCACACAACAAAGGGGAAGAGGCAGTGGCAGCAAGACCGGGCGCAGTTTGTATTGCGTTTGCTCTCTCCCACTCAGCCCAGTGCTTGAATTCCAAGTGACGCCGCATGCCTGAGGTGGTCAGATTGCTCTTCTCAGAGCCCCTACTCAGTTTTGAGTGGCAGAGTGTGCAAACCGCGCTCAGTTTGTCATCCGCACAAACATTAAAATATCTCCACACCACAGAAGTACGAGGCCTCGATGGGGGAGCTTCGCGCGACTGGCCGCTGGCGGGAACAGCTTCGGCCCTGCTGGCTGTGGCCTCACTTCTCTGTCTGAACTGTCCTCTGCCTGTGGCCATCCCTCTGCCTGTGGCCATCCCTCTGCCTGTGGCCATCCCTCTGCCTGTGGACATCCCTCTGCCTGTGGACATCCCTCTGCCTGTGGACATCCCTCTGCCTGTGGACATCCCTCTGCCTCTTGCTGCCTTTTTCGGTGCTGCGCAGACCACCACCTCTCCACTGCTTTCCTCGCTGGACATCACCCCTGGCCAAGTGGGGTCGGTCATTTCGTCATCCACCAGCTCCTCTTCCACTTCCTCACTCTGCTCCTCCTCCTGCCCACTGGACATTCCAACAGCCTCCCTTGATGGCAACTGCGTCTCATCATCATCATCGCTCATGATAACAGATGCTGGCTCAGGGTCCACATCAGCAGGAGATGGCGAAAACTCCAGTGTTTGGGCATCACTACAAACAAATTCCTCTGCTAGCTCCTGGGATTCTTCCGGCACATCTGAAAAAGGACCCGAAAAGAGCTCCTGGGAGGGGTCAAGGGTGGGATGACTCTGTTGGCCAGGTGTGGAGGAAGGAGGGTCAGAGTGAGACTGTGTGGATGACTGGCTGGTGGACAACTGTGTGGAAGCGCTATCGGCTATCCATTGCACCACCTGTTCAACCTGCTCAGGCCTCAACAGCGGTGTAACCCGCCCCCTGCTTAACTGTCCCATAAAGGCAGGGATTCTGGATGAGCGGGATCCTGGCTGATCCTCACCAGCACACATTGTATCCCCACTGGCTTCAACAAGGCCCCCAACAGCATTTCCGCGCCCCCGTCCTCGTCCACGTCCACGTCCTATTCCGCTAGCCCCCCTCCGCATTTTATTTTTTTTTTGTTGCAAATACAATATTTGGGTATATAATTAGGTATGTGAAATACTTTAGCAAGAGAACGCACAGTACAGTGGCCTATTAAAAGGCCTAGATATTGTATATTTCAAAGTACACAGCCGTGTACTAACTGAACAGACGGTGGGTATTTACACCAGGTATGTGAGATAATTTAACAAGAGAACGCACAGTACAGTGGCCTATTAAAATGCCTAGATATTGTATATTTCAAAGTACAAAGCCGTGTAGTAACTGAACAGACGGTGGGTATTTACACCAGGTATGTGAGATAATTTAGCAAGAGAACGCACAGTACAGTGGCCTATTAAAATGCCTAGATATTGTATATTTCAAAGTACAAAGCCGTGTAGTAACTGAACAGACGGTGGGTATTTACACCAGGTATGTGAGATAATTTAGCAAGAGAACGCACAGTACAGTGGCCTATTAAAATGCCTAGATATTGTATATTTCAAAGTACAAAGCCGTGTAGTAACTGAACAGACGGTGGGTATGTACACCAGGTATGTGAGATAATTTAACAAGAAAACGCACAGTACAGTGGCCTATTAAATGGCCTAGATATTGTATATTTCAAAGTACAAAGCCGTGTAGTAACTGAACAGACGGTGGGTATTTACACCAGGTATGTGAGATAATTTAACAAGAGAACGCACAGTACAGTGGCCTATTAAAATGCCTAGATATTGTATATTTCAAAGTACAAAGCCGTGTAGTAACTGAACAGACGGTGGGTATTTACACCAGGTATGTGAGATAATTTAGCAAGAGAACGCACAGTACAGTGGCCTATTAAAATGCCTAGATATTGTATATTTCAAAGTACAAAGCCGTGTAGTAACTGAACAGACGGTGGGTATTTACACCAGGTATGTGAGATAATTTAACAAGAAACGCACAGTACAGTGGCCTATTAAATGGCCTAGATATTGTATATTTCAAAGTACAAAGCCGTGTAGTAACTGAACAGACGGTGGGTATTTACACCAGGTATGTGAGATAATTTAGCAAGAGAACGCACAGTACAGTGGCCTATTAAAATGCCTAGATATTGTATATTTCAAAGTACAAAGCCGTGTAGTAACTGAACAGACGGTGGGTATTTACACCAGGTATGTGAGATAATTTAGCAAGAGAACGCACAGTACAGTGGCCTATTAAAATGCCTAGATATTGTATATTTCAAAGTACAAAGCCGTGTAGTAACTGAACAGACGGTGGGTATTTACACCAGGTATGTGAGATAATTTAACAAGAGAACGCACAGTACAGTGGCCTATTAAATGGCCTAGATATTGTATATTTCAAAGTACAAAGCCGTGTAGTAACTGAACAGACGGTGGGTATTTACACCAGGTATGTGAGATAATTTAGCAAGAGAACGCACAGTACAGTGGCCTATTAAAATGCCTAGATATTGTATATTTCAAAGTACAAAGCCGTGTAGTAACTGAACAGACGGTGGGTATGTACACCAGGTATGTGAGATAATTTAACAAGAAAACGCACAGTACAGTGGCCTATTAAATGGCCTAGATATTGTATATTTCAAAGTACAAAGCCGTGTAGTAACTGAACAGACGGTGGGTATTTACACCAGGTATGTGAGATAATTTAGCAAGAGAACGCACAGTACAGTGGCCTATTAAAATGCCTAGATATTGTATATTTCAAAGTACAAAGCCGTGTAGTAACTGAACAGACGGTGGGTATGTACACCAGGTATGTGAGATAATTTAACAAGAAAACGCACAGTACAGTGGCCTATTAAATGGCCTAGATATTGTATATTTCAAAGTACAAAGCCGTGTAGTAACTGAACAGACGGTGGGTATTTACACCAGGTATGTGAGATAATTTAACAAGAGAACGCACAGTACAGTGGCCTATTAAAATGCCTAGATATTGTATATTTCAAAGTACACAGCCGTGTAGTAACTGAACAGACGGTGGGTATTTACACCAGGTATGTGAGATAATTTAACAAGAGAACGCACAGTACAGTGGCCTATTAAAATGCCTAGATATTGTATATTTCAAAGTACACAGCCGTGTAGTAACTGAACAGACGGTGGGTATTAACACCAGGTATGTGAGATAATTTAGCAAGAGAACGCACAGTACAGTGGCCTATTAAAATGCCTAGATATTGTATATTTCAAAGTACAAAGCCGTGTAGTAACTGAACAGACGGTGGGTATTTACACCAGGTATGTGAGATAATTTAGCAAGAGAACGCACAGTACAGTGGCCTATTAAAATGCCTAGATATTGTATATTTCAAAGTACACAGCCGTGTACTAACTGAACAGACGGTGGGTATTTACACCAGGTATGTGAGATAATTTAGCAAGAGAACGCACAGTACAGTGGCCTATTAAAATGCCTAGATATTGTATATTTCAAAGTACACAGCCGTGTAGTAACTGAACAGACGGTGGGTATTTACACCAGGTATGTGAGATAATTTAGCAAGAGAACGCACAGTACAGTGGCCTATTAAAATGCCTAGATATTGTATATTTCAAAGTACACAGCCGTGTACTAACTGAACAGACGGTGGGTATTTACACCAGGTATGTGAAATTATTTAGCAAGAGAACGCACAGTACAGTTGCCAATTAAAAGGCCTAGATATTGTATATTTCAAGGTACACAGCAGTAGTGCCAAATATAGTTTGGTATGTAGCAGAGCACCTAATACACCACTAATGCCTCTCTCTGTCCCTACTCCAGCAGCTATCCCTGAATACAGCAGCCGTTCTCTGTAAAGTCTATATTGTAGTAAAGCTATCACTGAAGTCCACTGTAGTAGCCCTGATAAGGGCTTTTATTCACGCTCCTGCCTGTCCAACAGCTAAAATCTGTCTCTCCCTTCTCCAGCCTCTGTCCCTGACTAAGTTCACGCAGCATATGCGTACGAGCAGGAAGAGCTGAGTTTTTAATATTCGAGGTCACATGGTTTTTCCAGCCAATGCATGTAGACGCTGTTTTCGCGCTGCCAGCGTGCTCAGCGTGCCTGTCATACCCCCCCTGCATGTTGATTGGTGGAAAAAGAGCGCCAGGGAAGGTGGGAGGGGAAACGAATTCTAAGTGCGCCATCGCCGTTATACTCGATTGAAATCGAGTGTGCCGAATATCGTAGTATTCGATCGAATACCAGCTCGATCGAACACTACTCGCTCATCTCTACTCATTATAAGTCAAGTTGATCAATATGAACTTGTTAAGATCCATTTTAAAATAGTTAATGGCCACTCTGCTAATAATAGAAGCTGCAATGTTAATGTGAAGAATCTTACTTTACAACCACCTGGCAATTCATACTGCTGTGATTGACCACTTTGTGATAATAATATTAGATTTGATGTTATGTATTTGCTAATTACAATTGTGCATTTTGACTGAAGTGACACTTTGTACATACAAACATGTATTTATTTACTAGGTGATTGAAGTGCTTTCTCCTCTTACACTTCTGTGCTATCTAGTAGGATTTCTGGAACAGATTAACTCATATAACTTTCTTTGAAACCCTAGGGAACTTCTTGCTTCCTCTGATCTTTGATAGCATCTGCCTCCTGTCTTTGGTGTGCTTTGTAGTAAATGTTCTCCACATCCAGAGAACGCATCTGTTTTCTACTGTTTTCTGGCATTCAGTGACTTAGAATAATACACAAATTAAGGAATTAATTGGCGGATAATGTCTCATAAGCATGAGTTTTTATATTCTGCAGTAATTTACAGGGCAGTAGAGTCTAAGTGAAACATGACTTAAAGGGGTATTCCAGGTTGTGTAATAAAGCTGACTAATTGTATAATAAAACATTCAAGAGGAGCTGTCACTTCTCCTGACATGTCAATTTTACATACACATTCTTATGTCTCTTTGTTATGCTATTTCTGTATAATTCCTTCTAAACTTAATGGATGAATTGCTAGGAGTTTGCAATGAAGGTCCAGCTGGGTGTTACAAGTAGTGGGTGTATCCTTGCATAGTCTGACACAATCAGTGGTGCCAGTGTCAGATAGTGCAGGGACATCTTAAGCGAGAACTAGGTTCACCGTCCAGACAACCTCCAGTGAACATTAGAACTACTACCAGGCTTCTGGGTAGAACTAAACTAAGGCAACCCCTAGATGTTCCCCTCCAAGGCAGGATGGACTTTACTGATAGGGACTAGAGATGAGCGAATCATACAAAATTCGCTTTAGCGAATGTTCGACGAATTTCTGACAAGATTTGTTCTTAATACGAATTTATTCGGTCGAATTTACGTTAAAAAATAATCGTTGTTTTGCAAACATTCCTGCACAAATTACGAACATACAGTCAGCGTTGTTAAAAGCATTAGCGTACAAAAGTGCGTACGAATCCTTAGCGTCCTATTGACTCGTGATTGCGTCATATGCACGAGGCTAGGCCGCGGCGTACAGTCTTTAGAGGCAGTCCATATGAGGTAGAAAAGTAAGGTGCTCACTGCTAGCTATCCAGCTAAGTGCATAATTTACTAAAAACACCGTACAATAAGTGAATAGTAGGACACATTGCAGTACCAGAAAAAGAATACACACAATGGGCTAAAGCAGCGGTCCCCAACCACGGGGCCGCGGCCCAGGACCGGGCCCTGAATCGATGTCTGCCGGGCCGCGGCGGGGGCAGGGGACAAGGAGATAAGCGCTTCCATTGTGGAAGCGCTCATCTCCATAGTCATCTGTATCGCCGTCCTCAGGACGGCGATACTGATGCCTGTGCTGCGGTGGGGCAGGGAGAGGCGTCTCCCCTGCCCGTTCCTCTGATAGGCTACAGGCACTAGGCCTGCAGCCTATCAGAGGCCAGCTCAGGCAGTGCGATGACGTCATCACGCCGCCTGAGCCGTGAAGAGCTGGACACAGGCCGGAGGAGGCCTGCATTGCAGCGCTGCCAGGCTGATGGAGGTAAGTATAAGTGTTTGGGTTTTTTTTATTGTACAAAACTGAAGGAGAGGGGCACTATGCTATTATAACTACTGTGTTGAGGTACTATGCTACTATAACTACTGTGTGGGGGCACTTTACTGGTATACCTACTGTGTGGGGGCACTAATGGGGAATAACTACTGTGTGGGGGACTAATGAGGAATAACTACTGTGTGGGGGCACTAATGGGGAATAACTACTGTGTGGGGGGCACTATGCTACTATAACTACTGTGTGGGGGCACTATGCTACTATAACTACTGTGTGGGGGCACTATGCTACTATAACTACTGTGTGGGGGGCACTATGCTACTATAAATACTGTGTGGGGGCACTATGCTACTATAACTACTGTGTGGGGGCACTATACTGGTATAACTGCTGTGTGGGGGGGCACTATGCTGGTATAACTACTGTGTGGGGGGCACTATACTGGTATAACTACTGTGTGGGGGCCCTTTACTGGTATACCTACTGTGTGGGGGCACTAATGGGGAATAACTACTGTGTGGGGGCACTATGCTACTATAACTACTGTGTGGGGGCACTATACTGGTATAACTACTGTGTGGGGGCACTAAACTGGTATAACTACTGTGTGGGGGGCACTATACTGGTATAACTACTGTGTAGGGGCACTATACTGGTATACCTACTGTGTGGGGGCACTAATGGGGAATAACTACTGTGTGGGGGCATTATGCTCCGCCCCCCAACAACCGCAGCGCCCCCCGAGCCCTGGGGAAATTGTCTAGCAAAAAACCGGGCCTTGGTGCAAAAAAGGTTGGGGGCCACGGGGCTAAAGTGCTGGAACGTTGCTGAACCAGTAAAAACAGTGTAGCTAAAATACAGCAAAGACATAATATGCAAACATTTTAGTGCAACCAATTTCACATTTGCAAGCATAAAAGGCTCAGATATACGTTACAGTCTCTCCTCGTGACTCCTTGGCATAAAACACTGGAACACACTCCAAAATTCAATTGTAATCCACGTAAGGTAATTTTGTAATCCATACTGGTAATGTGTAGTCTACATGGATAATAGAAAATAGCAGCAAATAGAGAACCCTTTTTGCAAAGGGGGCTTCCAAATAACCTGAGAAGGGGTGAAAAAGGAAAATAGGCGCGCTTAGGCGCAACTGGGAATTTTCTGCAGAATGGGGGGAGGGGGAGTCCTAACAGCCATGTCCATCTGGGTGAGAGCTCTCACCTGTCAGGTGCAGTCCATGGTGTGGTTCCCATAGGTCCTCTTTAAATGTCCTTGAGACAGCCAGTAGTTGGGTCTCTTAGATGAGGGACCTGAAATCCTCCTTGCTTGAGCTGCTACTGAAGGACATCAGAGGACGTCCTGCCTCCTGTAGGCCAATCTCGCTGCCGTGGTGGAACTCCACTGCCCTCTTCTTCCGGAAGTTGGACTTGACCGGGTCCGGATGGTGGTCACGCTGGTGAGCGCTGCAGCCACTTGTGCTTTTCCGGATCCTCCTGCCAGGAAAGCAGGGGTAAGGACTTCTGGCTGCAGCGCTTGAGGCACCCAGCGAAGAAGTCCCAGCTCCCCTGGCTGCTGCTGGCTTCATCTTCCACGGTAGTTGGTACTGGTGGATCACCGTGGATTGGAATGTAAATGATGACGTTGTCAGCTGACCCAGCTGAAAGGACTGTGATGGTGGTGGTGGTGGCAGTCCAGGTATCAGAGGCTCTGGCTGTGGCTTCTCCCTGAAGCGGAGGGTGCCATCTGGTGACTCCTGAAGGCAGCGCACGCGTCATTCGCCTGGTGGTTCCTCCGGCCAAACTTCAGGTGGTGATGTTGGGACCAGGGGCTTAGATAGTAGGATAACCCCAGTAGCGAAGGGGCCTTTCTGGGATGCCATAGGGGTGTATTCCACCTGATCCACCACATACAGGCTGTGACGGGGTTGTGGCAGGTACAGCCGTTTAACTGACCTGCGGCCCACGAAGTACTCCTCCCCGTCCTCGTTGTCCGTCAGGAAGCCAGAGCCTCTCCACAGAAAACCACAGCACAGTTCCCTTTATGCGCTCCAAATTAGGATCTCCCGGCCTAGGATGGTGCAGTACCTGGATCACCCAGTCCTCCACGGCACTCTTGTAGTCCCAGAGGGTCTGCGCATGGGCCGTCACCGATGCTGGCACAATCGGGTTCTGCCTTATGGAAGGTGTTGTTGATCTCCTCCTGGGTAGCAAGTGGACACACCAGCCACAGCAGCCGCATCAGCCGCCTCACGATGCTCAGCAACCTCAGGAGCCGGTAAGGAGAATAAGGGCACTGAAGCTGGGTTTCTTGTCTTGAGTTCAGAGTGTGACACCCTGATGTCTGGAGCGGGCGGTGGTTCAGGGAACTTGTTCCCAAAGACCATCTGGTTCCAGTTCGGATGCAGCTCTTTAGCCATGCTTGCTGTACTGATCAGTGTTCAGCGCTGGTCTAAAGTGGTTCAGAGGAGGGTGGAGTACTGAGGGAGGAGTCTTCACTCCCTATACGTGCAAATAGTTAGATCCCGGTGGGCCGGGCTGGTGTTTTCCAGTTCTGAGGGGGGCGTATCTTCACTTTCCCGCTCTTGTGGGGGCGTATCGTTATTTTCCCGCTTCACGAAGAATGCGTACTTTCGTATGTAGCGTACGTATCGTTAGCGTTCAAAATTTTACAAAAGTTTACGAATAATACGAAGTGAATCCGAAAAAATACGGATTCGCTTCGGAGTAGAAAATTTGTAAGATTCGATACGATTAATTTCTTAATCCTACAATGCAGAATTTCTTCCCGTCATACAGAACATTACTTGCTCAAGAAATAGAAAACTAGCAGTATACTTTATTGAGCACAAGGAGAAGACTATGACATTTCATTTTATCAATATTTCATTTTCAACTCTATATTGCTTTAATTGATATTACTGTGCAGAAGGGTTGAAAACTAATAGCCTGCATCATCTAATGAAAAAGTAACTCAGATATGAGTAAACTGCTAAGAAGGTTACCTGGGTCATTCATATGAAAAGAACGGAGGAAATCTAAAGTGTGATAGATGCCAAGGGTGCACCTAGCCTTTCTGCTGCCTGAGATGAAAACTGAAACGGCACCCCCCATGCCAATTTCTTAACCTAACCCCTTTGCCACAGTGAAAGAGCTTATTGCCCATGGTCCTTCTGCTGCCCCTCTCGTGCCCCTAACTGGTGCTGCCTGAGGCGATTGGTGGTGCACCCCTGGGGTTAGTACAAGACTATGTATCGTCAGACCCCTGTAAATTGGAGGCTCACCTGTATAGGTTCTGAACTTCTGCTCAATTAAACGCAACTCTAATGTATGCGTATCAGGATCGCAAAAGTTGTAGGAGAAACAACTGTAGTCACACGAAATTCAAGGACAGGTGTCCAGTCTTCCAAGGAGATCAGTAGAGATAAGAAGGGCAGACATTTCCTGGAGGAATAATAAAGGAAGGCGCAATGCAGAGTTATAAGAAAAGATTTTCCAGAATTGTTTTCTCATGACCAATACAAGTATTTACTAAAGACCTGCTGACCTTTACAGCAGCACAGCCTCTGTTATTTCCGCCTTTTGGTTAATGTGATTAAAATGTTAACATGCAAAATATAGAGTTAAGAATGGTGGACAGCCAGGTGCAAAAGGACCACAAGAACTGTCATGCGATCAATTCATTGTTTTTATTGCGAAAAACAGCGCGTTTCAGAGAATTATATCTCCTAAAAGCGCTGTTTTTTAAAATAAAAACATAGATCTCCCCATTCATTGCTCCAATTATTCTGCTAGATTTGTTTCAAACTGGTAACTAAGGGGATGTGTCCTTTTTGCTGCTGCCTTTCCCCTATCATAGCTCAGGAGGCAGTTGAAGGATCGAACAGAGCATGTGCATCCAGGTAGACTAGTGTTGAGCAAATCAAAGTGTCCAAAGTGGACTTTGATTCGCCACAAAACCAAATTTCCTTGTGCTTTGTGGTAACTAGTTGATTTTCCTGAAATGGGGTGAAAAAAAGTTAATCATACCCCCCTCATGCGTTTAAGCGTGAAGAGCCCGCCACCACCATCTTGATTGAATATCTTGCACGAAATCTCGTGCTCGGCGCTCTGGAACTTCAATCAAGATTTATTATAGACCTTAATGTTAATGTCAGATGCCGCGATCATCGATGAAGCAATTGTCAACTCTGATAACTGTCCTGTTCCTCAGCTCATGTAATAGAGCCGTTATCTGCAGGCTTACCATCGGGGTACTATAAACTGTACTTCCCTCAGGGACCTTGCCTATTACAGTGACTGCCATGCTGCATGCAGCACTATTCTTCCACTCAAACTACAAACACGACAGCAAAACATCGAGAGACCTAATATAAGTCAGTAGGTTTTCTCGGGCACCAATGATACAACACTGTGTTGTGTCTTCCTTTCCAAGGTAATTTCTTGAAAGAAAACCAGGAGACATGGAATAGAGCACTGAGCATTTTGCTGTACAGAGCACATTTTTAATATAGGCCCTTCCTAGCTGGTATCTATGTTAGTAGTGTACTAGGAAGCCGACGTTATCACTGTATCATTAAATGGGGGAGGAGTAAATTGCTTGCGCAGTGTCCCACTGCTTAAAGGGTTAAAATGGGCTTTTTATTTTAAATACTGTGTATACTGCAAAGGGAGTACTTGCTAAGTATAGCTGTGCCACCCTCCTTATAAAGAGGAGGAGACAGAGCAGTGAAAGCAAGCAGAAAGCATCCATGGATAGAGTGCCAGCCAAACTAAAGAAAAAACTTTTGAACCAGCTTCTGAGGGGACAAGAGAACAAAATAGACATTTTGAAGCAGTGTTAAGAAGTGGGGCTGAGATAACTTGTCTGAGAGACTTATGGACTCCACAGCTAACTTGTCAAGGAAATGTAAGGCTTTGGGAGCCTGAATGTGCTTTGATGGTAGACCGAGGAACTTCTAAGGACTAAGGAATTTGTAGCACCACATTGTGAGTACTGAGCTAAAGTGGGAGAAGGTATGCTAGTGCAGAAGCTGTGAGAGAAATATTGCAACCCTTGAGCTAGAGAAAAAGTGTAGTGTTAGGAAGAGTAACTCGGATAGGCAACAACTTGGCCTGTTGACCACCTTTGCAACTTTCCAAACTGCAAGAACTGTGGCAGTTGCAAAATTGTGTAAGATCTGCCCGTCCATGTATGCTGAGAACTGTGCTTGAACTTTATTTGCCAGTAAAGAATTGTCCTAATCTTAAATCGGCCTCATCATTGCATGCACCAACACCTGCACTGCACCCCGCAACACACACCAACGCCAAGGGCACCCTCAGATGTGTGCCCGTATGAAAAAAGGGTATGCCCTCATATCACTGCCCAGCCCCAGGGAGAGTCAGAATGGGGACCGCTAAAAGTAACTACTATCTACCATCATTGCTTCCACCACACCACGACTTCTCTGGTCTCTCACAATGTTTTCTTAGCAATGATATTGATAGATATAAAATGTAGGTACACTGTGTATTTTGTCTGAACTCGCAGACATGTCTGATGGATGTCTGATTGATGCAATCACATTTTCTGAGTCATACACAGCACTTACAAAAAATCATACCTTAGTGCTTTGTTGTGATTGCTCAACTTTTTTATGTTGAAGTACAAAGACCTATGCAAAGGAACTGAATAGCCTGACTCATGTGTGTACTCACAGTGAGCCTCCGCTTCATTAACTCTAATCTGTGGCTCACATCAGGTTTATCTGGGTATAAATCAATCTAAATGGAAATTTGTCTACGTCAAGGTAACTTTCACCTGATCCCGGGCATGGTCACAATTAGCTATAATGTCATGACGCACAGATAAGACAGATGATTTACTTTTTTATTTAGAGGGACTGTCCATTCTGGGCAACCCTGGACCCAGATTATAGACCCTTGACCCAGATTATAGATGCAGTCCTCCCAATGTATCAACTGACCTTCCTGGCATGGGGTAAATCGGAGAATTTTGAGAAAATATGGGGTCCTTGGCTGACAGCTAGGTCACTAGTTATCTAAAATTGGGAAATGATGAGAGATACTATGAGATATCTGAATGTGGGAATAGGTGTTAGTGCTATATGCCTAACATTGGGAAATGCCCTTTAATCTATACACTGACTTAATAAAAGGAAAATTGAAGAGAATTGAAAACTGAAAGTTATTATTCGATACCAAAGGTATTTGCCTAGGATAATAAGGGGAAGATATAGCGCTGTGGTGGGTGTGAATGTGTGAGTGAATGTTGGATGTATCTCTGGACTCAAGGAAGCTGGATTGTACTGAGCAAAGCAACTTTTATTGGCTTTTCTTGAAAATAATTTTAGAAACCATGCTTTCACAATCTGTATCTTTATTGTTTATGCAATGTTGACACCAGCAACTTTGGTCTTGAGACCCTCATTGTTCAATTGCTTTCTTTGTTTTGTCTTGAAAAACAAAAATAAATACTATAAAAAAAGAGTGGTGTGTAACTATAAAATAGAGTGAGAAAAATTGTGCTTTTTATGCTAGTGAACCTCTAGGAGCAACAGGGGATTTGCCGTTACACCTAGAAGCTCTGCTCTCTCTGCAGCTGCCACACCCTCTGCACTGTGATTGACAGGACCATGCAGTGGAGAAAGCACATCAGTTGCAAAGAGACCAGAGCAGTCTTCTCTTCTCCATTAACCTGCAGGTGTAATTACAGTTCCACCATCCCCATTCACTTCAATAGGACAGTTCCTTCCTATTCACTTGATAGGTCATTAATATAGCAAAACTATTTCACCATTTTGAGATTAATTTCAGATGAACCAGAGAGAAACCCTAAAGTAATAGTCAACTGAAAGTGAGACAAAAGAACTAGATTATCCCACCCAAGCTCATACATCTCTCAATGAAACAATACATACTAGCTCTCTCCAGAAAGACAAGAGAAATTTGCCTTGGTTAGTTGATTGGCCTTGGGAGGGGTACTCTTCGGGATGCTCATGCATGAGAATTGTATGCCAGGCGACACTACTCTTGGGTTCTAGGAGGAATATATGCAAACTTGCATATCTTAATTCTAGAGATGAGCGAATCTATTTGCCACTTCTTAGATTCGTATCGAACCTTGAAAATTTTCTCCTCCGAAGCAAATCCGAATTTTTTAGGATTCGCTTCGTATTATTAGTAAATCTTCGCAAAATTTTGAACGCTAACAATACATACAATACGCATGAAAGGTACAAAGCGTACACATTCTGTGTGAGGCGGGAAAATGACGATACGCCCCTGCAAGAGCAGGAAAGTGAAGATACGCCCCCCTCAAAACTGGAAAAAAACAGCCCGGCCCACCGGGATCTAACTATTTGCACGTATATGGAGTGAAGACTCCTCCCTCAGTACTCCACCCTCCTCTGAACACTGAGCAAGTAGCAAGCATGGCTAAAGAGCTGCGTCCCAACTGGAACCAGATGGTCTTTGGGGACGAGTTCCCTGAACCACCGCCCGCTCCAGACATCAGAGTGTCACGCTCTGAAATCAAGAAAACACCATGGGGTTCAGTGCCCTTGTTTTCTTTACTGGCTGCTGAGATTGCTGTGCATCGTGAGGCGGTTTGTCGTGAGGCGGCTGGTACATCTGCTGTGGCTGGTGCGGCTGGAGCATCTGCTGTGGCTCATGCAGCGGAGGCAGCTGGAGCATCCACTTCACCACCTAGGAGGAGATCCATTACAACACCTTCCATAAGGCAGAACCCGATTGTGCCACCATCGGTGACGGCCCATGCGCAGACCCTCTGGGACTATAAAAACGCTGTGGAGGACTGGGTCATCCAGGTACTGGACCACCCTAGGCCGGGAGATCCTGCATTGGACTGCCGAAAGAGAACAGTCCTGTGGTTTTCCATTGAGAGAGGGTCTGGCTTCCTGGCAGATGATGACGACAGAAAGGAGTATTTTGTGGGCCGCAGGTCGGTGAAACGGTCGTACCTGCCACAACCTCGGCACAGCCTGTAAGTGGGGGATCAGGTGGAGTAAACCCCCATGGTGTCCCTGAAAGGCCCCTTTGCGACCGGGGTTACCCTCCTTTCAAAGCCACTGGTTCCTACAACAGAACCTGAAGTGCGGCCCGATGAACCACCAGGTCCAGGACGCTTGCTCTGCCTTCAGGAGTCCCCAGATGGCGTCCTCTGGTTCAGGGAAAAGCCACAGCCACAGCCGGAGCCTCTGATCCTGGACTGCCAGCACCACCACTACCACAGTCTTTTCAGCTGGGTCAGCTGATGACAACATCATTTACGTTCCAATCCACAGTGATCCACCAATACCAGCTGCCGTGGAAGATGAAGCCAGCAGCAGCCAGGGAAGCTGGGGCTACTTCCCTGGATGCAACCTTACCTGAACCGCTGCAGCCGGAAGTCCTTACCCCTGCTGTCCCGGCAGGAGGATCTGGAAAAGCGCAAAAGGCTGCAGCACTTGCCAGCGTCACAACCACCCGGATCCAGTCAAGTCCAAATTCCGGAAGAAGAGGGCATTGAAGTTCTACTACGGCAGTGAGCGTGGCCTACAGGAGGCAGGAGCGTCCTCTGATGACGTTTAACAGCAGTTCCAGCGAGGAGGACTTCAGGTCCCTCACTTGAGGAACTATTCTACTGGCTGGGTGATGTAATGGACACCTCAGGAGGATCTATGGGAGCCATACCATGGACTGCACCTGACGGGTGAGAGCTAGTTGGCACTTTTTATGTTTGGTCATTTGTATTGCCCCCGTTTGACTCTCACCCAGATGGGCATGGCTGTCAGGGCTCCCCCCATTCTGCAGAAAAGTCCCAGTTGCGCCTAAGCACGCCTATTTTCCTTTTTACCCCCTTCTCAGGTTATTTTGGAGCCCCCTTTGCAAAAAGGGTTCTCTATTTGCTGCTACTTTCTATTATCCATGTGGATTACACATTACCTGTTTGGATTACAATATTACCTCACGTGGATTACAATTGAATTTTGGACTATGTGTTCCAGACAGTGTTTTATCATGCTAAGGAGTCACGAGGAGAGACTCTAATGTATATCTGAGCCTTTTATGCTTGCAAATGTGAAATTGATTGCACTAAAATGTTTGCATACTTATGTCTTTGCTGTATTTTAGCTACACTGTTTTTACTGGTTCAGCACTTTAGCCCATTGTGTGCATTCTTTTTCAGGTATTGCAATGTATGTGTCCTTTTATGCACTTATTGTCCAGTGTTTTTTGTAAATTATGCACTTAGCTGGAGAGCTAGCAGTGAAAACCTTATTTTTCTACCTAATATGGATTGCCTCTAAAGACTTACGCCGCGGCCTAGCCTCGTGCATATGACGCATCTGCAAGTTAATAGTACACTAAGGATTCGTACGCACTTTTGTACGCTAATCCTTACGTATTGCGTACTTTTAACTACGCTGAATGTACATTTGTAATTTGTGCAGGAATGTTCGCAAAACAACAATTGTTTTTTTGAACGTAGATTCGACCGAATAAATTCGTTAAAGTACTAATCTTGTCAGAAATTCGGCAAATATTCGGCGAAGCGAATTTTGGATGATTCGGTCATCTCTGCTTGATTCAACTGTCATGATATAAGATTAGCGTTCTTTTCTGTTTAGGAACAAAACCTAACTTGAATATCTTTCCAAGAAACCCAAAGATATGCAAATTTGCTTGCCTGAAAAATACTGAAAGACGGCATATCCTGTCTAATGCCAGCAAAATTAGACAGGATATTTGCATCTATTTTTTTTAAAGAAACCAAGAGCAGTATTGCCTGGCATACAGTACTCATCATAAATATTTTTTGGTCTCTCTAATAATAAAGAGCACTACAAAGAGCTCTTTATTCCCCAAGGCCAGTCAGCTAAGCAGGGTAATTTATTTCTTGGGACTTTTTTTTTTTTGTCTTTTTGAAAGAGAGCTAGCTTGCGTGTCTGATTGAAAGAAATGTAATTCTGGGTGGGATATTCTTGTCATTTTGAATGGAAAATTGCGCACAAGTACTAGGTGCTCCCCATAATTAGAAAGAACACTCCCCCCCCCAGACAACACATATATATTCTCAAGAAACAGACTGAATCATGAAAGTATTGCTCATCTCTATAAAAAAAAGTTTGTTTTTCTGTTAAACCTTGCAGTGTTTCATAATGTTATAAAATAACAGCAACTAAAATGGAAAACCTTCAAAAAAACTTGATTTTACTTGCATTTTGCTTTAATCCCTTTACTCCCTGTGAAACACCTGAAGGGTTAACAAAATGTCTAAAATCAGCTTTGAATAATTTGAGAGGTGTAGTTTCCAAAACAACATTTTTGGTTGGTTTCTATTATGTAAGCCCCTCAAAGTCGCTTCAAAACTTATTTGGTCCTTCAAAAAGTTGGTTTTGGACATTTTCCTAAAATTTTAAAAATTAAAAAAAAAAAATTCTAAAATTCTAAAGGTTCTACCATAAGGTTCTACATAAATTAGGCATAGGATGAAAGTTAATTAGTAAATATTCTGGGGGTATCTCTATTATGAGGTATCTCTATCTGTCTTAAAAATATGGAAATTAAAAATTTAAAAAGTAGCAAATTTTTCAAACTTTTCTAACATATCTGAGAGTTACCACTGCTGAAAAAAAAGCATTCTCAGAATTGCTTAGATAAGTAAAAGCATTCCAAAGTTATTACCACATAAAGTGACACATGTCACATGTGCAAAATTAGGCTGGGTCCTGAGCGTTAAAACTGGCTGGGTACTAAAGGGGTTAAAGGGATTTTCTGGGATTGCTAAACTCATGATGCACTTCTTTCTTTTCCACACCTCCAGCACCACCTCTAACAACGCCCAGCTAATTACATAGGCAAGCCTCTATTAATACCGGTGTTGCTGCTTTGACAAACCCATGGACATAACATCACAGGAAATAAGACCACAGCCCAGAACAGAAGATATGATCAATAAAGGTAAAAGAAATACACTACAAATTTACAGCTACTTTTTTAAATGATTATTTTATAGGATGTTGATACAAACCTGAAAAACCCTTTAAATATATTTTATCTGTATGGCCTCAAGTCAGACTATGCAAATATTTGCAATGTAGAAAATATTATACTTTGAAGCAGAGGTTGCTAATTTACCTCTCTGGTACATGTGCCTCCCTTTTATTAGCGCCATATTATTAGATTTCTTTTCATATAAATTGGTTTACCATTAATCTTCAAGACAAAACTCATACATTATATTATTCAAAGAGAGTGAGAGAGAAATTCACTCCTGTATATCAAGAAGATGTCATGCGTCTTCCATCAGGCCCTGCACAGTATTAGTTATATCTGACTGTAGTGTTCCTTTAAAGTTATCAATATGATCAACCAAATTAAACCAAGCATAATGCCTGGTAGGGTTGATCATGCTGAGTAAAATGTTACCATCTTTATGCTTCTATATGCTTAGTGTTTTATTTATATGCAAGTTAGCTTCATGGTGCACCAAGAGGTGGGTTCAAGCACTTACAGCACCAGATCTTCAACAACCTGGTCTTTCAGCCACTGTCCCATCTCCCTTGATTGACAGGGCCAGGCATCTGGCCTCATTCTGTATTCCAGAATCTGCACCGTTACTCCATTGGCATTGCATGCATAGAACATCTGCTTTGACTTACTAAGCAACAAAGATGTATAATTCTCCCCCTGTCTATCAAGAAGAAGCAGAGAGTGGTTGGAGAAACAGAGAGTTTAAGATATGGTACTCCGAGAGCTTTGACCCACCCCTGGGTGCACCAAAAAACGAATTTACATAAAAAACACTGATTAAATGATTACTAGGGATGAGCGAATCGACTTCGGATGCTTCATCCGAAGTTGTTTCGCAAAAAATTTGCTGTAATACTGTACAGTGCGGGAGCTCAGTACAATATTAGAATGTATTGGCTCACTTCGCGAAGTCTTGCGAGACTTTGTGTAATAACTTTATGAGTTAATTATTACTATACCTTGGAACCGAACCCGACTTCGGTCCCAAGATTTTTTACAGTAATAATTAATTCCCAAAGTTATTACACAAAGTCTCACGAGACTTCACAAACTAATAACTTCAGCTCATAGGAGCCAATAATTCTAATACTGTACAGAGCTCCCGCTCAGTACAGTATTACAACAATGTTTTATGTGAATCGATTTTGGATGAAGCATCCGAAGTTGATTAGCTCATCCCTATTGATTTCATTTCAGTAAATAGATTATTTTTCTTATGTAACACTTTTTTTTCTTGAGGGGGGTTGTCTTTTTTTGTAAATTTGGATAATTTTCATAACCACAATGATAAGTGTCTTTATTAGCAGACAAACACAAGAGTTTAATCATGTAAGAATGCAATTATGTGCATAGTAAATGTCCTAGAATTATGAATAATTTCTTATTCCCTGTGCTCTACTGATGCAAAATATTTTTAATCACATTTTACATTTTTTTTATATATTTTTTTTTAATCAGAAAGAAACATGCAAAATATTCATAATAAAGTCAAAGGGTAATATGAATAATATAAAGAAGGAGTCGCTCCCCATTCATGATCTGAAAATGCATCTGATGTATAAGAAAAGTATCAAATGTCTCTAAAAATCTTCTAACGATAGATTTATGTATTGAGGCCAGTGTCCACAAGAAGCCGTTTAAAGCTCAAAAAGCAATATAAGAAAAAAGGAAAAAAGAAAAAAGGTGAAAAGGAAGATATCAATGAAACAGGTAAGGAAGAAAGGAATAAATTGTGCATATGTGACGCCGAAGGATGGAAAACTGTATAAACTAGTCCTTGGTCCTAGTCCATTGGAGAACCTTCTTCTTTTTCTGCTTCAGGACCCTGTTATACACTTGGACTGTTATAATAGATATTACTGCCTGAGCCAACCACTAGGCCTAAATAAATTACCAGGCTGTACACCAAGTTACGTGGTATGTATATGAAATACTGATCATTTTTACTATATTATGGTTCCTTAGGGGGGAAAAACACCCGTCAATCAACCATTCTCAGATCCAAATATCATTCAATGGCAATTTTCATTAGATAAACATTTTCTAGCCCTTTTTGAAATTTGCCTGCCATTACTTCCTCTTGGGGTAGTATATTCCATGGTCTGATTACTTGTAAAGCCCTTACCTATAATGACATCTTACCTTCCCTTCTTATGTAAAGAATATCCCCTAGTCCTTGGAATTAATAAATCATGAGTGAGTTACTTTTATTAATCACGCATTGCTCCCCTTCTACAGTCACCAAAGTAGCTCAGCTTTTCCACGCTTTTTGCCAGCATTCCTCTCTTTCTTAAAGGGTGAGATCTACTTCTACCCTGCCCATAGGATGTACATTCTCCCTGAAGCTCATGAAGGGCCACCGCACACCCTAATCTTCTCCAGCCAATAGTTGGCCTCTTTTGGGTATTTCAGTCACCTTCCACTGTGACAAAGTGCCAGAGTAATTGGTTCTAGTGTGCTAATGTCCTGCAAAGGTGAGATACAAGTATTTCTACATTTGTCTGCCTATGTATAGACTTCTGCTTGCTTCCTGGATTTAATCGTTTGCACCTGGCCTGATCTTTGCCTGATCTCCATTCTGGCTCTGAGCTGCCAGCTCTGACTAGAGATGAATGAATCTACTCAAAGATTTAGAGATTTGTTGTGAATCTCTGATTTTTTATTCACTGAATCAAACCCAAATTTTTCCTTGTTTGGTTTGGACGAATTATGTAAAATAGCACCTAGCGCATAAGCAGTCAGTAGTGTTCTGTCACCACCAGACAGGAGGAATTTACAGTCAGCTGTGGCCAAACAATAACTGCAGTTTGCAAGGGCAACAATAAAAGTAGATACAGTTACACCTGACGTTGCATCAGCCCTAAGGGATGGGTGAGGGAAAATTTTAAAAAAAAGGAATAGGAGGAAGGAGGACAACGCTGAGGATGAGGTGACCTGGGAAGGAGGACGGAAACAGGGTAATGTAATAATGTTCTATAAAACACATACACGTCTGAAATTTAAGTGAAAGTGAACATATCAACTGAAAAATAGAAAATGAACCTAAAAAGAGGTTTTCATAAACAAATCTGTGTTTTAGAGGACTAGAGGGGGTTATATACCAATTCCCAGTGCAATTGGTGCAACTTTGGTTTTGAAAAATTCATTGAATCTGAAACGAACCGAATCTTAGAAGATTCGCTCATTTCTCGCCCTGACTTCAGGTCGCTTATCGGATCACACAAACTCTGGTTTCCATTTACTTTGACCTATGTCTGACTACAGTTTTTCCTGATCCCTCGGTGCTCAGCTTCTCTTGAGCCCTATGGATCAGCAGTCACTTAAACAAAGAGCACTCCAAGAAGTAGCAGCCTGGTGATTCCCCTGCAGTGGAGTCCAGATCCCTGGATATAGGTTAAAGAGTGGTGCCCAGGGGAGCCACTAAGACAATGCTCTTAGGAGTAGCCTAAAGCCAAATCTATTCAAGTGACATATCAAATCCGTATCTGCTTTGTAACACACATGTATTTATATATGAATAAGTACACCTTTAAGTTCTCTTTTAGCAACGCTGAAGTCCAATATTTACAGCTTTTCATTGTGACAGACACCTCCCATCTCATTGATTACCATAACTGAAATGTTGGATCATAGGTTTCTATCCCTATGTTTACATGCCCTAAAATACTTTTCCAGCTGCTGCTTGACCTTGAGCACTGCCTAACCTACTTGTATCAGAATACCTAACTCCATTTGTTGCTGTGCTATACCTTCTGTACACATAACGTAATCAACATATTAAAATGAACAAAAAAAGGAAATGAAAACAAGTAAAAAAAAAAAGTCAGCCGATTTTCCCATATATTGATGAGTCTCACTCCAAGACATCTGCATTCTTATATCACAGCTTTCCTGACTCATGAAGGAAGTGAACTGCTGGGAACAAGTCTTACAGGATGCCTTTCAGTCTGACTGACCGCAGTGAATACAGGACATGATCCTTAGGGTTATAGATCATCATCCCATAGCAAGCAAAAACATTATTTAGGGTATCAAAGAATATAGTACTGTTACTGTACATCATTTTCCAGAGAACCATATAGAACTACTATTTTAGTTACATCAGCCAAATTATTGTGCATGGTCCCCTTAACATTTTGAACACCCCTAATAAATATTTTGTACAGCAGCAGTAAAGTACCACTGCCACATGAGTGTTAAATAATATAACTTTGAACCGTCCTCATAGTACTGCCATACATTTTGAATACCATACATTGCTATATAATACTGCCACAAAGTGCCCAAATACCACCTTCCACTGTCCAAAAAAATATGCTTGATTTGTTGTGCTGTTAATATCATCTAATAATAAACTACAGTGTTCGGACAATAGCACCATACAGTACCTAAATAATGCTGCTGTGGAGTGCTCAAATAATGTATGTCCATACTGTGCACAAATAAAGCACCCATACAATGTCTAAATAATACTGCTGTACAACATCCTATAAATTTAAATTTTACCCCATATGTGTATCTTGCTATTACAATTGTGCGAAGCTACAAAAATAGAAATAAAAGTGCTGTAAACGGCAGTCTGTATTCTGCTGTTGGGCTTAAAGGGCTGGTATAACAATCAGAATTAATCACCTCTGTTGTGTTGTATGATCAGAAGGCTGCTGCTTGGATTAAAAAAAAAACACTGCACCCCCTTCCTTATCTTCACTGGGAAGATAAGCATCTGCAAGAGGTTCATGGCAATGATTTACTCCACTCTTTCCATTCAGAACACATGCATGCTCAACTAAAATAAGCATTCATGTGTAAACTGTGTAAAGTAATTAACACAGAAGAGGACAGTACACTGCTACAGATGGATCTGGATAGACTGGAGGCTTGGGCAGAGAAGTGGCAGATGAGGTTTAACACTGACAAATGTAAAGTTATGCATATGGGAAGGAATAATGCAAGTCACCAGTACATACTAAATGGTAAAATATTGGGTAACTCTGACATAGAAAAGGACCTAGGAATTTTAGTGAACAGAAATCTAAGCTGCAGAAACCAATGTCAGACAGCTGCTGCCAAGGCCAATAAGATAATGGGCTGCATCAAAAGAGGCATAGATGCCCGTGATGAGAACATAGTCCTGCCACTTTACAAATCACTAGTCAGACCACACATGGAGTACTGTGTACAGTTCTGGGCTCCTGTGAACAAGGCAGACATAGCAGAGCTGGAGAGGGTTCAGAGGAGGGCAACTAAAGTAATAACTGGAATGGGTGGACTATAGTACCCAGAAAGATTATCAAAATTAGGCTTATTCACTTTAGAAAAAAGACGACTGAGGGGAGATCTAATAACTATGTATAAATATATCAGAGGTCAGTACAGAGATCTCTCCCACAATCTATTTATCCCCAGGACTATGACTGTGACGAGGGGCCATCCTCTGCGTCTGGAGGAAAGAAGGTTTGTACACAAACATAGAAGAGGATTCTTTACGGTAAGAGCAGTGAGACTATGGAACTCTCTGCCTGAGGAGGTGGTGATGGTAAGTTCACTAAAAGAGTTCAAGAGGGGCCTGGATGTATTTTTGGAGGGTAATAATCTTACAGGTTATAGTTACTAGAGAGGGGTCGTTGATCCAGGGAGTTATTCTGATTGCCTGATTGGAGTCGGGAAGGAATTTTTTTCCCTAGTGGGGAAAACTGGCTTCTACCTCACAGGGTTTTTTTTGCCTTCCTCTGGATCAACTTGTAGGAAAACAGGCCGAACTGGATGGACAGATGTCTTTTTTCGGCCTTATAAACTATGTTACTATGTTACTATGTTACTATGTCATGTATATTGTGGGCGAGGGGTTGGAAGAAGTAATAGTTATCTAACTGACAGATATCTAATTTTTATGTAAAGCTTTGTTCCCTGTGCTTTATTATCATTAGATAAAGTCAGAGAAAATGGTTGGCTTACCTCCCAGGTCTAGGGTCTCCACAGAGGTCTCCTCCACAAAGTTCATTCCATTGAAACAGAATACCATAACCACTGTAGTTTAAATGTTCAGTACTTTAATTTAATTCTCCATAAAATCATGTTACAACAACACAGACATCAAGGATACATTGTATCATATTCTACTTGCAAATGAGTTCTCTCTTCTGGTGGCCTCCAAAGCCACCAGATGTAAGCTACCAATCTTATAAGTTAATGTTCAACCTTTTAAAACAGGTCTTGAGGCATAATTTAGGCTTATAGCTAAGCCAGTACCTCATCTGCAAACAGATGTTTCAGGGTGATTTCCCCTTATCAGTGCAGAATTGACAGAACTATTTTAGGTGAGAGGCCTTCATCAGTATTTGGGGTGGTATCAGATGCTCAGCTTTTTTGTCTTTATGGAAAGCGCTAAATTACATATTTTTCCTATAGGAGCATTGCCTAGCCTACAAGAATTCTTATATGTACTAGGCGCTCTCCATGAGGGCTCATATTACCCCCTGTTTTCTGCTTGGTCCTGGAGACTTCTCCTAGTGTCCAAGTGGAGTATAATATGATGTATGCTTGGTTCCTTAAAGAAATAAAGTATTGATGATTTTAATTGCTCTGGTGCTGTTCCTCATTCCTGGAGTCTGCAATTCACTGTCATTGTTGACTGACATGAAGCTCTCCTCTAACGAACAATACCAGCTACGTCTAAGACAAAGAGGAATAGGAGGAAGGAGAACAACGCTGAGGATGAGGTGACCTGGGAAGGAGGAGGGAAACAGGATAATGTAATGATGTTCTATAAAAGACATACACGTCTGAAATTTAAGTGAAAGTGAACAAATCAACTGAAAAATGGAAAATGAACCTAAAAAGGAAGACATATCATCTATGCCCAGTGACAGAAACCAGTGTCTCTATTCTGTAGTGATTCCACATTTTAAAGAGATAATCAAATCCACAGAGAGAAAATGCCCAGAAATCAGCTTCTCAGACAGACAGCAACTAGACAATAATCACCGGTTGTCATCTGCAATCTCTTGATGAGTTCTCTGGAAAATAACCAAGGCAATGTAACCTATAATATAGTATGTTAGAAGGCAATTTATGAGAATCATTCCAGCTGACCCGTCCTTTCCTGTCTATATTTCACTGTCTACATTGTCTCTTTGAGATATTAGTATACATACTAATTGCAGTATTCAGATGAGGGTTATTGGTGCTTTTGCATGTATTACAGCATAATGGGGAATATATATATATATATATATATATATATATATATATATATATACTAGCAGAAAGACCCGGCTTCGCCTGGGTATATTTCATCTATTTATTTAATGTTTCTGTGTGTCGTTGCAGACAGAAAGTCAATGCAGCTGACAGAAATTGATTTTTACCTTCATTTTTTCAATCCCTATTGGCTGCGGAGTGGGAGGGGGCGTGGTTTAATGGGACACGGGGGGGGGTTAAGTCCTTCATTTCAGGGTGGCCTGAATTATAGGTTAATGCCATGGTAATTTGAGGAAACACAATGGGTAGCAGTGGAAGAAAACATTGCTTTGCGCGGGTATATTTAATCTATTTCATTTAATGTTTCTGTGTATCGTTGCAGAAAGAAAGTCATCCTCCCTCCCATTCCTGCAGCTGACAGATGTTGATTTTTACCTTCAATTGTTCAATCTCCATTGGCTGCGGTGTGGGAGGGGTCATGGCCTGACTGAGTCGGGGGCGTGACGTTGCAAGACCTGGGGCGGGGTTTTAAGTCCTTCTTTTGATGGTGGCCAGAATTACAGGTCGATGCCATGGTAATTTATGAGGACACGCCATGGGTAACAGCGGAAGAAAACATTGCTTTGCACGGGTATATTTAATCTATTTCATTTAATGTTTCTGTATGTTGTTGCAGAAAGAAATCCAACTTCCCTCCCGCCCCTGCAGCTGACAGAAGTTGATTTTTACCTTCATTTTTTCAATCCCCGTTGGCTGCGGAGTGGGAGGGGGCGTGGCCTGACAGAGTCGGAGCGTGGTTTCCCGGGATCTGGGGCGGGGGTCAGAGTGGCATGAATTACAGGTTGATGACATGGTAATTTATGGGGACCCGCAATGGGTAGCAGTGGAAAAAAACATCTTTTATTAGTACTGAATGGTCGTAGTCTAAAATTAGTCAATTTCATCAATTAGTCAATTTTTTGTGTGTCGTTGCAGAGAGAAATTCACCCTCCCACCCCTGCAGCTGATTTTTTTTTCAATCCCCGTTGCCTGCGGAGTGGGAGGGGGCGTGGCCTGGCAGAGTTGGGGGTGTGGATTATCAAGATGCTTTGAACGGTTGTAGTCTGAAATTAGTCTATTTCATCTAAAATTTTGTGCGTCATTGCAGAGAGAAATTCACCCTCCCACCCCTGCAGCTGACAGAAGTTTATTTTTCCCTTCATTCTTTCAATCCCTGTTGGCTGCGGAGTGGGAGGGGGCATGACCTGACAGAGTTGGGGGTGTGGCTTAGCAAAGCGCTTCGCATAGGTGATTTAATCTATTTCATTTAATGTTTCTGTGTGTCGTTGCAGAATGGCTGCAGAGTGGGAGGGGGCGTGGTCTGACAGAGTTGGGGGCGTGACTTAGCAAGACGATTCGAACAGTTGTAGTCTATAAATAGTCTATTTTATCTAAAATTTTTGTGTGTCGTTGCAGAGAGAAATTCACCCTCCCACCCCTGCAGCAAACAGAAGTTTATTTTTACCTTCATTTTTTCAATTCCCATTGGCTGCGGAGTGGGAGGGGGCGTGACCTGACAGAGTCGGGGGCGTGGATTAGCAAGACGCTTCGCATGGGTGTATTTAATCTATTTCATTTAATGTTTGTGTGTGTTGTTGCAGAAAGAAAGTCAACCTCCCACCCATCCCTGCAGCTGACAGAAGTTGATTTTTACCTTTATTTTTTCAATCTCTGTTGGCTGCGGAGTGAAAGGGGGTGTGGCCTGCTGGAGTCGGGGGTGTGGCTTAGTGAGACCTTTGGCGGGGGTTTTAAGTACTTCTTTTAGGGTGGCCTGAATTAAAGGTCAATACCATTGTTATTTATGAGCCCATGCAATAGACAGCAGTGGAGGAAAACATCTTTTATTACTACTGAACTGTAGTAATAGAAAAAAACATAAGTTATATTTATGGTAACCGGAATACCTTTAACAGTGTCAGTGAATAGAAATGGATGAGAGCCTCAGCTGCTGATAATTACCTGGTTGTTATGGAAACCTGCCCTCCCCGTGTGTGCCTTTGCAGAGGATGGCAGTTGGAGTTTAAAACCAAAGTTCCCAGTTGTAATGTTGGCTAATGGAGATCATATTTTGGGAATATCTCAGGAACGGTATGTCCTAGAGAGATGAGACCTGGTCTAAAACCTTCCCGGACACCTGATGTACCTGTGTGCCGAATTTGGTGAAAATCGGTCCAGTAGTTTGGTCGCGCATAGAGAACAGACAGACAGACAGAAACTCATTTTTATATTATTAAGAGATATATAGTACAGACCAAAAGTTTGGACACACCTTCTCATTCAAAGAGTTTTCTGTATTTCCATGACTATGAAACATGTAGATTCACACTGAAGGCATCAAAACTATGAATTAACACATGTGGAATTATATACTTAACAAAAAAGTGTGAAACAACTGAAAATATGTCTTATATTCTAGGTTCTTCAAAGTAGCCACCTTTTGCTTTGATTACTGCTTTGCACACTCTTGGCATTCTCTTGATGAGCTTCAAGAGGTAGTCACCTGAAATGGTTTTCACTTCACAGGTGTGCCCTGTCAGGTTTAATAAGTGGGATTTCTTGCCTTATAAATGGGGTTGGGACCATGAGTTGTGTTGGGCAGAAGTCAGGTGGATACACAGTTGATAGTCCTACTGAATAGACTGTTAGAATTTGTATTATGGCAAGAAAAAAGCAGCTAAGTAAAGAAAAACGAGTGGCCATCATTACTTTAAGAAATGAAGGTCAGTCAGAAAAATTGGGAAAACTTTGAAAGTGTCCCCAAGTGCAGTCACAAAAACCATCAAGCGCTACAAAGAAACTGGCTCACATGAGGACCGCCCCAGGAAAGGAAGACCAAGAGTCACCTCTGCTGCGGAGGATAAGTTCATCCGAGTCACCAGCCTCAGAAATGGCAGGTTAACAGCAGCTCAGATTAGAGACCAGGTCAATGCCACACAGAGTTCTAGCAGCAGACACATCTCTACAACAACTGTTAAGAGGAGGCTGTGTGCAGCAGGCCTTCATGGTGGAAACCACTGCTAGGGACAGGCAACAAGCAGAAGAGACTTGTTTGGGCTAAAGAACACAAGGAATGGACATTAGACCAGTGGAAATCTGTGCTTTGGTCTTATGAGTCCAAATTTGAGATCTTTGGTTCCAACCACCGTGTCTTTGTGCGACACAGAAAAGGTGAACGGATGGACTCTACATGCCTGGTTCCCACCATGAAGCATGGAGGAGGAGGTGTGATGGTGCTTTGCTGGTTGCACTGTTGGGGATTTATACTTAACCAGCATGGCTACCACAGCATCTTGCAGCGGCATGCTATTCCATCTGGTTTGCGTTTAGTTGGACCATCATTTATTTATCAACAGGACAATGACCCCAAACACACCTCCAGGCTGTGTAAGGGCTATTTGACCAAGAAGGAGAGTGATGGGGTGCTACGCCAGATGACCTGGCCTCCACAGTCACCAGACCTGAACCGAATCGAGATGGTTTGGGGTGAGCTGGACCGCAGAGTGAAGGCAAAAGGGCCAACAAGTGCTAAGCATCTCTGGGAACTCCTTCAAGACTGTTGGAATACCATTTCAGGTGACTACCTCTTAAAGCTCATCAAGAGAATGCCAAGAGTGTGCAAAGCAGTAATCAAAGCAAAAGGTGGCTACTTTGAAGAACCTAGAATATAAGACTTATTTACAGTTGTTTCACACTTTTTTAAGTATATAATTCCACATGTGTTAATTCATAGTTTTGATGCCTTCAGTGTGAATCTACAATTTCCATAGTCATGAAAATACAGAAAACTCTTTGAATGAGAAGGTGTGTCCAAACTTTTGGTCTGTACTGTGTGTGTATATATATATATATATATATATATATATATATATATATACACACAAAAGACATTGCAAATAATGACATCCAGAATGCCAAATAGACCTAGCATCCAGCCCTTTTTCTATGCCTTTTCAGTTACATATAATGACTAATAAGAAAAAACTACCTTGCACAGTATGCACATCAGTATGTTCCATCAGAATCCAAAGGAAACACAAACCCAGGATCCCAGTCCCACTGCGACAAATAACAATGCTGACCACAGAGCTACAGTGCTGACCATAAAACAAAGACATTACCAGCTAATTTTATCATATAAGATGGTCCAGTTGGACAGTTGCTTACACAGTGTAAATGTATTCTGGGGCATAGTATAGAAGTAATTACTTGCATCAGTTCATGTCACCAGTAAAGCTCACAATCTTATTATCCTATCTACAACTGGCACGTAAGAGTCAGTTTTCTCACTCCAGTCGCTGGCAATGTAACATCCCTGTTAGCATCCATTTATCTGCCATCTGGAATTAAAAAAAATATATATATTTATCACTTATATTACTTACTTATATAGCTACATATTCTGTATTGCTTTATCGTCACTTGCTGTCACCAATGGAGCTTACAATCTAAGTAACCTATTGGTATGTGTTTGGAGAGTTGAGGGAAACCAGAGTACCCGGAGGAAACCCACAGAACCATGAGGTGAACATACAAACTCCATGCAGATGTTGTCCTTTGACAGATTCAAACCAATGTGCTCAACATAGGATTATTTAAAAATATGTTTCAGATCCAGAATTATTATTGCACGTGGAATGAAAGTGGTTACTAAAATAGCCGTCGTCTGTAAGGTGGCTTTGCTGCTAGATTGTATTAACTATTATAATTTTAAACCATTTATAGACCTACTACTTATGGTACTTAGAACTCTGGCTACCCAGACTTCTGTATGATACATGTGCCTTATATGTCTACAGATTATTAATATATTGTAACAGGCTATGGATATTGTCATCATTTTTAGAGTACAATACAATCTTGAGATACTTAGAGAGTGACACTTATTGGCTGTATTACTTCTCAGACAACCCTCCCCTCCACACACACAAGTTATAAATGTCATGGGTGCAGAAGATGCAAATTTTGTACATTGTTTAGGTTTAAGATTTTAGTGTAATCATTCAATTTATCTTATCTTGAACTAACATGGATCTCAACTGCGATGCATTACTGTCTGCAAACTGTGAATTTGTGTACAAAAGGTTATATAAAGCATGTATATAGCCAATCAGACCATGGATAGCATTTTCATAAAGTTTGTATTTCCTCACCATTTTTGCAGGTTCAAGTTCTCTGATTTGCTTCAACAGTCCCAAAAATACTGACAGCTTAAAATATTCTGAGTTTATAAAAAATATAGAAAAGTACCTATACATAGCTGAATGCTTACTAGATGATGACACAAAAGATCAAAATAGGTTAGTTATAATTTATTATTTTCATTATGTTGCCAAGATTTGTGCTGCACCTTTGTTTTGATGCCACCAATGCTTTTATTGGGTGGGATTACATTAAAAAGGAGTTCCTGACAATTCCTATGTCCTCTTATAAATATTATTATTATTCCTCTATTTAAGGATGTCTACGTGTCCTTTTATTACAAGATTTAAGGCAGTGCTCTAATCACTCACTGTCCTCAAATTGTCACAGATCTTCTACTGTGACTTAACGTGGCCATACACTTTAGATAGAAGTAAGTTGATGGTAGAACAGCAGTTGAACAATGTGAACGATTATTTTGCAGACATCGCCATACACATTTTATTCCTTATTTGTTGTTACAGTTGTTCAAATTGGTCATGTATGTTCAATGAAAACAGACAATGGGTAAAAGATCTTTCTGAGTACATTCTTTCAAAGAAATATTTCTCATTCACAAATGATCTTTCATTGAACAAAAGATTTTTTCGTCTGATTATTAGGTGAAAATTTCAAACACAGACAATTTCTTTTTAGATGGCTCTTCCATGCGCCAGTTCCGCAAAAATATACATTTCTATAATAGGGACTGAGGAAAGTGCAGTATGCACACAGCAAGTATCCAGTATAATTTTGTTAGAAAATATTCTGTATTTTAACCATTTTAATTCCTGCTTATTCTGGGTTTTGAAGTTGAGGAGGAGGTCCTATCAGTGATTGACAGCCTTCCCTCTATGAGGAAGAGGTCCTATCAGTGATTGACAGCCTTCCCTCTATGAGGAGGCGGTCCTATAAGTGATTGACAGCCTTCCCTCTAAGGAGGATGTCCTATCAGTGATTGACAACCTTCCCTCTATGAAGAGGAGATCCTATCAGTGATTGACAGCCTTCCCTCTATGAGGAGGTGGTCCTATAAGTGATTGACAGCCTTCCCTCTAAGGAGGAGGAGGTCCTATCAGTGATTGACAACCTTCCCTCTATGAGAAGGTGGTCCTATCGGTGATTGACAGCCTTCCCTCCATGAGGAGTTGGTCCTATTAGTGACTGACAGCCTTCCCTCTATGAGGAGGAGGTCCTATCAGTGATTGGCAGTCTTCCCTCTATGACTGTGTATACACAGATAGGTGTCAATCACTGATAGAACCGCCTCCTAGATTTTAAGTTATACTGAATCTTTCCCACAAACCTATAAGCTCCTCCAGCTCTATAATATGGTACCTGTAGTTTACATTTCATTTTCATGTTGACAGGTTCCCTTTAACAACTTAAAGGGGTTTCAGACTCCTGAAATGTGTATAAAAGCTCATACAAGATTAAAATAAAATTGACTATTATTTATTTGCTTCCAGTCACCATGCTCCCTATACTTTTCTTTGTGTGTTTGCTTCTTAAACTAAGTGCAGCAGCCAATTTCTGGTCACAATTTCTATGTGATCTTATGATCAGTCAACGCCCATTGATATGCTGTGATTATATACATTTTCCAAACTTTGTATCACATTTTATGGCATAAGTAAAATGAATGCAACTGAAAAAGTAAAAACAACAGGGTGTGCACCGGATCTACATCTATAATTCATACCTCACCCAGAAATTGCTTGGGAGCTATCCAGCAGTGCATTGTCTAAGGAAGGAATTTTTCCGTCTGTTGACATGAGTCAACTTCCACTTCCTTAAAGATGTAGTATTTCCCATTGAGCAGATTGCATGTTTTCAGCAGTATTTACTCACTTCCTTTCTGACTCGAATATTTGTGATTTAATGTGGATGGGAAACTGCCAGTTTGTTGTATTTATGTTGGAAAGGAACTGTGTGGGAATGGGGAAGAATTCTGCTGGGATTTTTAAAAGCTCGCTGAGAAGAAGTCAATGTTCACAGCTTCAGAACGTCTAACGTCGCTTTCATATGCCAACATTTATTTGTGTTTTCTGCATTTGCTTTTCTCATGTGGCTTCCATAAATCTAACACTAGTTGAAATGATATTATTAAAACTAATAAGTATTGAGAAATAACATTTGAACAATGTCTTGTGGCAACTTATTTATATCACTTCATTTAAGAATTTTGTTTGGATGGAGGAAAGAAGAGAGAAGGCAGAGATGGGGGGTGGATGGAAGGAGAGCGGAAAGAGACATGTAATAAAAAAAAGTCCGTCTATACACTCACTATATTGACATCAGTACTACAGGAAACTTACGGTAGTTACACAGTACAATAATTACAATGAAGTGTTGTTGCTCCTCCCATAAAGAGCGCCACTCTTATCTGTGGACTGTGTCTAGTATAACATCTCTGTCTTATTGAATGAGTGAATGAGTCTAACTTACAATTCTAGATAAAATCTATGGACAGAATTGCAGCCAGCCTCTGAGAAGCAAGTGCTGAGGAAAGGAGTGGTAGTGGCCCTGATAAGATGTTGTGTCAAGGTGTACTACCTCAGGCCGTTGCTCCCTGGGGATCAGTGCAGTGGAAAGGTAGGTAGAAGAATCAGTCTAGAAGTAAACATATAAAAGTCTCTCTTTAGTTAGTGCTAAATGTGTGGCACATCCAGCAGTATTAAGTGCAAAGTGCAGTTTCTGGTACCAGATGAGTAGGTATGGTGGCTGGATGTGTGGCAATTTAATAGCACTTGTAGATATAGGTGTCCACGGTGTGATACTGGCTTGGAGTTAGTCTGGCCTGGAGGTCGTTTGGGTGATAGGTGTCTGAGCAATAGTCCTTCAACTTGCAGCAGTGTCTGTAAAGATGTATTTTCACTGATGACTCTGTAGTCTTGTCACACTGATGCTTTCTGGAATCGGTGTTCTTGATTCTTAATATCTCTCTGGAGTGTTTGCCTCACAGGAGAACTGGAAACTGTCCCTAGAAGTAGGAGCTCTGACATGTGCTTCCTTTATCCTTGCTGTCTACTCAGGAACTCTCCCTTCTGGCAGGAAGCAGGACATGCCTATTCCTACCAAAAGCGTTCAACAATTAAATCTTGGCTGACTTGAGTCACCCATAGGGGGAGCTAAATGAAGATTTATAAAGCTACACTTAAACTGAGCTGTATACAGTGAGCCCTCCCAGAAAAAATGCTTTGACTATTTGATGGTATGCAGGGGAAGCAGTGAAGTGATCCCTCACACCATTGGCCCCATAACAATCACATTGTGTATGTCTATGGTAGATATGCCACTGTTTATCACTATGGAGAGGAACAGAGGAAAGCAATTTGATGCAGGAAGAAGATGCGTGATCCATTCAAATACTGCTCTGCCAAGATTTGAAGCTGGATTAGAAGTTGGAAAAGTAGTGCTAAATTGTAAACTCAGTTTTGGCAAAGTCTGACAAATGAAAAAAAAAATAATACATCAATAAAACTGAAATTCTAGACGATCTATTGAGTTTTCCAGCTGTTATTCTACTGTATATATCTTCTTTTGCATAATAAATGACTTAGGTTTCTCCATTAAATTATTTAGCTTGTCAGGGAAGTGCAGAAGCCGTTCCTGGCGGTTTACTATGGCACATGATACATGAAGTGTGTGGTTTAGAAAGTATTTCTGTTGACTGATGTTTGATGTGTTACAATGTACTAATATGGAATCCGTATTCAAAATGTTTATTGAAACGTCCCCAGCTATGTAACTCACATTCTCCCTCCTCGGAGAAGTATTTCATTTTCAGAATTTACGGGTTTGCCAGGGTGTGCTTCTGTCAGAGATTTTCAAAGCCGTACTCAGAACAAAAGGTCATCCAGCCATTTCAAATATAATCTGTTAAAACAATTTTAAACTTCAGAAATCGTTCCAGAAATCACAAGGGTCAAACAAAGTTAAAGACTTCAAGCTATTATTTGTTATTATGTTTAATTGAAAAGTTCTCCAATTTTATCAGCTGCCCAAAGAGTAGTCAAACAAGGGAAAGGATCTGTGTCAACACGATACAAACTGTACCGTAAAGAAGTGCATTTGTGATATTTGACTCCGGTTGGTTTACATTACGATAGTAATGGTCTGGAGTAGTAGTAGTAGAATGTATTTACAAGAAAGTTGAATCCACCTACATAAATTATGTTTTCTTATCAATTATTTTTATAGAGACCACCCAACTAGTGAATTTAGGCTGAGTAGAGTAGAAGAGTTTATCCAATGTTTATCTATAGTGATTGAAAAGTATTTGACTCCCATATACAAGTATTTGACTCCCTGGTTTAATACGGTTGATCATGCTGGCAGACGCTCTTTAATATCTGAGTGCATACTCTTCTTTAAAAAAGTGTCTTGAATAAGTCACTTTGGAGGGCTTAAGAGCATACATTGGGTGTAAAGACCTCAGTGAGGTCCAAGTCAGGAATTTGCCTAGATTACTACAAAAGGGGTTGACCAGGAATACCATAACTTTAACTGATGCGTGCAGCCTGCCTCCACTATAGAAATAATCATACTTACCTGCTCCCTGCTGCTCTGGTCCTGTGCATTGGCTCCAGCTTGTCCATTTTCTAGTTTGAAGCTTGTTTACTTCCTCTTGGGCACAGACATAGACACCTGCTCTACTGTAGCCAATGACTGGCTGTCCACAAAAGAAACATAACTGCTGAAGCCAGTGGTTGGCTGAAGCAGAACAGGTGACCATGCACTGAAGGAAGTAAACAAGATGCGGACCAGGAGATGGACATTAAAGAGCATCAATTAAAATTTTGATATTCCTGGACAACTGCCTGTAACCACATCAGTGCTTGAGAGGTCCTTTTTTGGTGGATATAATATCAGATAACATGGATTTTATGTATTTGCAATCCTACAGCCTTGGTCATTGTGGGACAGGTCATATTTCTTAATAGAAACAATTTGGATTGCATATAAATTATTGATTAACTTTTATTATTTTTATGTGTGGGTGTTTTATCATTTTATCACTTTTGCAAAATAAAATTACTTTCCATGAACAAAAATGCTTTTCTTTTTTATTTTTGGCCCCACTAGGGGTCTTTACAATGCAATCTCCTATCTGCTTATACAAAATGTTGCCATATAAAGCATTAATATCTGTCAGTAATAAACTGGCAGGCAATCTATTAAGGCATGGCTGAATAGGCATATAGTTATTGCGGACCTTGGGGGCTTTGGTTCTCGATTGCCATTGCATTCCATGAGCACCCCAATGCAGTGACAGAGAGAACCCTCTTCCTCTGTCTAACCACCTAGATGCCATGGTCACTGTTGACCAGGGACCATACAGTGGTAGTCACAGGTCTCAGTAGCACCCTCAGGCACTGGCACATTAAACTTCCATAAAAAATGGGGCTAAAGAGATAAAAGCATGTCACTGAATAAACTTGGCCAGTGGTACGCAAGTAGAAAAAAATACAATGCAACAGCACTCAGCAAACCAAATAAAGTACAAAAAAGTATTCTGGTGCCAATGCTATTCTACCTGTTATGTGCCATGATGGCTACCATAAAATTCAGGGATTATGGTAGCTGTCATGGCACATAACAGGCAGCATATAGTGTTAGGTTCCCGTCTTACAGAGATCGCCTTGACATGTGGCAGACAGGCCCAAATAATTTTGTACAAAATGTATTTGCCAACAAATAAGCATAGCATGAGCACTGGAATACTTTTTTGTACTTTATTTGGTTTGCAGAGTGCTGTTGCATTGTATTTTTTTCTTGGTGTTTTCATCCATGGCGGCGTGCACCTGTGCATTGGGATGTGCTGACTGACCCCTTTTTTCTTTGTGGTATGCAAGTAGTTACATTTGTTTCTTTTCAGCCCTCCAGACGTGGACTTGCTCTTGTGGCATAATAGACTCCTAACTAGATATTTTTTTAATGTCTTTTTTTGTATGCCCCATTTCAGCACATAATGGGGGCTTCAAGGGTTTGATCTTTTTCCACTCAATCTTGCACTCACCAAACACAGTCTACCTACCCCAAAAACACACTGTCACCATCATTGTCATGGCAGACAAGATGCTGATCCATTACCACAAATAGACTGATTGACACACAGGCATAAGATACTTCTTTAAAGGTTATGGATTATTTGGGCATACAGGGACTAAACATTACAGTTTATAGCTTTAATACAAAAACATACAGTGCTAAAAAAAGTACAATAAAAGAGACAAAATAAAATGACAGTCAAACAGCAAAACATCTATAAAAGGGATCAAATAACAGGATACAACACTTACTGTACAAGTCTTCTGTTGTCTTGAAGGTAGGCGTACTGTAGCAATGGATTCATACCTCTGTCCTTACTGGCTTTCAGAATGTGAACACTGTTTTATTGTTCCAAACCTGTTTTATGCTTTGAGATCATGCATAGTAAACTGTACATTGCCCCTTATTTCAACTCACTGTTAGGGATGTTTGGCTGGAATATACAGAGATCCAATCCTTTGAAGATTGTAGAAGCCAGGTGCAGGTGTCAAAAGTCCCACTCTTTGCATTGGCAAAGAGACAAACTCCCTCAGCTCTGGTTGCATGGTCAAGCAGACACAAAGGTCTAATGCCTTCCTCCACAAATTAACCATTTTGTGGTCTGTGACCTATGGTCATGTCACCTTTTCATTACAGTCTTCAGGGTTCAGCAGTTGCAGAGAAAGCAGAGCCTCTAGATGTAACGGCAATGCCCACATTGCTCCTAGAGGCTCGTTTGCATTGATTAAAACTCCATTTTTCTCAGCAATGCAAGCAGATATTAACATGGGACCAACACAGATGTCTTCAGCTGCCAAGTGCACATGTAGCAGATCAGCCAGTGTCATAGGTACAAATCTACTGACAGATGCTCTTTAATTACATTCCTTAGTCATCAGAATTAGAGAGCAAATTTCTGTAAATTTGATTTCAGTCCAGTTTGACACAATTGACCATCCGAGTCATCTTGAATCAAAAGTGCTTCACTATGGTTCTCTTTCCTTCTTTCTCCAAAACTTTCCCCAAACTGAATCACCCAAAATTCTGATTGTATAGAATCTGAATGTTTCAAAAAATTAGGGTTGAATTCTGTTTCTATAGAATTGATTTGAACATCTCTAATCAGAATGAATCCTTACACCACACACACAAGACTTGGACAAGCTTTGGTGATGAAGCTCAGAAAATGACTCATCTCAATAAAGTCAGTCAGCATGGGTTTAGCATTCTGAAAAGCTTCTTCTGCATTGAGGCTATCCCCAAGCCTCAAGACTAATTTGTATATGGTGCCAAAAACCTTTACATTTCACTTTTAAGGTAGCATTAAAGGGGTTTGTCAAGCCACCAACAATTAACACTAAAAACCCTCAGAATGGTGTAAGCTATTCTGACTAATAACTTCTAGTCCCACACTGCTCACACTTTATTGCTTTGTGGGTCCTCCATTGTCTACATGCTTTCTGGCTCCTCTCGACAAAAGAAAAAACAACTTGTCTTGTCAAAACCAAGCTCTCAAACAGCTAAGTCCACAAAAAAAAACTAAAACTAGAGACCAAACTAGGCCACATTCTTAAAAGGATGAAAAACCATGTGGCATGCTGACAGTCTAACCCTAGGTTTTGCTAGTTCTTGGCTTCTACCAGGCCATGGTCAGCACATCCAAAGACAATTTTTAAGTCTGAGTTACCATGTTTTTTTTTATGCAGAGCTACTGAAGGAATGTAACATAAACATAGGACACATACTAAGAAAAGCATGAGTTGTATTCTCTTATTGAAGCTGCTCTTGGCTTTCTCATCAAAAACTGCCTGAACGTGGAAACCTAACCTAAATATTGTAGCTGCATCTGAATTATTCACAGGTGCAATCATGTCCTACTTACCAAATGGCAGAAAATTCAGTTCATTCATAACTCTGGATCTGGGAATTTAGCTAATAGCTAATCACATGATGTTATCCAATCAGCTTATTACACATCATGGTCACCTGGAACTTTTTCACCAGTCACGGTAGTCAATCATCTTCATTACTTTGTTTATATGTAGTTTTGGATATAATATGAGTTTTATCTATTCCAAATTAATAAATACACCCCACTGGTATTAAATTTTGGGGAGTAAAATTGGTTATTCAGTAAGGGTGAGCCTGCAGATCTGCTTTAAATATTGATGGTCATATTTCCATATACTATGCAGTGATGGCTAAGCTTTGGCACTTCAGCTGTGTTGAAACTACAACTCCCAGCTTGCTCCGTTCATTTCAATGGAGTTCTTAGAACAGCCAAGCAAGTGTTCATCTTGGGAGTTGTAGTTTTACCACAGTTGGAGTGCCGAAGATTAGCCCTCACAACCCACCTCAGACATTGGTGGCGTATCCCTAGGATACGCCACTAATGTCAGATAGGTGTGGGTCCCACTTCTGGAACCTGCTTCTATCTCTAGATTTCCTAGCAACATGCCACCAATGTCTAAGAAGGGAATACTGCTTTAATAACTGAATAAAATATTTCATGTTTAGCAAAAAAAAAGTGTTAAAGCCACAGATTGGAAAGGAAAAGTATCGCACTTCTATCTTTCTGATTTTGCCCAATGCATGAATTGAAAAATAAGCTGACATTTACGCTTGAAATATTCACGGTGCAATATGCAAATCTTTGTGAGCTCCAGGTGGATAACAGTGTCCTTGCTGTAGGACAAGATCCTAGCTTGCATCAATTGCTATGTATATTACGAGGGATTAGCACATTAGACAGACACTGTATAAAGAAGCTTAATATGTCCTGAATCTTTAATCGGTCCTAGTGAGAGGCTCCATCTCCTGTGGTCCTTCATAGAAGGATGTCCAGCATACTTGTAGAAATTACTTTATATGTCACTGTTATATTTATACAAATCAAAAAGAAGACACCATCACGTATTTATAGGCTGTGGGGGAAATTTATCATTTGCTGTTGTTTTTGTGTCAGTTATAAGCTTTCTGTCTTTGCTTTATGTGTCTCCTCTAAATTTATGAACAGGTGCACCTTAATAATATATTTGATGTGGCTTACACACCTATATGTGTAAAAGTACACCAGGGGGTTGCCTGGCATAGGTTGCATCTTATGGCAGAGACCTCCAAAGGTTTTGGACCTAAATTATACTAGACTAGAGCCCAAACAATATTAGCATTGAATATTGCTATAAACAATGTAAATAACACCACCATAGACTGCACAATTAACTCCACTATCCAGTTACTGTTTCAAAACATCGCCATACCCTTGCACTTGTTGCTGCAATACAGTGCATAAGTAAAACCACACAAAGCTAAAATATTCTGATAATTTAATGCAAAAATAATGCAGCCACTTAGAGCCTAAATACTGTAATCCAGTGCAGAGATCATGTCACAATAAAATGTCCTAATAATAGTCATAGGCTATAGTGCAAAACTAGGGATCTGCATAGTAGGTAAGAATACAGTTGGTTTACTATTGCTTATGTTTTATAGCATTTTTTTAAAGAATATTAGGAAGATCTATTAACATTACAAAGTATTCGGAAAGTCTTTTTCTTCACTTTTTCACATTTTACCGTATGTTGTGGCCTTTGTTAAAAATAAAAATAAATCATGTTTTCCCCATCATTTTACACTCAATACCCCATAATGACAAAATGAAAACAGAATTTTAGAAAGTTTAGAAAATTTGATAAAAAGAAAAAATTAAAATTTCACATGGACAAGTCAGACCCTTTGCTATGACACTTAAAATTTGGCTTTGAGGGTCTCCCATTTTTTTGATCGTCTTAGAGATGTCTCTACACCTGTAGTAAATTCAGTTGACTGGACAAGATTTGGAAAGACACATCACTGTCTATATAAGATCTCACAGCTGACAATACATATCAGAGCAAAAACCAAGCCATTTACATTGTGCATTGTGTAAAAACTAACTGTAGAGCTCAGAGACAGGATTGTGTAGAGGCACAGATCTGGAGAAGGGTACAAAAACACTGTGCTGCATAAAAAGTCCCCAAGAACACACCTCCATAATTCTGAAAAGGAAGATGTTTGGAAAAAAACTGGACTGATGAAACCATAATTGAACTTTTGGCATCAATTTTAAGTGTTGTGTATGGAGGAATCCAGGCACTGTTCATCACCTGCCCAATACCATACCTACAGTGAAGCATGGTGGTGGCAGTATCATGCTGTTGGGGTGTTATTCAGAAACTGGGACAGGGAGACTGGTCAGGGTTGGAGAAAAGCTGAACAGAGCAAAAAACAGAGATATTCTTAATGAAAACCTCAACCAGTTTGCTTTGGAGCGCAGATGGACCAAAGGTTTCCCCTCTGACTAGACAATGACTCTAAGCACACAGCCAAGACAACACAGGAGTGGCTTAAGGCCAATTCTATGAATGTCCTTGAGTGGCCCAGTGCTGACTTGAATTCAATTTAATATCTCTGGAGAGACCTCATCTGTGATGTTATGCAGTGATAATTCCTCCCTTCACTGCTCAATTGGGTAGATGTGATGGGATGCTGGAGATTAAACTACATATATAGGATACTCATAGTTGTTCTTATATATATCATATGTACAGCACTATGGAATGAATGGCGCTTTAATAATAATAATAATAATAATAATAATAATATATTTAGTATCTATTCTATGTAGAGATAAATACTTTCATATAGCTAGACCAGCTTGCTATTCAGGATCCTGGAAAAGCTGGGTGACAACACCATGCAGCTACATTGGTGACAACAGATTACATTGATCTGGTACCATATGATAGATGTTCACAGCATACCACGACAGCTTTATGTGTATTTCATATAATCAATATATGCCCATTGCTTACCCAGGTTTCCCAGGCTGCAGAATGATAGATCAGCCTGCTTATGAATTGATAAACCCTCAGTATTGTAGAACACCTAGCTGTATTTGGTAGCCAGGAGCCTAGAAAAACTAAGTCAGAATCCCAGTGGCAAATCCTCCTTATTGTAGAATAGACAGATTTGTCATTCAGGGTCTCAAGAAAGCTAGGTAACAAATTAAAGATGATTATGCCTGTAAAGCACTGTAGAATATGTTTGTGCTATATATGTGAGTAAAATAAAGGATATAGTCCTGTAATAGGGATAGCTAAATAATAAGTCTGCTTAAATAAATTATTCTCCTTACTCTCAAATACTGCCATAGCTAGGCAGATTTGCCTTTTAGAGTCCAAGAAAACTGGGTTACAACCATGTGGAACTTTAATCGTCTCCAGAATACAAAATCTGCCTCTTATGGTCCTGGGAAAGTTTGGTTATCACTGTGCAGAACCATAATGAACTGCAGAATACTAAATATACCTAGATATGTCCCTCTTCTCATTCCTAAATAGTGCCTGGCTATGCCTTTCAGGGTTTTGGGAAGGATTACCATCATGTGGGGACTTCAGTATACTAAATTTACAAAGATAAGGCACCCTCCTCCCTACTGAATAGTGTCATAGGTAGCCTGTTTTGCTTTTCAATGTCCTAAGAAAGATGTATTATTTGCACAATATAAAGGTAACATTATGTGATCAGTGTCACGCTCTGGTGTGGAGGGTATAGCCACACCAAGCGTAAGAGGGAAGGGAAAAGACCAAACAAGGGAAATGGTCACCTCCTGCAGGAATCCCTGAAACTAGGCCCTGGCTGACTACCAGTATGAACAGGCCTTAGTTGTAGGAGAGTTCATACACAGGAACCTAATAACAAACTGACCCTGTACAACCCTACAGCTAGTGACAGGAGAAAGAGTAAACCTGTTCCTCCAAAAGGACGGACGAACAGGAAACTCCAGAAGGCAAAACCAAAACAGGGAAACGTAGCATAAACACAATAGGGAAACTAACACTTATCTTAATACAGAAATTGCAGCAACCGGATCTCAGCCGAGATCCACACCAAACACAACAATGACAGCAGAAAGTATAAACCGCAAGGAATACTGGGAGAGGAAGGGGTAAATAGGGGAAAGATAATTACCACACCCACAACAGCTGAGGGGAAGGGGTGTGGTAAACAGCAACCAAACAAAAAGGAAAACATGTCAAATTATGTCACTTTTGAAAGTCTAGCCGAATGCCTGCAACCTAACGCAAGTACGTTCGTGACATTACAGCTCCACAACAGTCATTCAGGTCTCCACCACTAATGAATGTCAAATTTGCCTAGACAGACAGTGAGAATTCCTTCCTGTCTCTATAGGCAAACTTGACATTCAGGCAACTGGGAAAGTTGGGTAGCACTTTCTATAGTATCAGTGCTGTGGTTCTGTCTAGCATCCCTTCACACACATAGGAGAAGATTTGTAAGAAGTTTCTGCAGTTTTGCAGCTTCCATAATCTATCACAGTGTCTAATAGACTTCTGAAGTGAATGCATTGTTAAGCTTCACCTCCTGTATGCCTGTGAGCTCAAGCTAGTGCATAGAGTCAGTTCCTAGCCAAAGATGGAGAGGCAGGAATAAATGAGTCATGTCACTGACTGCAGGAAGTCTATTTAACTATGTTTTGCAGGAGTTCATGAAGAAAGGACTACAGACAAATGATGCTTCATTTCATTTTTCATAGCTGTTTTTCAGGGTTTAATAGTCCTTTAAATTGCAACTGTGTCATTTCTGTTTATTTTTAATATAGTGTAGTGTACAAACATTTTTGTAATGTACTTTATTAGGGAAATATGTTTCTTTTTACTAGAAGATAGGGGAGGGAGAGACTTCTTAGCAAAAGCTGTAGCTGAGTGTTCCTAAGGTGAGCCTGTCTTCAGTCTTCAGTTCTACTGAGTGCTGGGGTCACATGTGTGTAACATGCAAAGGCTTCCAACTCGCCTCTTGTCACTTCCCCAGTTTCTGACTATGTAAATGTGCCCTATCACTGGCCATTACCCTGCCTCTGACTTTTTACACACTTTTAGAAAATGAAGCAGTGGAAAAAATGGGCCAAAGGTCATTGAAAGGGGTTTAGGCAGAAATCCTTCTGTCCTGGGCGGGGGGCCTGGTTTGAGCCCTGTTATGGGGCCCTTACTTTTCTATGTACGCCACTGTCCACAACAGCGAACAGGAAGAGAGAAGTATATATGAAACTGTATGGTTTCATATACACTGTTTATGCACCTTCTGACGTGGATTTTGAAATTTCCTCATTCATTGTCACTCTAGTAATATGTCAAAACTTGGCAAGCACAATATTTGTATTCTACAAGTTACTATTTTCCAGGAAATTACATTCCTGTATCAAACAAAACTTTTCACGGTATGTTATCATTTAAAAATTATATTAATTCTTGTAATCGTAGGAAGATCTAACCTCTGCATGAACTATGTCTTCAATAATCAGTGGCAGCAAATTTATCAGCAGCACAAAATGTTCTTTGTACTGGAAGAGAAATATTACAAGTGATACCTGTAACTAATTCACATAACTGTATACAAAGAGCTTAAAATACTCAATAAAAACACAAAAAGGTAAGAAGCTGGCATGCTGGTTAATAACTCAGAAGGTGGTGTCAAGGATATTTCCTCTGTATCCTGTCAAGGGGTTTTTTGCTTTTTACAATCCCTTTTCATTGGAAGGGACGGTCGACTATAAAGGACCAGTCACAAGGAATGATCTGTAATCCATGGTAGGTGCATATATATAGATGTAATGATGTTAAAATGATTTAGGCTAGAAAAGATCCTAATGTCTCACATTTTTAGCTTTTAAAACAGATAGTAATATATATATATATATATATATATATATAAAATTTGTTTTTATTTTATGATTGTAGATTTTTTAATTCTATGCCAAAGGGTTAGCAAACTCCTACTTGGTCTCAGACTGGAGAGGTAAGCTTCTGTTCACATTGTGCGGTGCTGCACGGTGGCTTTTGCTGTTGGTGGGGTCCAGTGCCATGGGGGCTTAACCTGACAGGAGGGGTACTGTTGGGCTGTCATCTACAGGTGCTGCGTTGCAGCAGGGGTTGTCACTAGGTGGTGCTGTAACAATTTAGAGTAGGGAGACACTCAACAGAGGCTTATACTAATTGCCTAATGTACAGTTTATAGATGATGCTGAGAAGCAATAGATCAATGCATGGCATGTGGATGTGCGATCCATGTCTTTTTCTCCACATCCTAGTATTTTATTGTATTATTCTGCATGAATAAAGGGGTTATTAAAGGGGTAATTAAAAAGTCTAGTAAAAAAGTTGCCAACTGCCTCACCTGTTGCTAACCTCTATGTAGGAAAAAGTGAAACAGGTCCTTCATAAATATGTCACTCCTTCTGAACCCCGTATTTATCAATGTATTCACACCAGACAACTGAAATACATAAATACTGTAAACCCCCTTATCCTGCTCTATGTCTGCTGTTTCCCATACAATGTATGCCTGAAGTCACCACTAAGGGAGCTCAGTACATGGTCTGACAACTTGGGGTCAGTATGCTCAGTATATGGTCTGACAACTTGGGGTCAGTTTGCTCTCTAGGATCACCATCTTCTCAGCTTAGACAGTGGGCACACCTCAATGAGCCACTCCAACACTGCAGACTTGGGTGCAAACTGGCCACAGCCAGCTTTATTGTCACTTTTACAGGCATCAAAACATAACACATAAACATAAATCTTGGGCCATCTGGCCACTGACTACATAGTAGTTTTCCCTTTCTATCGGGAACTGGATCTATCACCCAGCTCACCAAAACACAACTCAGTGCTTACCCCACACAGGGTTAGAGGGTCCCAACTCCCACAGGCCTTGGTGCAGCCTGCTCCTTCCCCAGAGGGGGAGCCCTGATTGAAGAGCCCGGCCCACCTTTACCTGAGCTCCTCGGCTGGCTGCTAATTACGACTAATTATCAGCTTGGCTGATACACACAGGGGAAAAAATACTATTTTCCCAGCCTTTCTTCTCATCCAGCTTCCTCCGGGTGAGATACACCATTTTAATGGCCCTCAAATGGCTCTCTAACGGCTCCACTGCCACAACGGTTACCATTGACTGTAATGGATGCTGTAAAACTCTCTTTGTATTGAACTCCCCCTAGTAGCAGCTGCCTGAAAATATAGTGTTTTCATGTTGAGAACAGAAGAAGGAGTTTAGTGGGAGGCCCCCTCCCGCCATCCTTCATAGCAATCGATTGCTCTGCCTCCATCAGAGGTATACCACTGTGTTCACAGTATAGCAAATCACTGCACACTTCAAACCAGAAAGAATGCCATTAAAATCAATGTTTATTCAGAAATACATCAAATATTTTAAAATAGTATTTAGTTTAATAATACACTGTGAGAGCTTAAATATATATATATATATATATATATATATATATATATATATATACACACACTCTCTCAAGCTTTGTTCTTATTGTGAATGAAAAGTGAGGATAAGATGAAATGAGGAAGTCTAAAAGAACTTTACATAATGCAGCCAAAACCGAGACTAGGGAGTAATAAGGACAATGTATGTACTGTAAGTTACATATCCATGTGCTCTGCAGTGTGCATGATCCCTGTGCTGCAAATTCACTGATTTACCTAGGCTTTATTCACATCAGGTATACGGGTTATCTCGGTACAGTACATACCATGTGAATGTAGTCATGGGAACCCAAAGCTTGCTAAAAAAAAAAGGTGCTTTTTACACCAGCATAACTTTTTTCTGCTGCACTGAAAAGTGATATCAACTAGGCTTTTCAGTACAGACAGAGACATCCTGCAATGAAATGTACACGATCTAGTACATTTCCTTTTATATGGAAGCCTATGAGTGACGTGCATAGCATATAGTTGCATACATTGGGAGTGTATGTTCCCTGGTGTAAATGACAAAAACCACTACACCTGATTTGAACAGAATGCTATCCCTTTACTGTGACATTTTCATGTCTATTACTAGTGTTGAGCGAATGGAAGAATCCGAAGTGGACTTCAATCCGAAAATTTGATTCTCCCTAAAATGGCGGTAAAAACTAAACAATACATACTCACCTCATCCATTTCCGCGCGAAGAGGCCCCAGCAGCCATCTTGATTGAAGACACTGTGGGAAATCTCGTACGGTGATGTGATGACATGGTGAAGTCATACATCACCGTGCGCAAGATTTTGCACCATATCTTCAATCAAGATAGCTGCTGGGGCCTCTTCACGTGTAAATGAATGAGGGGAGTATCTATTGTTTGTATGTATTGGCGGCCTCTATGCAATCACATGGATAAGGTAAGTATTTTTTTTATTTTTACCGTATTAACCCCTGAAGCCCTCAATGTTAATCTCAGGTGCCGTAATCAGCGGCGGTGCCATCGCCATTTCCCGTCACTGCGCCCCCTTCATGCAAAGAAGTGCGCTTCATTACAAAGTCATTTGTAACAAAGCAAATTTCTTTGAGAAATTTGGTGAAGCAGCCAAATCAAATTTCTCATAACTTCACTCATCACTATCTATTACGTCTATGCTGTGATATCACTGTGTGCATTTCGCTTACCTGCATCATCCCTTTATAGTAAAATAAAATAAAATAGGTTTGGTTATAACTAAAGAAAATCCAACCAAAAAATGGCTTCCACAACAATATCACAAAAAAAGTAAATTTTATTGGTCCAACATTTCATATTATATAGCAGCAATTATTACATAAAAGAAAGAAAGCAGCAGTAAGTATGGCATGGTGAGGAAAAACAGGGGAACGCAGCAGAATCAGCCATAGACCAATTAGTAGTCATAAGTGTCTGCAAACCACCCACATTTACACATACTATTGGAAGCAATAAGCCATATACATATAAAGGTAACGGTGGTAAATGTAACAACATCAAGCAAGTCACGATACCTAGTGGTCTCAATACCTAATGGTCTCGGGCAGACTCTGCAGCGGCCCCCTCCCAACACTGTTTCGCCACCAGGCTTCTTCTGGGGAAAAAAATCTAAGCAAAGAAAGATTTATTTGAGGTTTTCCTTAATAGCAGAATTTTTTTCTAAAACACAGCTATTTAAATGTATGCATTCAAAAGAAAAAGAAAAAACAAACAACTCACCCTCAATTTGCGTAATCCAGACAAATATAAAGAAATAAAAAATATAAAGTAATATAAAGAAAAAGGCAGCACGGATGAATCCCCCAGATCTGGGGTCATGAGAGACTTTAGTAACAAGTTTTCAATATGTCCAGCTCCTTGGAATTTAAAATAAAATGTAACTTTTATTTACATGAATAAAAACTCCATGGTGTCCTCGGGGGCACATGTTTCATGAAGATTGTGCTTCATCAAGCCCATTGAAGCGCAATCTGCGTGAAAATCGTCCTCTCGTGGATACCATGGAGTTTTTATTCATGTAAATAAAAGTTATGTTTTATTTTAAATTCCAAGGCGCTGGACATATTGAAAATTTGTTACTGAAGATTCAAAATAAAACCTTTTCTTTTTCAGCAAGTTTATCTAATTGTTCCCTGATTGTTGATACGTTGGTTATATGCAATATTAACATTTGCTGACACTGAATTAAACCTGTGGTGGAATTTCTTACATTACACTCCGTTACGCTGATGGACATGCAGGTAGTACTTGTAAAGTGCCTGACCCCTGAGCTGCTGCACTTCGGAAATGAGGACGTTCTGGACATCATTAGCTTCAGATCAGATGCAATGGGCACTGACAGCATAACACGGCTAAAGAACTAATTGGATGACAGTTTCAGGAGCTACCAGAAGAGATAATAGATTTATCATACACCATATGTGAGCAGTTCATTCATCTTCTGCAAATCTCACTCTTTACAGATACCTCGATATCATGTTTTACAGCGTAAAATTCACAAACTGTATCTTCCAACCTGAACCATAAATATAATTGTTATCATATGACACTGGTTTCATATGTAATGTAATCGAGGCTGCTCTTTGTAGGTGTTTAAAAAATGGTTGTATAATTTACGTATGTTTATTTCTTTTACTCACTTATATAGTGCTGACATTTTCCGCAGCGCTTGATAGACATTATCATCACTTGCTATCTCCAATGGGGCTCACAATCTAAGGCTGCTTTCACATTAGTGTTAACACGCTGCAGTTTTTGTCCGTCTGCCTCTCAGCATGTTTGCTGTGCTGCGACCGCAGCCCCAGCCTGTCCCCATTATAGTGAATGGAGCTGGAGCGGACTAACGGCGGCACACATGGGCTAGCGTTAGTACGGATCCGGCAGGCTGTCCCAAACCTGCCTATAGCAAATCCATCCTCACAATAGAGAGTAAATGAAATTCAAGCTTACAGGTAGAAGAGTCCAAACTCTTCTCCAGGCTCATTGGGTTCATGTGCGCTGCTCCAATAAAGCCAAGGAAAGTATATAATGCTTCATGTGCAGTGAAGCTAGGTGTAACATCCCTGGTTTCAGTGGTGCACTGCACATATGCCTGATGCTGCTGGAGAAAAGTCCTGGACTCTTCTACAGGCAACCTTGAATTTTATTTAATTTTATTTATTTTTTTTTTGGGGGGGGATTAATGGGTTTGCCATGTGCAGGGTTCGGACCAGGGGCGGACTGGGAACATAAAGTGGCCCTGGAAAAAATACTAAAAGTGGCCCCGTTTTGTAGTCAGGTCCAAACTGATGGAAGGCAGGGCCAGAAATACCATATTGTGGCACATTATACCTCCCCACCAGAGCCAAATACACAAATCACAAAATACTGTCAGCAGTACAAAATACATCCCACAAAACTTCCACTGGCCGGCAGTGAGGAGGGCTCAGACAGCCCCCTGGGCATCGGCCCACCGGGAAATTTCCCTGTAAGGTCTATGGCCAATCCGCCCCTGGTTGGAACCCTAAACCTCAGTTGCATAACAGCATGTTCATGGTTTAGTGGTCCCAAATCAGACATGACAATAATTTAACTATAATATACTGTGTCCATGCAGTGGGGTTGAAAAAAATTAGGCTTGAATGCAGTGGTGTACATAGAGACATAAGGCCCCATAGCAAGGATCAAACCAGGCCCCCCACACAGGACATAAGGTTTTCCGTCTAAACCTCTTTCAATGACCCTTGGGCCAGTTTTCCACTCAGTTTTCCACTGCCTCATTTGCTAAAAGTTGTTTCTTTAGAGGGTAGAGTCCTGACCAAGTTTTCACTTCCAGAAGAAGAGGAGATGATCCCAGCTAAGACTGGGCCCCCCTCTTGTCCTGGGTCCCATAGCAGTCGCATGGTCTGCCACTATGGTACTTACGCCCCTGCTTGAATGCTATTAAGATAAATTATGAAATTCATTTTGGTAAAGTATTAGACCTAAAGATAACATGATATTAAAGTATGGAGCTTCTCTTTCTCTATGATATCTACATCTTTTTGTTTTTATCATATATGCGAGCATGCAAATAGCTATATTAATTCTTGGATCGCAGGATTTAGTCAAGCAAACAATTGCTTTTAATCCCAAATCGTATTTAAATTTCCCTCACAATTCCTCCTCCCTTACAAACTACTCTTCTCTAGATACTAATTCTATTTTGCTTGCTTTCCTTATCATCTTTCACAGCATTAATCTTATTAGACGTTGCTTAATGTAATCTCATATTCCATTACCTCAAAGTCGCCTTCCACCTCAACTTCAACTTTCTTCTTAAAACCGTCACGTGACTGCATTCTTTCCAGCCTAAGCAGAGTATGATGAATCCCGATACTTGACCTGCTATGAAGGAGTGAGAGTGATGGTTCACATTGCTAAGTGATCTTCATTAAGTTCTTCTTAAAATATTTCTAGTTTTATTGCTTAGCTGTAGTACATACCACAGAAGGAAACCTTTAGAACTGGAGAAGAACAATTTAGTTTGCACGGAAAATAGATGAATACGATCAAAGGTTTAGAATATAAACATTTTCAAGTGTTTTTTTATTCCCAAGAATATAGATTTGTATAATTTCCATCTATAAGCTGAAATATAAAAATATCCTGACATTTCAATTTTTCGAGTTTCACATTTCAAATTCTTGCTATATGTATTTCTTTTTTGAATTTTTAAATTTGATATTCATGTATCAGTACACCCCATCAGAATAAATACAAGGAACGGTAATGGATACTATGAACTTGATATTGACTGTGTGCCGAACTTGATCACATAGCAAGAATGGTACATCGGTATATAAAGTTAGAATAGCTAAAAAAAATGTCCATCAAGTTCAACCCGAGGAGGGCAGAGGATGTGGATGAAATGAGGTAGGGGTTTAAATCTTAGAATTTTCTTTACCTGATTAATCAAAAGAAAATCAAAAATACCATCTGCCGTAAAAGAAAACAAAGGGAGTAAATTATTAAAGGGGTTATCCAATTTCTGAAACAGCCTTCCCCCCCATGTGCCGGTCCCCTCACATGTAATATACTTACCCAGCTCCCTGCACCGCTCCTGGTCCCCTCATCGCCGCTGCTGCTTCTCCCTGCACACGGATGAAAACGTCCGGTGTCGGGGTGGGAAAGGAGCAGCCAATGGCAGGCGGGGACGAGCCTCCCTAGCATCATGGGCAGCGGCGGTGCAGGTAACGAGGAGCAGCGTGGGGCTGTTTTAGAAATTGGATAACCCCTTTAAGACCGGCATTTTAGACGCCGGTCTTAATAACCCCTCGCGACGGCTATGGATCCACTAAAGTTATGTAGAGGTGCCGGCCTCTACATAACTTTAGCACATCCACCACCAGTCTAAATCTACTCCAGCTTCCTTGCTAGCTTAGATTTAGAAAACTTTCTTTGCCTAAAACAGGCGTAGAAAAAGATAAATGAGATGGGCCAAATTTTTTATAAATTTGCCCATCCTCCATCTAATTCTAAAATAAGAAAATAATAATAAAATTATATCTAATGTGTTTACATTGTTTCTTCATGACTTATTTTTGTAGCCCCACATTTTAATATGTACTCTCTTAATTTCATAGTTAATTAGAGCTAGAATAGTCTATATGATCCACAGTTGGATGGCCGCGTGCAAAATTGCTTACACAACACAGGAACGCTTCTTCTAATCTCTCCCTGCAGGTTCCAGGTTATGTGCAATTATTACACTTATGAACTAACAATGCCATGAATATGAAATGAAGCTGTCAATCTTCTAAGTCTTTACCCTTTGAGCCAGTTTTATGACATGCTTTCAAATCATGGTGGATTAATGTTCTAGCCTTTTATAGGTTAAGGAAATGTCAAACTAGATTATAACACAAATATAATTTGGGGCAAGCGTGGGTCTGTTTCCTTCTGTGACATTCATGTAGTGCTGTAGGAAATACTCAGTTTCTCAGTTTTTACAATGCAGGCTGGAAATATGCCAGGAGGGAAAGTCAGAAAAAAGTGAGAAATTTGTGACACCAACGAAAAATCCAAACAAAAATAATTCAAACATTCAGTGCTAGACTGAAGAACATTAGGTCCACTATAGGAAATGATTCTTAGGCTACTTTCACACTAGCATTTCTATTTTCCTGTATTGAGATCCATCATAGGGTCTCAATACCGGAAAAAAAATGCTTCCGTTTTGTCCCTATTCATTGCCAATGGGGACAAAACGTAACTGAACACAACTGAATGCTCCAAAAGGCATTCTGTTCCATTTGGTTGCGTTCCCATACTGGAGAGCAAACCGCAGCAAGCTGTGGTTTTCTTTCCGTCGTGGGATGCAGAGCAATGCGGATCCGCCATGAGCCACAAATACAAGTCAATGGGGACGGATCCATTTAACTCTGACACAATCTGACACAATAGAAAACAGATCCGTCCCCCATTGACTTTCAATGGTGTTCGTGACAGATCCGTCTTGGGTATGTTAAAGATAATACAACTGGTTCCGTTCATAACGGTGGCAGATGGTTGTATTACCAGTAACGGAAGTGTTTCTGCTAAGCCCTGCTGGATCCGGCAAAAACGCTAGTGTGAAAGTAGCGTAGCTTAAGGGCTCATTGCCTCGGTAGACAAGTTCATGCCGCTTTCTGATTGTACTGTATCTCATTCTGCAGGTTTAACGTATTAGTTGAGCTTTAAAAGCCAAAAAAAATTGGAAAATTCCTGCTCTTGGTTGAACAAGTTTTTGTCATCAGAGACTGTGTCCAGAGGTGGATCTTCTGGTTCTCTGGTGGCCCTGTCCCATCCTAAAAACATTCATTGATAAAGGCAATAAGCACACAATAATTTCTCTTAGGATGGTTCCAATACTGGGTCCCATTCCATGAATCAGATCAACTAAACATCAACATCATTCCTGGGTTATTTATTCTTTATGAGAAATAAGTTGAACCCAACAGACCCCATTTGAGATTTTACTTTTAATTCCTGGGTCTCAGACCTAGAGAACATCTATACTATAGTTAAAAATTGGTGGTCCTGGGTTAATAGGTACTACACAATGTGCATTAACCTGAGGCACAGATTCTGCAATGTTAAAGTGAATTTTTACATATACTGTATTAAAGGGAACCTTTCACGTTGACCATGGTATCTATGCTGCAGGCAGCTTGTTATAGAGCAGGAGGAGCTGAGCAGACTGATATACAGCCTTATGAGGAAAGATTCTGTATGAATTCTAATTCATACATTAAAATTCCTGCTGATTTTGGGCTTTGAAGTACAGTAGATGTTCCTATTAGTGATTGACAGCCTTCCCTCTGTGAGGAGAAGGTCCTATCAGTAATTGACAGCCTTCCCTCTATGAGGAGGAGGTCCTATCAGTGATTGACAGTCTTCCCTCTATGAGGAGGAGGTCCTATCAGTGATTGACAGCCTTCCCTCTATGAGGAGGAGGTCCTATCAGTGATTGACAGTCTTCCCTCTATGAGGGGGAGGTCCTATCGGTGATTGACAGCTATGTCTGTATACACAGCCATAGAGGGAAGGATGTCAATCATTGATAGGACCTACTCCTCATAGAGAGAATACTGTCAATCACTGATAGGACCTCCTCCTCAAAGAGGGAACGCTGTCAATCACTGATAGCACCACATCCTCATAGATGGAAGGCTGTCAATCACTGAAAGGACCCTATCCTCATAGAGGGAAGGCTGTCTCTCACTGACAGGACCTCCTTCCCATAGAGAAAAGGCTGTCAATCACTGATAGAACCGCCTCCTCATAGAGGGAAGGCTGTCAATCACTGATAGGACCGCCTTCTCATAGAGGGAAGGTTGTCAATCACTGATAGGACAGCCTCTTCATAGAGGAAAGGCTGTTAATCACTGATAGGACCTCCTCATAGAGGAAAGGCTGTCAATCACTGATAGGATCTCCTCCTCATAGAGGGAAGGCTGTCAGTCACTGATAGGACCTCCTCCTCATAAAGGGAAGGCTGTCAATCACTGATAGGACCTCCTCATAGAGGGAAGGCTGTCAGTCACTGATAGGACCTCCTCCTCATAGAGGGAAGGCTGTCAATCACTGATAGGACCTCCTCCTCATAGAAGGAAGGCTGTCAGTCACTGATAGGACCTCCTCCTCATAGAGTGAAGGCTGTCAATCACTAATAGGACCTCCTCCTCATAGAGGGAAGGCTGTCAGTCACTGATAGGACCTCCTCCTCACAGAGAGAAGGCTGTCAATCACTGATAGGACCTCCTCCTCATAAAGGGAAGGCTGTCAATCACTGATAGGATCTCTTCCTCATAGAGAGAAGGCTATCAATCACTGATAGGACCTCCTCCTCATAGAGGGAAGGCTGTCAATCACTAATAGGACCTCCTCCTCATAGAGGGAAGGCTGTCAGTCACTGATAGGACCTCCTCCTCACAGAGAGAAGGCTGTCAATCACTGATAGGACCTCCTCCTCATAAAGGGAAGGCTGTCAATCACTGATAGGATCTCTTCCTCATAGAGAGAAGGCTATCAATCACTGATAGTACCTCCTCCTCATAGAGGGAAGGCTGTCAATCACTAATAGGACCTCCTCCTCATAGAGGGAAGGCTGTCAGTCACTGATAGGACCTCCTCCTCACAGAGAGAAGGCTGTCAATCACTGATAGGACCTCCTCCTCATAAAGGGAAGGCTGTCAATCACTGATAGGACCTTCTCCTCATTGATGGATCTCAGTATAAATTAACAAGTTTTACTGAATCTTTTCCCAGAGAACTATATACCAATCTGCTCAGCTTCTCCTGTTCAATAACAGGATGTCTGTAACTTAATTTTGAGATGTTCTTCCTTGCAGGTCATCTCCAAGTGAGTTACAGTATATATTATTGTAACCACATATGAAAGCAAACAAAAACATCACAGTTCACATAACACCCAGCAGAAGAAAACATTGTGTAAAAAATTTTTTTCCCTTTTTGCAGATATGCCAAGAAGTAATTACTAACATCTCTAGAAATAGATTTGCTTTAATCCTGAAATGATAAATACTATCTAGCTCCTGCCTCCAGTGTATCTGTTTAGAAAGCTAATAAAAATCATTGTTGTGGCAACAGCCAAAAGCGATCATTCCACGGTGATTAATGAGAACGCCATTCTGCAAGGAAGACTGAGGAAGTTAATGAGCTATATCACAATGATAGCACTCTGAATGATTCTATAGGACTCTTGGGGTCACATTAATAAATTACCTGATTGTTTGGAAAAAAAAAAACATCTGTTTACATTAGAAGGAAAAAATTTCTTTCAAGGAATTTTTATTTATTTATTTTTTACTTTCCATTATTAGTAGTGTTGAAGTTTGCGAATCAAAATATTCGAGTGGACCTTGATCTGAATTTCAGGGAAAATGTGATTCACAGTGAATCTAAATTTCCTTGTGCTTCGTGATAATGAATCAATTTTAACAGAGATGGCAGTAAAAAAAAAAAAATCATACTCACCGCCTCCAATTCAGCATGAAGAGTCTGTCACGGCCATCTTGATTGAGGATCCCACGCAAAATCTCACGTGTGGTGAGATATGAAACCTCGTGCAGGCTCTTTGCGCTCAAATGGATAAGGTGAGTATTATTATCTTTTTTAACCAATTAACCCCCTTCATCTCAAATGCTGATCTGCGATGAACGTGGCTTCTGATGGGTTCAATGACGGGGGCAGCGCAAATGCAGTTTCCCGTCATTGCATCTGCTACTTACAAAGAAATGCGCTTTCTGACGAAGTAATTCAACACAAAGCAAATTTCTTTGTGAAATTTGGCAAAACAACTGAATCAGATCTTTGTGAACTTTGCTCATCTCTAGTTATTAGCATGAGAATGAATTGGAATATTAAACATCTTTTTTTTTTAATGAACGCCCAAGGAACATGCTTTCTACATCCGTGCACTAGGCTGTGGTCCATTGCAGGCCCTCTCTGTAAGAGAAGAGCCCCCCATAAAACACTCCCTATCCCTTTCCCAGAAGGCTCCTTCATGGGACCGGGAAAAGTGGCAACCCTCAGCCGAAGCAGAGGGTATGCTGTTCTGTTCTCCGCTTTCACCTAAGCTGCCACCCAAACTGTCGGCAGGAGCTCAACATACTAGGTCTGGGCTCTCCTCGGAGAGAGAGCCTAAGGGGTTTTGCAGGGGGGTGAGGAACCTGATGGCCACCCCCCCCCCCCCTAGACCTCAAGAGGTTGCCCATAGGGCGCTGCAACTCTGAAAATCCTAGTGAACAAACAAACGTGGATAGTGAGCACACAGTGAACATAAAAAAGAAATAATGTGAATGTGCACCATTGCGGGCCGGATATTCAACTGGAATTATAAAAATTCCTCATCTTTTCTGGGCAGAAACCGAGCAAAGAGAGGTGTATGGGCTCAAATGTGTGAAAGGAAAGTGTGCAAATGTACCATTACTCAGTGGACTCCCTCCCCCAGTAAGTTCAGGCACCCCAGGGTCACCACTCCTGGGGCACTTTTGCACCTTGGGCTTTCATCACAACCCAGCCTCTGGCTTCGATCCAGCCAACCCTTTGGTCACCTACCATATGGCACTAATGGCCAAAGGCGTACACCCTAGGGATGCTGTGTGGTTCTCTGTTCTCCTTGATATCTCAGAGGTTCGGCACTATGGGCTCCCCGTCTGGAAGAACAGATACTACACTTGATCTTAGCCAAACCTTTTCCACCACTTGACTTTACACTAGTCGGCAACTGTACATAATAAAATCTGAATTGTGTTAAAATGGATCATGTGCAGAACCACTAAGCACATTAAAACGGTTGCCCCATCATGAATGGAATATGTCATGAATGTCTGACTGGTGTAGGTGCTACATTTGGGACCCACTCCTATCTCCACAATGGGGCCCCATCTGACCTAGTTGAGAAAGGAAAGGTTGCTGCTCATGCCTAGAAACACTTACAGCTAGCACATACCACCCTTCAGCAGTTTAAGAATTTACATATGTTAGGTTAGCAGGTAAACCAATAATTCTTCTCTTATGAAAGCCTAAAGATTCTTTGCAGCATCAAGTTCTCACAGATTAAAGTCGTCAGTTTTAATATGAAAAATTACAATGTGTAATAGAGCAGTTCGGGAGGGCTAGTGGTTGTGGCAATGTAGGTGGCAGTAGTAGTGGTCTTGACTCTGCTGCTCTCTGGGCCATGCAGTGAAGAGATGGTCATTTCTTCCCCTTAGGGAACACCCTTGTTTTGAGTCTCCTTTCTGGTGATATATGGGGTACCCTTGATGTCAGTGGGATTCCTTTAAAGTGATAGAGAGCAGTGGCAGTGCAAGTGATTATGCAGTGCAATAATGAGGCCATTTTGAGTAAAACAAGTCAACTGTACTTTACTGAAGTAGCTAACTTAGTAACTTAGCAGGTGGTACACGCAAGCATATGCAAAAGTAGGCACAGTTTTTATGGGTTGCATAGATGGCTTTCCCAAGACTGTCTATAACAGAGGTGATCAACCCGCGGCTCGCGAGCCGCATGCGGCTCCTTGAACCTTTGTTTGTGGCTCCCATTATGGAAGCGGTCATTAGCATGCGGGAGGCACTTACCTTCCCTGGTCTTCCCTGGTCTTCTCCCAGGGAGGGTAAGTGAACCTGCCAAGAGGCAGCGCCATCCGGAGCTGGAGAGATAAGTTTATTATTTATTTTGAAAGTCTGATTGGGGCTCATCTGAGGTGTCGAGGGACTGATGGGGGCTCATTTGCGGCTGGGGGGGCTGATAGGGATCTAATTTGAGGATGGGGGCATATTGGTGGTCTGATATGAGGGGGGGTGATAGAAGCCTAATTTTGAGGCTGCTGGGCCTATTGGGGGCCTGATATGAGGCTGAGGGGGGCTGATAGGGATCTAATTTGAGGCTAAAGGGTTGATAGGGGTCCAATTTGAGGTTGGGGGGCCTATTGGCGGTCTGATATGAGGCTGGGGGGCCTATTGGTGGTCTAATTTGAGGCTGAGAGAGCCTATTGGGGGTCTGATCTTAGACTGGGGGGCCTATTGGTCTAATCTGAGGCTGGGAGAGTCTATTGGAGGTCTGATCTGAGGCTGGGGGGGGCTATTGGTCTAATCCGAGGCTGGGAGAGCCTATTGGGGGTCTGATCTGAGGCTGGGGGACCTATTGGTGGTCTAATCTGAGGCTGGAAGAGCATATTGGGGTCTGATCTGAGGCTAAGGAGGGTCTAATGGGGGTCTGATCTGACATGGGGATAGTATGAGCTAAGATAAGACCCTCAAATCCTCCTCAGACCCACAAAATAAACCCTCCCAGTGCTTACTTAAGACACCAAAAATCAGACACCCCATGCTCACATCTCCCCTATGTCAAATCACGCCCCCACAGACACACACATATGAACTCAGCATGGGGGGTATCATCTGAGCATGCGGGTGTCATCTGAGCATGATGATGTCATCTGAGCATGATGGTGTCATCTGAGCATGGGCAGTCATGTGAGCATGAGGGTGTCATGTGAGCATAAGGTGGTCATCTGTGCATGGGCGGTGATCTGTGTTTACTTGGTTGATATGATAGTAAAGTCAGATACGGCATATGTATCACAGCTTCTGTATGGTTTACCTTAACAAGGACCAGTTCAAATCACATTTCTTGTCTACTGATCTATACGTTAAGTCGAGTCTGCGATAGAAGCCTAACAATGGTGTCCATCACTGATTGGCAATAACGTCTGTTTAATGGCTAAGTCATGAAAAGCTATTGAAAAGCTCATGAAGTTCACTTTTAACAGATGACATGACAAATGTCTTACAGCAGCATCCATCCATAGGGAACCATGTAAAAATACATATGTTTTTTACTGGACTTTGCAGGATGGAATAGTATAGTCTACTATGCTATCTGGGCTGCAGAAAATAGTAGCGCTATATAAGTGCATAAAATAAAAAATAAATAATTGTAGCCTATTACCAGTTCTTGGAGTAGAGGAGTCTAGTGTGGTCTTCTGCTGCAGTAACCAAACCACACAAGGTTTAGTATGCTATCCATTAAAGGCGGTTGTCTGGGTTTAGCCCCTCTGAAATGAGCATCGGAGCTCTCCCTTGCCCTGCACTTTTTGGTTTACTTTTTTACACCGCTAGGTGTTCCCGGTGACATCACCGGCACTGATGGATGGGCTTTAGTGCTGCCCTAGCCATTTTACAGGCTAGGGCGACGCTAAAGCCTGCCCATAGGTGCTGGTGACGTCACCGGGCTCACTGCTAAGCGGAAGCCTCTGCCTAGCTTACCCATGGAGAGCCCGATATGCTACCGGATCTCCAGAAAAAGCCCTTGCCCTGCGCAATTAAGCGCAAGGCAAGGGAGAGCATCGGACCATGAAATGCTCTGATCCTCATGTCAAAGGGGCTAAGTAGGGGAAGAAGGGTATATGTCCGAGTTCAGCTCTGAACCAGGACAACCCCTTTAAGAGATGCTCCTCTTCATACTATATGTTATACCACACGGTTATTTGACTTGCTGTTGCTTTTCTGTCAGCTCAAACCAGTCTGCCTTTTCTTCTCTGACCTCTGTCAAGGCATTTCTGCACATATAACTATCTGGACTAAGTGTATAATATCATCATACACAGAATGCTCCCAGCTAATTCCCTTGTCTCTTTGGAAACTAAAAGTCAGAACAGTTTCCAGCCATGTCAGATCTGCGATTATCTTGTGTTGAGGAGAATGGAATAAAACGTGCCTCCAGACATAATACATCGACATTTCAGAACTTGTCAAAACATACAGTAAGTGGCTGTGATTAAAGAAGAGGAACTGCAAATGGTAGGTTATTTATATGATATACTTGAAGGTCAAAAAATGAATGCCTTGGTTTTCAACCAAAGTAAGAGATTTACAAAGCTAAATGCACTAGAAGGCTGGTTCCATTTGCACAGAAAAATATAAGGAAGTGGTATACATTTTATTATATGGGTAAGACACTGAAAAGCTCTAAAAGGAGTTGTGCAATCAGTACATATTTCATAATGATGACCTATCCTCAGGATGGGTCATCAATATCTGATTGATGGGGGTCCAACTCTCAGCACCCCCACCAATCAACTGTTTGAAGAGGAGGCAAAGCTCGTATGAGGGCTACTTCCTCTTCAAGATCACATTGTGCGTCGTCTCAGAAGTCTTGGCAGCACAGTATAATTACAAGTGCTTGTTCCATGAGGAGAGCACTGAGTAATTTCACTGCGTCGCCGCTACAAGTGAGACGATGCACAGTGTAATCTTGAAGAGGAAGCTCTCCTAGGAGTGCCGCCTCTTCTTCAAATAGCTGGTTGGAAGGGGTGTGGGGAGTTGGACCTCCACCGATTCTGAGGATGGTTCATCAATACGTACATAGTGGCTGCAAAACTCATTTAAACAATGCTGGCAGCTTAATACACAAAGATAGCACCAAAATTTGTCACAAAATATTGTTTTAATGTAAGGCTACAGAGAGGTAATGTAAGGAAGAGAAAAGTAGCAAGATGCACCACACAGCGTGAGCTTCTTCACAGGGTGTATGTTGACACCAGAATTTTGGCATGGATTCCACTCCAAAAAGCCAGTGGGCTCTTATCCTGAGGTGGACCACAATGTCCCTCTGCTCCATTCAAGATCTGTTCCATAACTGATGCATCATAGTTGGAGGTCCTTTTAGAGGTTTGTAAGGTCCTTCAAGTTATTCCTCTGGATATCTAAATGTAAATTTTTTATTACAAATACAATACATGGGGTTAAAGGGATAGCGTAATCAGAAACTAACCTGTTGTTTAAATAAAGTTTAGGACTTTTTAGTGATAGTATTTTTAATTCCTAAAATCTTCAAGCTTTTACAATGTGCCTCTAAGACTAATAATAAGCTTAGTATTTCTGTTCTGGAGAGATCACTTTTCAGCAGTCATCTCATTATCATCACAGGCAGGATTACACTGAAAAAGAAGATGTTCACAACTTAGCTATCCTCCCCTCTATGCAGAATAAACTTTGCACACGTCAGAGAGAAGCCTAGAAAACTCTTCCACAGAAGTCAATGAATCCCCACTAGAGATGAGCGAGCATACTCGTCCGAGCTTGGTACTCGTTCGAGTATTAGGGTACTCGTAAGTACTCGCAGCTCGGACGAGTATCTCGCCATACTCGAGGAAATGGCAACTTCCGCATCGTGCTTTTTTGGCGCCTAAAAACACAGCCAATCACAAGCCAGGAGACTCTGCGTACCACCCAGCATCACGTGGGGCCCTTACATGTCGATAGCAGGGGTTGGCTGGCCTGATCAGGTGACCCAGGAATATACTACCGACTGGCCGCGGTGCTCGGCTCAGATGCCGTCTGGATGTCGTTAGGGATAGAGCTGCTGCGTTTCAGGGACAGTGTTAGGGCCTGCATTTAGTTGTCTGTTAGGCAGGGATCACCCACAAAGAACCCAACAGCCCTTCTAAGGGCTAGAAGACATTTTATTTTATTATTTTTGTCACTTGGCTGGCTGGCACTAGTAGCGCAACTATCGCCATATCTAACCCTGTTTTTTTTTTATTGTTCTATCTCAGTGATACAAATCCATTGCACACAGCACTGTGGAACCATTCTGTGTGTCACAGTTCAGCACTGACTCACTCCAATCCATATATACTGTCCAGGTGACACTTTCTGTACGTCACAGAATACAACCAAGTCATTTGCTACCAATATCATCTACAGCTTGATCCAGAAAACTCTCTGTGCGACATTTGTCTGGGTCGCAGACTAAATAGTCACCGTTAACAGGGTGTCAGTGAGTTCTACCATAGTTCTTGCACGTCACGTTCCCAAAAAAACAAAATATAAAAAAAAAATTTATTTTTTCAGTTGTTTTAGCTCAGTAATACAAATCCATTTTACTCAGCTGCGTGTAACCTTTCTGTGTGTCACAGTTCAGCACATTCGCTCCCATCCGTATATACTGTCCAGGTGACACTTTCTGTACGTCACACAATACAACCAAGTCATTTGCTACCAATATCATCTACCGCTTGATCCAGAAAATTCTCTGTGTGACATTTGTCTGGGTCGCAGACTAAATAGCCACCGTTAATAGGGTGTCAGTCAGTCCTACCATAGTTCCTGCACGTTACGTTCCCAAAAAAACAAAATTTTAAAAAAATATAAAAAACAAAATATTAAAAAAAATTATTTTTTCAGTTGTTTTAGCTCAGTGATACAAATCCATTTTACTCAGCTTTGTGTAACCTTTCTGTGTGTCACAGTTCAGCACATTCGCTCCCATCCGTATATACTGTCCAGGTGACACTTTCTGTACGTCACACAATACAACCAAGTCATTTGCTACCAATATCATCTACCGCTTGATCCAGAAAATTCTCTGTGCGACATTTGTCTGGGTCGCAGACTAAATAGCCACCGTTAACAGGGTGTCAGTCAGTTCTACCATATTTCCTGCACGTCACGTTCCCAAAAAAACAAAATTGTAAAAAAAATATAAAAAAACAAATATTAAAAAAAAATTATTTTTTCAGTTGTTTTAGCTCAGTGATACAAATCCATTTTACTCGGCTTTGTGTAACCTTTCTGTGTGTCACAGTTCAGCACATTCGCTCCCATCCGTATATACTGTCCAGGTGACACTTTCTGTACGTCACACAATACAACCAAGTCATTTGCTACCAATATCATCTACCGCTTGATCCAGAAAACTCTCTGTGCGACATTTGTCTGGGTCGCAGACTAAATAGCCACCGTTAACAGGGTGTCAGTCAGTCCTACCATAGTTCCTGCACGTTACGTTCCCAAAAAAACAAAATTGTAAAAAAAATATAAAAAAACAAATATCAAAAAAAAAATTATTTTTTCAGTTGTTTTAGCTCAGTGATACAAATCCATTTTACTCGGCTTTGTGTAACCTTTCTGTGTGTCACAGTTCAGCACATTCGCTCCCATCCGTATATACTGTCCAGGTGACACTTTCTGTACGTCACACAATACAACCAAGTCATTTGCTACCAATATCATCTACCGCTCGATCCAGAAAACTCTCTGTGCGACATTTCTCTGGGTCGCAGACTAAATAGCCACCGTTAACAGGGTGTCAGTCAGTCCTACCATAGTTCCTGCACGTTACGTTCCCAAAAAACAAAATTGTAAAAAAATATAAAAAACAAAATATTAAAAAAAATTATTTTTTCAGTTGTTTTAGCTCAGTGATACAAATCCATTTTACTCAGCTTTGTGTAACCTTACTGTGTGTCACAGTTCAGCACATTCGCTCCCATCCGTATATACTGTCCAGGTGACACTTTCTGTACGTCACACAATACAACCAAGTCATTTGCTACCAATATCATCTACCGCTTGATCCAGAAAATTCTCTGTGCGACATTTGTCTGGGTCGCAGACTAAATAGCCACCGTTAACAGGGTGTCAGTCAGTCCTACCATAGTTCCTGCACGTCACGTTCCCAAAAAAACAAAATATAAAAAAAATAAAATAATTTTTTCAGTTGTTTTAGTTCAGTGATACAAATCCATTTTACTTAGCTGCGTGTAACCTTTCTGTGTGTCACAGTTCAGCACACTCGCTCCAATCCGTATAATCTGTCCAGGTGACACTTTCTGTACGTCACTTAATTCTACCGGACTTAATTTTTTATTTTTTTTTTATCATACACCTATATACAAAAAATGTTGAACCCCAGGGCTAAGGGTCGAGGGCGAGGGCGTGGGCGTGGGCATTCAATTACTGCAGGGGGCAGAGGCCGTGGTCCTGGGCAGGGTGAGACAGTACCCGCTGATGAGGGAGCAGGGGAATTCCGCAGAGCTACACTCCCTAGCTTCATGTCTCAACTTACAGGGACACGTGGTAGAGGACTGTTGAAACCACAACAGTGCGAACAGCTGATCTCGTGGATTGCGGACAATGCTTCAAGTAATTTGTCCACCAGTCAGTCTTCCACGCAGTCCACCCACGTTACCCAAGGGAGCACTCCTCTAGCTCCTCCACCTCAACCTCCTTCCCCCCAGTCTGCCCCCTCCCAGGAAAATTTGGAATGCGATCCGGCATACTCTCAGGAACTGTTTTCTGGACCCTTCCCAGAGTCACAAACCACTTCTCAGGTTGCTGCTGACCTCGTTCCCGATGCCCAAGTTTTCCAACTGTCGCAGTCTGTGGGTGATGATGATGATGACAATGTTGAGTTAGTGGAAGAAGTTTGTAAAGAGGTGTCGGACGATGAGGAGACACGGTTGTCAGACAGTGGTGAAGTTGTTGTTAGGGGAGGAATTCCGAGGGGGGAGCAGACTGAGGAATCGGAGGATGACGAGGTGACTGACCCAAGCTGGGTTGATATGCCGAGTGAAGACAGTGCTTCTGAGGCGGAGGCGAGTGCTGCACCAGAACAGGTTGTAAGACGCAGTGGTGTGGCCAGAGGGAGAAGCAGGGCCAGAGCTGGTGCATCAGCAGCAACTGTTTCACGTAGGGAAGCTCCCGTGGCGAGGCCTAGATGTTCGCAAGTCTGGAGGTTCTTTAAAGAAAGTGAGGATGACCGACGGACTGTGGTGTGCAACCTGTGCCACACCAGGATCAGCAGGGGTGCCACCACTACTAGCCTAACCACCACCAGCATGCGCAGGCATATGAGTGCTAAACACCCCACTCAATGGAACCAAGGCCGTTCACCACCCCCTGCGGGTCACACCACTGCTCCTTCCCCTGTGTCACTCGCTGCCTCTGCTAGTCAACCCCCTGCCCAGGACCCCGGCACGAGCGCCTCCCGCCGGAAAACCACACCTTCGCCTCCACGATCCTCCACAGTGTCCACCAATGTGTCCCAGCGCAGCGTTCAGCTGTCTTTACAGCAGACGCTGGAGCGCAAGAGGAAATACAGTTCCACCCACCCACATGCCCAAGCCCTCAACGTCCACATCTCCAAATTGCTTAGCCTGGAGATGCTGCCCTATAGGCTGGTAGAGACCGAGGCCTTTCGAAATCTCATGGCGGTGGCTGCCCCTCGGTATTCCGTCCCCAGCCGCCACTATTTTTCCCGATGTGCCGTCCCAGCCCTACACCAGCACGTGTCACAGAACATCATCCGTGCCCTGACCAACGCTGTTTCTGAGAAGGTCCACCTAACCACGGACACGTGGACAAGTGCTGCCGGGCAGGGACACTATATCTCACTGACGGCACATTGGGTTAACTTGGTGGAGGCTGGGACCGAGAATGACCCTGGGGCCTCTCATGTACTGCCCACACCGAGGATTGCGGGGCCTACCTCGGTCACGGTCTCTCAAACGTACTATGCCTCCTCCTCCTCCTCCGACCCCTCCTCCTCCTCCTCCACCGAATTACCATCCGTGGGCACGGCGCCTTCAGTCGGTAGCTCTAGGCGCAGCAGCAGTGCCGTGGGTAAGCGCCAGCAGGCGGTGCTCAAACTGCTGAGCTTAGGTGACAAAAGGCACACCGCCCAAGAGCTGTTACAGGGCATCACGGCGCAGACCGATGTGTGGCTGGCACCGCTGAACCTCAAGCCAGGCATGGTTGTGTGTGACAACGGGCGTAACCTGGTGGCGGCTCTGCAACTCGGCAGACTGACACATGTGCCATGCCTGGCCCACGTGTTCAATCTTATAGTTCAGCGGTTCCTCAAGACATACCCCAATCTGTCTGATTTGCTCACCAAGGTGCGCCGCATCTGTGCGCATTTCCGCAAGTCTAGCACAGATGCTGCCACTCTCAGGGCAGCGCAGCGCCGCCTACAACTGCCCGCTCACCGACTGTTGTGCGACGTGCCCACGAGATGGAATTCCACATTAAACATGTTATCCAGAGTTTACCAGCAGCGCAGAGCGATTGTAGACTGCCAGATGTCATCTTCCACCAGAACTGGTAGTCAGGTCTCTCAGATTCCTCAAGTCTACAATGAGGAGTGGACGTGGATGTCTGATATCTGCCAGGTGTTGAGCAACTTTGAGGAGTCAACACTGATGGTCAGCGGCGATGCCGCCATTATCAGCCTCACCATCCCGCTGCTTTGCCTGTTGAAAAAATCACTGCTCAGCATCAAGTCGGATGCTTTGCGCTTGTCACAAGAGACGGTGGAGGAAGATACGTCACTTGATAGCCAGAGCACCCTCCGGTCTGTTTCTCAGCGCGTATCGGAGGAGGGGGATGAGGATGAGGAGGAAGAGGAGGAGAATGTTGGCGAGACAGTAGAGGGTACCAGTGCTCAGTCCTTAACTCTTGAGCGTGTATGGGCTGAAGAGGAGGACTTGGAGGAGGAGGAGGAGGAGGAAATGGAGAGTCAGGCCAGTGAGGAGAGGGAATTCTTGCGTGTTGGGACTCTGGCGCACATGGCAGACTTCATGTTAGGCTGCCTATCCCGTGACCCTCGCGTTAGAAGAATTTTTTCAAACACCGATTACTGGGTGTTCACTCTCCTGGACCCACGGTACAAGCAGAACCTTTCCACTCTCATCCCTGCAGAGGAAAGGAGTATGAGAGTGAATAGGTATCAACAGGCCCTGGTGCACAAGCTGAAACAATTCTTCCCATCTGACGCCGCTAGCGGCAGAGGGCATGGTTCTGTGGGCCAAGTAGCGGGGGAGAGGAGGCGAGCAGGCAGCTTGTCCAGCACTGGCAGGGGAACGCTCTCCAAGGCCTTTGCCAGTTTTATGTCACCCCAGCAAGACACTGTCACCTGTCCCCAGTCTAGGCAGAGTAGGGGGGAGCTGTACAGAAAGATGGTGAGGGAGTACCTAGCTGACCATACCAACGTCCGGACCGATCACTCTGCTCCATACAACTACTGGGTTTCAAAGCTGGACACGTGGCCTGAACTGGCGCTGTACGCCTTGGAGGTGCTGGCCTGCCCTGCCGCTAGCGTTCTGTCAGAGCGGGTATTCAGTGCAGCTGGTGGCGTCATCACCGATAAGCGTACACGCCTGTCAACTGACAGCGCTGACAGGCTGACGCTTATTAAAATGAACAAAGCCTGGATTTCACCGGAATTCAAATCTCCTCCGGGGGAAAGCAGCTAAAGATTTAAATAACTTATGTATCCGATTCCTCCTCTCTACTCCTCCTCCTACTCCTCCTCCTCCTCCATATCGTCTTTGCCTAATGCTGACCCAAAAAACGCCATTTTTTAGAGGTCCAACTGGCACTCTTTTAGCACAATTTTTCAGGAGGGCCCCCTACAGGCCCTCTCTTCAAACAATTTTTCAGGAGGGCCCCCCTACAGGCCCTCTATTCAAACAATTTTTCCAGAGGTCCACCTACAGGCCCTCTCTTCAAACAATTTTTCAGGAGGGCCCCCCTACAGGCCCTCTATTCCAACAATTTTTCCAGAGGTCCACCTACAGGCCCTCTATTCAAACAATTTTTCCAGAGGTCCACCTACAGGCCCTCTATTCCAACAGTTTTTCCAGAGGTCCACCTACAGGCCCTCTATTCAAACAATTTTTCCTGAGGTCCACCTACAGGCCCTCTATTCAAACAATTTTTCCAGAGGTCCACCTACAGGCCCTCTATTCCAACAATTTTTCCAGAGGTCCACCTACAGGCCCTCTATTCAAACAATTTTTCCGGAGGTCCACCTACAGGCCCTCTCTCCAATTCCAGTTCAAAGTTTTATTTGCGCATACTGCTGGCATTTTTATTTTTGGGATAGGTGTGAAAAATAATATTACTTGCGAATCTATATTGCCAAACATTGGATACGGTAGCAAGTAGAAGACCAAACACATGCTGCTCACAGGGTTCCGCAAATTCCTGGTCCACCCGCAAATTCCTTGTCCACAATGTCATGGAGGACGAGGTTCTGTGGATGAGCAACAAGTCCTTCTGTACTGAAATCGCTGACAAAGTCTCCATCTAAGAAGCTACAGACCATTGTGGAGAGAGCGGCACAGCTCGCCATCAAAGTGAGGAACCCCAACGCCAGACTGCGCAGAGAAGATAACGAATAAATATCTCTGTGGTTATTTTTGCTAAATAAAAGTTAAATAAACCCCCCAAAAAATTCATCTGTTAATGTGCCTGATCCACCCAAGTTGAATCTGTCCCATCATGAGAAAGTCCCCCCCAAGGAGTCCCCTCTGTAACTTGCTTCCCATACAACTACCTCACCCCCCCGACACCTGTGTCTCGCCATTGTCCACCACCTCCTCAGACAACACTGGTAAATCCACACTGTCAGCACACGGAAACAGCAAAAGGTCTTGCGAATTGGGGCAGAGAATGTTCTGGGCTAGCACATCAGAGAAGGGGTGACTATGGGGTTCCAGGGAGTACGTGACCACATGCAATCTCCATCTAAAAAGTCATGCCACACTTGATCAATCTCATAATTTACGACTGTACCGGTTGATGCTAAATTTTTAAGTTGGGGTCCTGCGTCGTCATTCTAAATACATCCGGCTGTTGTCACCAACACACACGCTAGCCCAGGGGGCACTCCTCTGGCTCTTCCACCGAAACCTCCTTGCCCCACCCTGCCTCCCCACCTACAGGCCCACTCTCCAAACAATTGACGTCTTTTTTCCTATCTTTCTCTCTCTCCAAACTATTTTTCCGGATAGCTGCCATATACGGTATTAAACTGAGAAGAATACAGAGAACACATGCTACACTTGATCTAGTTCATAATTTACGACTGTACCGCTTGATGCAACAGTTTTCAAAAATCCATTCTGGCTGTTGTCACCACCACACACGCTAGCCCAGGGGGCACTCCTCTGGCTCTTCCACCGAAACCTCCTTCCCCCCAGCCTGCCCCCCCCCCACCTACAGGCCCACTCTACAAACAATTTAGCCGGATAGGGGACGTATCAGAAGTTTCACTCATGTTAGTTTTTGTTCTTCTTTTATCTGCCTCCTGACCTGTGATAGGCAGAGCATGGACACGTCCCCTTAGCTGCAGTGGGAAAGACACTCCCCTGGCCAGAGCAAGCTCTTTTTCCCTTTTCCGTGTTCGAAATATCCATTAAATATAGGGTCCCAAGATAGGGAACGTATACGGTATTAAACTGAGAAGAATCGATACTGCACCGGCTGATGCTAGAGCATTTCCAAATGCATTCCGGCTGTTGTCACCACCACACACGCTAGCCCAGGGGGCACTCCTCTGGCTCTTCCACCGAAACCTCCTTGCCCCCCACCTACAGGCCCTCTCTCCAAACAATTTACCCCTGGTAGGGGGACGTATTAGATATTGTACTGATTCTGCATTGCCTCCTGCGATAGACGGGAATGGAACCCAGATCAACTGCTTGGGAAGTAGCTATGCTCACCACTATACCACCAGCAGGCACAGCAACTGATAAGAACAGATACTAAACTTGATGTCAGCTGCAGTGCCAGCATGAGCAGTGGTGTCACCTGCAGGCGGTGATGGACCTTCGTTGCACCTAGTTGGGTGCTTCCCTAACATGTGATGGGTATTTGCCTCGCCTTTCTTGGTCTGGGTGAGCACAATTGCCATGAGGGTAACCACCAGGCTGTTGCCTGAGGATTTGGGGTAATGGTGGGATTAAGCAGCCTCAGAGGCATCCATGCATGCTGCCCCTGCTGTTTCCTGTCCATTTCCGTGGTGTTTCCATCATTTTCTGAGGTTTCCAGGTTTTCAGGCAAACTTCCCTGTGAAGAGCTTTGGTCCCCCGCAAAAATGCTCGAGTCTCCCATTGACTTCAATGGGGTTCGTTACTCGAAACGAGCACCCGAGTATCGGGAAAAATTTGTCTCGAATAACGAGCACCCGAGCATTTTAGTACTTGCTCATCTCTAATCCCCACCAATCTATTGTGCATATGATAAATGTTGCTGCTACAAAACAAGTGGCATATCTTTAATGGAGGCAGACAACAGGACTGCTACAGGGCCCCAGGGGAAGGGGGCATGGCTCTAAACTCCTTCTCAATTACATTTTCATGCAGCCACCAAGAAAAGCTCAGTGCACACATTTTATTACAGCTTCTAATTCAGTCAATTGTAACTGCATGAATTCCCATGCTTTGAGCTCCCCCTAGTGGTGGCTGCAGGCAGACAGCTTTGTAATAGAAGGGATGCAGGAGATTTATAAATGTATTTATGTCAGTTGGTGCGAATACATTGAGAAATATGGTGTTTAGAATAAGTTCCATATTTATGAAGCACCCATTCAACGGTAATAGACATATAAGTTGGATAAAGTGGGTGAGACCAGGTGGGACTTTTTTGTTACAATTTTTTAAAATAAAAAAAATCATCAGAAAATGTGGATTCCCAGTGCTATGCTTTCTGCATTTCCTGACAGTGTTTGACGCACACATACTGGGAAAATGGGTTGGGCGGGGGAACCATACGAAGTCTTCCAATGGGGCCCTATGAGATCTGTGTATAACATATCTCTAAATGTTGTTACCCGCGGCTCAGTCAAGATGGCAACCTCCATAAATAGAATAAAAAATCTTCAATTGGAAAATAAAAACAGATTAGAAAAAAAAGCATATATCACTATCTGGTTTATAGGTGATACATACTGTTTTTAACTCCTTCAGCCCCAGCGCCGTACATGTACGGCGCTGGGGCAGTGCGGGAACATGACGCCTGCTCGCACATGCGGCGGGCGTCATGGCCGGTAAGTCTCTGCTGTTTCAAACAGCAGAGACTTGCCCCTACTTACCGCCATCGGCCATCGCTGTGTAAAGGCATTAGATGCCGTGATCATGTGAGATCACAGCATCTAATAGCGGTAAAACCCGGAAGCAAGCGTTGTGTTGTGCAGACGCCCAGTGTGGCCAATCGGGGTGTCTGCACATGATCTGAAAGCTGTAAACCTCGCTGATGAGGTTTACAGCTTTCAAACTGCAATTCTTATTTTGGCCACTAGATGGCAGGCCATGATAAGAAATGAGCAAAAGGGATTTTAAATGGAGTATTTAAAATCCCTGATTGCTCAAAAAGAAAAAAACATTAGTTATTTGCTCATTTATGAGCCTTAAAATAATCACAAAAAATGTAAAAAAAATGTTAAAAAATATATAAAAAATATATAAAAGTTTAAATCACACCCCTTTCTGTATAATTAAAAAATAAATACCTAAATAACATTAAATATAGACATCACTGGTATCACCGGGACCGAAAACGCCATTACTTTTAAAATATTTTAAAAAATCTCCAATAACGGCAAATTGCGTGACAGAAAAAAGCGTCAAAATGTCCGATTCGCTGTTTTTTGTCGCTTTTTTTCTAAAAATAATTAAATAAAAAGCTATCAAAAAGTCATACACACCCCAGAATGTTATCAATAAAAATTTCAGATCGCCCCGCAAAAAATGAGCCCCCATACAGCTCCGTACACATAAATACCAAAAAGTTATAGGGATCAAGATATTACGACAAAAAAAAAATTCCAACTTTATAATTATTTTATCACTATCAAAACGCAAGAAAAACTATACATATTAGGTATCGCTGGATTCATACTGACCAGTAGAATGAAAGTTACTGGTCCGTTTTAATAAACATGCCGTAAATAAAAAACCCGTAAAACTGTAGCGGAATTGCATTTTTTTTTGCAATTTCACCCGATTTGGAATTTTTTTTTTCCTGCTTTCCACTACACCATATGCCATATTAAATGGTGGCGTTGGAAAGTACAACTTGTCCCGCAAAAAACAAGCCCCATACAGCTATGTGAACAGAAAAATAAAAAAGTTATGGCTGCATCAAGGCAGGGAGCGCAAAATGAAAACGCAAAACCGAAAAAACCTCCGGGGCTGAAAGGGTTAAAGGGAACCTGTCATCAACTTTATGCTGACCGTACTGAGGGCAGCATAAATTAGTGACATAAATGCTGATTTCGGCAGTGTGTCACTCATGAGCTAAAAGTGAGTGGTTGCCGAGAACCAGCATCATAATCATTGCAGCACAGGCCTTGAAAAGAGTCATATCTACCTGAGAAGAGTCATGGTTATTCATAATCTCCTGCTCTCCCCGCCCATCTGCTGATGATTGGAAGTTGTCTCCTAGAGAGAAAGGGAGAAACCTAGGTAGAAGACTGTCAGTCATCAGCAAGTGGGCAGGGAGAGCAGGAATTCATGAATAACCAGGACTCTTCTCATGAAAATTTGACTCTTTTCCAGGCCCAGTCTGCAATGTTTGTGATGTTGGTTCTCGGCAACCACTTACTTTTAACTTATAAATGACAGACCACTGAAATCAGCTCACCTGTCTCTACTTTATTCTGCTGTTAGTATGGGTAGCATAAAGTTGATGACAGGTTCCCTTTAAATGCATGCTAAATCTTGTTCAAAATCAATCTAAATAAAGCATTGACGGCTCAGCAGTAGTATACAAGGCGAAGTAAAATAAAATGGTTTATGTATACATAGAGAGCATTCCATGAAGATTGCATCTCAAGCTGCTGTGATGTTTCTGTAGATTTATCCTTTTCATACAAACTATTAACATAGCGGTTAAATATTGACCTATGGGAGTCAAAACATGTAAAATGGCGACGCTGTGTTTTGGAAAGGAATCCCCATGTAATATCATAAAATACTTTAACATCAACAAGAGGAATTTTCGTGATGGTAGCCATGAAGAGACATGCCACATTCCTGGCATTCCTATTATCTGAATGATCTGTTTACATTATAAGAAACATCCTTTCATCCAAGCAATTCCAGATTATAGAGTTATGAAGTACTCTGGTAGGGATGAAGCAGGGCTTTGAAATGTTAAATGTAGAAGAGAAATAACTCAGAGCCGTGGAAATGAGGGAAAAAATACAATTTTTTATACAGCAATTTATATTTATATGTTTATGTACAAACGCACAAATATAAATACAAGTTTACAAATATGTATACAGAAGAACACGTACACACATATACAAACACAAGAATGAATATACACAAACGCAAGAACACATACCAACATATTCTTAAAGGGGTTCTGTAGTTCTTTAAAACTGATAATCTATCCTCTGGATAGATCATCAGCATCTGATCGGCGGCGGTCCGACACCCGGGACCCCCGCCGATCAGCTGTTTGAGAAGGCAGCGGCACTGCCGGAGTGCCACGGCCTTCTCTTTGTTTACCACAGGCCCAGTGACATCACGACTAGTATCACTGGCCTGGGCGGGGCTAAGCTCCATTCAAGTGAACAGAGCTTAGGGACAGTAAAATTCGCATGCGGAAAATCTGCATCAAATCCGCGTGCAGATTGACCACACAGATTTCTCTTCGAACACCTGCAGATTTCAGCGCCGATTGTCCGAACATAAATCCTGAACGTGTGCATTTAGGGTAAATGCACACGATCAGGATTACATGCAGATTCTACGCGCAGATTTGCGTGCAGAAAATCCGCACCATAGGTCATGTACATTGTATTCTATGAGAATTTGAAATTCTCAATGCACACGATGCAGATTTTTTTCAGCGCGGATTTTGACCTGGGGTGCAGATTTTAAAATCCACAGCATGTCAATTTATTTTATTTTTCCTGTCCGGATTTTCTCCTTTCACTTCAATGGGGGCAGTAAAATTCGCACGCATGCAAATCCGCACCAATTGGTGTGGATTGACCGCCCAAATTTCCCAGTGAACACCTGCAGATTTCAGTGTAGATTGTCCACAGATAAATCCTGATCGTGTGCATTCACCTTTAGGGTACAACCACACAGCATGGTTGTACCTCAGCTGTGAGGTGGCCATGCTGTGGTTGTGTATAGTACCTCTGTGTGCTCCAATTAACTAATTAGGACTGCACTGTTTAGTGAGTATACATTGTTGATGGCCATGGGGCACCCTTCATACTGTGTGGTGCAGCTATCTCTAAAACAGATCCTGAAAAGTGAAGAAGAGTTGACCAAAATTTTGGAACAACACTTTATGTAATCTATAACATTTTAACTTTTTCAATGAACTTAGTTATATGAGGATTTTTTAATATGTTTGCCACAGTATTGGGGTGCATATAATTTATCATTTGATTTTTATTCTTTTTATAGAAACAGCTATTGTTTTTTATTCTCATTTTTTTCACACTTTGCACAATGTTATTGAAATATATGTTTTCTTTATTTACAAGTATATGGGTGATTACAATTGAGACAGTATCACAAATATTATTTTTAGTGTTGAGTAGCTGTCTACAGATATGTCAGGCACAATGTAGCAGGTACAATGACAGGGAATAGTTCAATGATGAGCAACGTGCAATTACCGTTCCCTGTCATTGCACGACCTCCTGCGTTCATTGCTTATCGTGGCATCTAATGTAAAAATGGAGGCCTTTCAGGGGTTAAAAAAATGATAAAAATACTCACCGTATCATTTGAGTCCAAAGAGGCCGCCGTGGCCATCTTGATTGAACATCTTGCATATCTCGATGGCTGTGGGAGCCTCTTTGCACTCAAACTGAGGTGAGTTTGTTTTATTACATTTTCTTAAATTTAATAAAAAAATTTGGCCCACTGGTAAACTGATTATGTATGTATGTATGTAGGTAGGTATGTGTGTACAGTATCTCACCCCTCACATTTTTGTAAATATTTTATTATAACTTTTCATGGGACAACACTGAAGATCTGACATTTTGATACAATGTATAGTAGTCAGTGTACAGCTTGTATAACAGTGTAAATTTGGTGTGCCCTCAAAATAACTCAACACACAGCCATAAATGTAAAAACCGCTGGCAACAAAAGTGAGTACACCCCTAAGTGAAAATGGCCAAATTGTGACCAAGTGTCAATATTTTATGTGGCTACCAGTGTTTTCCAGCGCTGCCTTAACTCTCTTGGGCATGGAGTTCACAAGAGCTTCACAGGTTGCCACTGGAATCCTCTTCCACTCCTCCATGACAACATCACGGAGCTGGTGGATGTTAGAGACCTTGTGCTCCTCCGCCTTCCGTTTGAGGATACCCTACAGATGCTCAATATGGTTTGAGTCTGGAGACATGCTTGGCCAGTCCAGTACCTTTACCCTCAGTTTCTTTAGTAAAGCCAGTGGTCATCTTGGAAGTGTGTTTGGGATCGTTATCATGTTAGAATACTGCCCTGCGGCCCAGAAGGGAGGGTATCATGCTTGACTTCAGTATGTCACAGGACATTGGCATTCATGGTTCCCTCAATGAACTGTAGCTCCCCACAGCAGGCAGCACTCATGCAGCCCCAAACCATGACACTCCCACCACCATGCTTGACTATAGGCAATATATAGCCAAGATCCCCTATAGGGTAATCCTCGGGGTGTTAATATATACAAAACCAGTTTGATCACACCTTTGATCAACAAAATTTGCCCCTTTAGGGATTCCCTAGGATTATGTAGATAAGACTTAACTTTTATTAGAAATGTATAAATAACAAATATTGTACTCAAAAATATTAAAACTGTCAGCCGGCAGCTGTGCCCTATTAGTACTAACACCCACGTGTTGTGGGTATAATTAGGTAGCCAGGAGTCACCTTTTTATGAGGATATATTTTTATAGATACTATGTGACAACATATAGTTGGGGAATGGTAATAGCCCTTAATTCTGGAACATAGTATCATTAATAATAGAGGTTTAGAACTGTTGAGCCTATAATAGTTACTTTTGTTATAATTGCACTACAAACAGGCTTTCTGTTCATTGTATCGCTGTGTGCTGCCACTATGCACACAGCGATCAATGCCTGGGCTGTATGAGAGAGTCTGCCTTATTTCAGGTCAGAGCCCTCTATGTAGGCTATTTTCACAGTTCACTACTAACCTCTATTAGAAAAGGCTGGTCGTGCAGCAGCAATGGTTGTGTTGATAATGCTGCCTATGTTTTAATAAGACCGGGGAGCTGCTTCCCCAACAGAGCAGGCTTGTATAGCGGTTCGCATGCCACTGAGGGACACTGGAGTCAGTGAGGACATTGATAATCTAACCTTTAATACATCTAGATACCAAAATAATCTGTCAAGTGAAGAGAGGACAGCGTTACAGGAATTAAAAAGCAATAATGACATCGTAATTAAGCCCAGCGATAAGGGCGGGAATGTGGTCATCCAGGACAAAAACGATTACATTGCAATGGTAAAAAGACTATTGGAGGATACCAATATTTACAAAAAATTGTCGAATAATCCCATTGAAGGTTTCCTTAAAGAGCTAAAAATAATTTTAGATCAGGCTCAAAAAGATCATTTAATCTCAAAAGATGAATATGCATTTCTCTATAAAAAAAACTCCGACAATCGCAACATTCTATGCACTACCGAAAGTGCACAAGAATAAGAACCCAATCCCGGGACGACCAATCGTCTCGGGAAATGATGCACTAACTCAACCTGCCAGTGAATACATGGACCTAGTACTTAGACCTTTCGTTACGGCCTTGCCCTCATATATTAAAGATACGGGAGACCTTCTAGTCAAAATCCAGGATATGGTTCTAACTCCAAACACCTTTATTGCATCCCTGGATGTCGAAGCACTCTACAGCAATATTCAACACGAATTGGGTCTAAAAGCAATACAATATTACCTCAGCACTCGCAGTGTTTCATTTCAAGCTCACAATGATTTTATTTTGACACTTTTACAATTCACACTTACTCACAATTATTTTTTATTTCAGGGCACTTTTTATCACCAAATAAATGGGACCGCAATGGGGACGCCGTGTGCACCGACATATGCTAATTTATTTTAGGGTGGTGGGAGGACCTTATAGTTTTTTCGGACACCATGTCACAATACACCAAACACATTATTTATTGGGGAAGATATATTGACGACGTCCTCATTTTTTGGGAGGGTGACCAGTCACTTTTTCATGAATTTGTTAAAGTCTTAAATCACAATCAAATAGGGATGCATTTCACTCACGAAATACATCGTGACACAATTAGTTTCCTGGATCTATCTATCAAGAAAGAAAAAGACGGCCGTTTAAATACTGAGATCTTTAGAAAGTCCACCTCAACAAATAGTTTTCTACACTATCTGAGCTGGCATCCAGTTTCCTTAAAGAACGGAATTCCAGTGGGTCAGTATTTAAGGGCACGCAGGAATTGCACCACTGAGGAATCTTTTAAAAAAGAATGTGACGAATTGTACCGGAGATTTAGAGAGAGAGGGTACCCTAGGAAGACTCTCATGAAAGCTTATAACAGAGCTAAACATACAAATAGGACATCTTTGATAGTCAAAAATAAAACCAATAAGAAAACAAATACCTACCTGTCAGATGTCAGTGGACAAGAAATGGAGACAATCCAGGGGATTACAGAACCTGTGGAGAAAAAATATATCAGATGTATTGGCACATTCGATAACCATCACTTGACAATTAAAAACATTCTTAGACGCCATTGGCACATACTCACCTCTGATAGAGATCTAAGAGAGGTGTTGAGCTCTTCTCCTGCAATCACATACAGAAGGGGCCGAAATTTGCGAGATGACCTTGTACATAGTCATCTACAAACTGAAATGAAAAATATTGCAAGACAAAAATCTAAAATAACTGGTTCATACCCATGCGGGAGCTGCACCTTCTGCAAATTCTTACCAAAAATAAAAAAATTTAAGAATCCTACGGACAATCACGAATATGAAATAAGAGAATTTTTTAACTGTCGCAGTAAGGGTCTAGTATATATAGCTGCGTGCCCCTGTCCAAAACTGTATGTAGGTAAGACAATACAGGAATTAAAGAGACGTATTTCGGGACACATTAGTGCCATTAATACAAAAAAGGATACAGCATTATATAGGCATATTACCTACATACATAATGAAGATATAAGTGTCCTGAAATTTTGGGGGATGGTAGGAATGCAACTTGGACCAAGAGGAGGAAATCTTGACAATAAATTATTGCAGGAAGAAGCAAGGTGGATTCATAGATTAAAAACTATGAATCCCAATGGCCTAAACGAAGGGTTTTCCTATGTTGCCTTCATTTAAAATATTCTATAAAAATCCCAGTGTTTTTCATAAAAATCCCAGTGTTATTCATTTATCCAAAAATTGTGATATGTTTAATGTTGCAGGGGCACTCAAGAATAATTCCACCCTATAGTGAATATATTATCCATATACCATTAATTGATAAAAAAGATAAAAAATAAGGTATAATCATAGTACTACAATAGATCAAATAAGTCCCATCTTTAATGGACCAATGTATCAATCAGAAAAATTCCCTTTCATATTCCCTTTCATTAAAAAAAAAACAAAAAAAAAAAAAAACATTGATTTGAAAGATTGAATTCTGCTCTTTCCATTCAGGCAGAACATAAAGAGTTAACACAATCTGATCAGGTGCATTGATTTGAAAGATTGAATTCTGCTCTTTCCATTCAGGCAGAACATAAAGAGTTAACACAATCTGATCAGGTGAACATAGAGTTAACAGAGATGTCATTTTGATAGGTGCTATTGCCTGTCAATCTTGAGACTAGAAAAAGTCATTGACACATGCATGATGATAGGTTCTAATACCTGTCAATCTTCAGACTGGAAAATTCATTGGCCCATGCATGATGGACTGGGACTAAGGATATCACAAATAGGGATCTGGGATACCCCGCGTGTGCTATACCCACCCCCCTGACAAAGCCACGCACAGTGGTGAAACATGTTGGGATAGGGTGTTAGACATCAGGTTTTAGACAGTTGGCAGCAAAGTCCTATTGTAGCTATTTATGGAGTGAGGCAAAGGTTTGTGCTAGCGCTGCTTAGGGAAACAGCATACAGAGCGAGGCATTGTCCTGGCTGGCGCTGTACAGGGAGACAAACAAATCGCGGTGATCACGTATCACGTGACCGCACAGACCCGCGATCTCCCGGATACAGAGCCAGTTTGTAGTACCGATCTTTCACTGATCGGGGGAAAGGTGTCCCCGATCAGTTACACAGACGGTACCTAGCGTCGATCACATATCGCGCACTTGCAGGTTCACACGCAGGACAGGCTGACGGACAGTCCGGAGCGGTCACGCACCACGTGACTGTAACGCTCCAGTGTCCCTCAGTGGCATGCGAACCGCTATACAAGCCTGCTCTGTTGGGGAAGCAGCTCCCCGGTCTTATTAAAACATAGGCAGCATTATCAACACAACCATTGCTGCTGCACGACCAGCCTTTTCTAATAGAGGTTAGTAGTGAACTGTGAAAATAGCCTACATAGAGGGCTCTGACCTGAAATAAGGCAGACTCTCTCATACAGCCCAGGCATTGATCGCTGTGTGCATAGTGGCAGCACACAGCGATACAACGAACAGAAAGCCTGTTTGTAGTGCAATTATAACAAAAGTAACTATTATAGGCTCAACAGTTCTAAACCTCTATTATTAATGATACTATGTTCCAGAATTAAGGGCTATTACCATTCCCCAACTATATGTTGTCACATAGTATCTACAAAAATATATCCTCATAAAAAGGTGACTCCTGGCTACCTAATTATACCCACAACACGTGGGTGTTAGTACTAATAGGGCACAGCTGCCGGCTGACAGTTTTAATATTTTTGAGTGCAATATTTGTTATTTATACATTTCTAATAAAAGTTAAGTCTTATCTACATAATCCTAGGGAATCCCTAAAGGGGCAAATTTTGTTGATCAAAGGTTTGATCAAACTGGTTTTAACTATAGGCAAGACACAGTTGTCTTTGTACTCCTCACCTGGTTGCCGCCACACATGCTTGATACCATCTGAACCAAATAAGTTTTTCTTGGTCTCATCAGACCACGGGACATGGTTCCAGTAGTCCATGCCCTTAGTCTGTTTGTCTTCAGCAAACTGTTTGTGGGCTTTCTTGTGCATCATCTTTAGAAGAGGCCAAGAAGACAGCCACGCAGACTAATTTGATGCAGTATATGGCATATGGTCTGAGCACTGACAGGCTTTCCCCCCCGTAACCTCTGCAGCAATGTTTTATTATAACATCTACATGTCAAGTTTTTTCACTGAAAAAAATTTGTATATGGACTTTAGTTAATGAGTTTGTCTCATAAAGTCAAGGGAGAGGCTGGCCCCCGTGGCAGGTAAAATAAAATGAATGACTGACAATGTTCTCCATCGTGGGACCGTCTCTTACTTAGCCCCCCTTCTATGATGTGTATGCTTTCTAATAATGCATGGGCAAGCAATGTCTTCATGAAATAACCTTTCCAAATGAAAATAGAGGTACATAATTTGGAGAAACATATTTTATGTACAAAAAAATCATTTTCTGCAATTTATTTTCATTTTCAATGCCATATTTCAAGATGAGTTGACTAGCCAATTTCCAAATAAATTGTTATACTTTCCTCCTGGCACCCATTGTATCTTTTTGGTTTATATTAAAAAAACTGGAGAATTAAATTGTAAAATGCTAGAATTCTACAAATGGAAAAAAAGACAGTGAACATTTTGTAAACAATATACAAACATTTTAAAGAAATTACTTTAAAGACAAATATTAACAGTACATTTTCTTTCAGACTATATTTCCTATTTTTAGATAATATGCCAGTGTCCATTATAACAAAAATCAAGAAAAAAAAGAGACCCCAATATTGTCAAGGGTAGTTATATCAAGACAACAAAATAGCTTGAAAAGCTATATAAAGCCCCTTGTCTCTGACTTTTGTAAAGCCCATGTCTTTTGTAAAACTTAACTTTTATCAGCTACACAATATAACTGGAAATTTGGAATAGAAATTTACCGTAACTGCTACTACTGAATATCTATTTAATTGTGTCTTCTTCTGGATCAACCAAACTAAACATTATAATTGTTTCTTTTTCTAAAGAATTCTGTTTGTCCTGTGCTTCAGCCTCAGAGAATAATTAACTGCATTAAAACCTTTATAATTTTCTGGAAATTATATATTTTTTCAAGTTAAATTTCTTCCTATATTTTTGCATGTTGGATTTACATTCCTATTTAGTTATTGCTGAGATTTTATATACTCAGTATGTTATTTCACCTAAGATTTGAAATCCTCTCCATGAAGTTGTTTTATTTCCTTTATTGATTGTTTGAGCTTAAGTTCATCTTCACTCATTGATTTTTTTTTACAGAAATGTGTTTTCCAATTTTATCTTCTTCAAGATTAGCTCACCTTTATGGAGGCCCTAAAACATGTTTTCTCTTCTGGAAAATGATTGTCTGCTTATCTGATAGAGGTGAAATATTTGCTTTGTATTGGGAAACAAATTATTTTAATAGACTGCTTTGACTTATATTACAGATGAGCAAATTTCTTGAATTTCATTTTGGGTCCAATTTGTTGAATTTTTCAAAATATTCGACTGGTGTAATGGATTATATACAAATCAAACATGCATGAACTGACCCAAAAGTTGGCATATGACAGTCTGAGGTCTCTTATGACTAAGATTTTTCATATATTTTTGCTATATCTTTTTTTCAATTTTTACTAATTTTTGCCCTTTCTCCCCCAGCCCTTTTAAGTTCTTGAATGCAATGACAGCAATGGCAAATAATGTAAGAGTGACATATCTGTAGACAGCAGTTTGGAGTAGGATTTATCTATACCATGGAGCACTTCCAGTAAGTCTTCATACAGGGCTGGTCTCTTTGAGGAGAGCAAGTACCTTATCTAAGCTACAACCAAGGCATGGCATTCAGCCAACTGGAGTCCTACTCTGTACTCATGAGAGGTAATCACCCTTAAACAGCTGTCTACAGATGGATTTTTGGCTTGGCTATTTTCCTTTATTGTGTCCCTAGGCTTGTTAAAAAGTTAGACTTTAACCAACAGGGAAATACTTCCACAAAGTAGAATATTCTTTTCCCATGGATCATTGCCTCCAGACAGGGATGGTCTCTAAATAGCAAGGGTTTAAAAGCATACAGTAGCTATCCAGTAATCATCAGATTGCCTCATGTGAGAGATATGCCTGTCAGTACATAACCAAGAAAGCATAGATTGCCATTTACACCAGTGTGCCCCAGGACCCTGTTCTTTCCAGCTCTGCCTCCCACTGAGATAATTGATCAACCTTGTAAGTGTCTTTGTCGTAATCTTTAGCCTCATCCTCCTCCTTCTCCTCCAGTGATAGCTCCTCTTCCTCCTCCTGCTCCTCCTTGTCAAGGGGAAGCTTGACATCCTCCACTTCCTCCCCCATGGGACTTTCTTTGTGTGGGTGCCCAACAGCTATAGGGCAGTCAACAAGATGCGTAAGCCGTTCTTCTTCCGCTGTCCTTTGTTGCATCCGCGTGAGCATCTGCTCTAAGAAAAATATTAGGAGGATACTGTTATTTATGCTGCAGTCGTCCCTACTGGAAAATCTGGTGGCCTCTTTAAAGGGCCTGAGTATGCCTGAGCTGCCACTGCCTAGTCTCAAAACAACACATGCTCCATGGTGAGGTGGTCTGGTGCATGAGAAAATCATTCACGGCTTTATGCCGCTCATACAGATGCTCTAGCATAAGCGAGGTCAAATTGCAGTTTGAATGTTGCAGATCGCAAGTCCAGAAGGGTGTTCCTTGCCACATAAGAATGGCTGAAATGCAAGGTTCAGTCTCCTAAATTGATCACGTGCATCATGCAGGGAGCATTTTTTATTTCCCCAAAATGCGGCACAGGCACGATGTTCCTGCAATTTTCAGTGAGCACTTTTCCCATTTGGAATTGTCAGGTAGATAGCCAGAGGGATGTTTGCTACTTGATACCTTTTAACAACTAATAAGCTGTATGGCTACTTTCACCCAGACCAAACAGCTCTAAAACAACATGGCAACGCTTCACTTTACACATGAAGGTGTCAGTAGGAACCGGCCTTGTTAGGTGTCAGTAGGACCTGGCCTTCTTGCTGCAGTGCTACCAATTCGCTGTCATGATGAACATTGACCCAGTGAGCCATGAAAGACATGTACTGTCCCTGCTCATAACAGCTGTTCCAGTTGTCCATGATGGCATGCACCTGGCTTTAGAGCGAGAATTGCAAAACATGGCCTATGTTCTCTACCAACCGACAGTACAACGTAGGGATGACTTTTTTGAAGGAAGCATCTTCCAGCAATGCTGAGCACACACCATCTACTCCCTAGTAGTCAATGACCAGCATACTTATCATTAATTCTTATGTGTAGACTTGTTTTTTGCCAAGTAATGCTGCCACATAATATGACAATGCCATGCATATAATATCATCACAAAGTGAACCGTAAATAATAATGCCACATACCATATATAAACAGAGCTAATCACTAGGTAACTGGCACTGTTGCTTTACAGCAATGACATGCTAGGCTTAAATCCAGCTAAAAGTAACATCTGCAAGGAAATTGTACGGTATATGCTCCCTGGAGTTGCATGGGTTTCCTCTAAGTCCTCGAGTTTCCTCTCAGGCTCATAAAGCTGATTTGGTTTTGTGTGAGAAATTAGAATGTGATTGATGTGAATGGCAACAATCTGTACCATGCTTTGGAATATGTTGGTGCTAATTAAGCAACATACGGTATATGTAAATAAATAATAAATGTTTCCATTCAGTGGAAGAATAATACCGCCACAGAGACCAAATACTGCAATATAATTTATAAACAATCAAAAGTCCAAATGGCAATCACTAGATATACCAACTGTACCAAATTCTACCATTGTACAGTGCAAACATAATGTGTAAATATTATAGTACACAAATAATACCCCCATACAGTGTATATACGTTAAAGGGGTTGTCCGAGTTATTTTTTTGTTCTTTATATGTTTCTAACTTGTCAGGTATAACAACTTTCCCATATACTTTGTGTTTCTAAAGCTGCTGGTTTCTCAGAGTTGACTGAGGGTCACATGACCTGTGATGTCACCTTATCTCCCTGGTCTGTGATGTTTCGTGTACAAGCCTCAGAGTTCAGATAACAGTCTGTACACGAGACGTCACTGGCCACGCCCCCTTTCTTTGCCGGGCTCCTGCTATCTGCTCTCTCTCTGGATTCCTTCAGATAAAACATTAACCTCTTCAGCCAGAACACACTGAGGGCTCAAGGCTTTATAACAAATAGTAGCTGCAGCAGTGAGAGGAGACAAATGCTGGGCAAGGAGCTATAGAGGAATTGTATTGTACAAGAACAGGTAGGGAGAATTTCCTGTGTGTATCAGCAGTGTCATTGTACAGCTGGGACTTGTAGTCCTACACATACAACATGCTGCTGAGTATCCCAGCAGGCAGACATGTACTCACAGCACTTATATTCACTGCCTTTGCAGAGAAGGGGGGAGGGGCAGAGATTGTTATTACTGCATGTAAACAAAGGCCAGAAGAGAACCAGGGAAATGAGGAAATATAGATTTTTTTTGCCTAAAACTTGCTGAACTTAGTTATATATTGCTACCCATCAGATTTACAGTGCTATATTTTTTTTCCATAACTTGGACAACCCCTTTAAATAGCAGGATCCAGAGTTAAAGGGGTTTTCCAACTTTTTTTATACTGATTAGTATCTGATTGGTCGTAGTCCGAAACCTGAGACCCCCGCTGATCAGCTGTTTGAGGATGACACTACTCTCCTCACAGCTTACTAAGCACCGGCCTAGGGTAAGCTGCGAGAAGGCCGCAGAACTCATGGGAGCTCCACGGTCTCCTCAAACAGCTAATCGACAGGGGTCTCGGGTGCCAGACCACCACTTATCAGATACTAATAACCTTTTCGGAAGGCACGGAAGACCCCTTTAAATCATTACTTAAATGGAATACATATATAGACAGACACTGTAATGTGTCCAAGGGGATATCCAAGGTTATAAACTGCCCCCCCATGTGCCGGGCCCATCACACTGAATATACTTACCTGGTTCCCTGCATCACCCCTGGTCCTTACATGGTCACAGCTGCATCTCCCCGTGTGCGGATGAAAACATCCGGTGTCAGGGGGGAGCAGCCAGTGACAGGCAGGGATGGGGACGAGCCTATCTAGCATCATGTGTGACGCTAGGGAGGCTCCCCCCCCCCCCCGAACACCGGGTGCTTTCATCCGCGCATGAGGAAAAGTAGCTGCTGCTGTGTGAGACAAGGAGCGGCACAGGGAGCAGGAAGCCAGGTAAGTATATTCAATGTAAGGGGCCCAGCATATGGGGGGCTGTTTATAGCCTTGGATACCCCCTTTAACATATGTGAGGGCAGTTTTTTCTCTCAATGACATTTATGGCACAGGAAAGCATAGCGTACTACACTTTTAAAACCACAAAAAATAGGCATTATGTTGTTTATTCATTTGCAGATCAGTAGAATAACCCAAATGTACAGTTATACCTTTGCATAGTATACATGTGGATCTGTTTGAACACAAGCTAAATTTTTGGAGGCAATGGAATGAAGTGGTGCAAGGACTTTAGAAATATGACATCCTTACCAATTTGCATATCTTGTCACATACATATTAAGCCTAGGCCTCCTGGCCTAGTTTTCTGCAAATTTCCTGGAAATCATAAGCAAAGTATTATTATAATTAGTCACATGAGCTTACACTTCGGTAGTATCTATTGTATGACATCCTTCTCTGCAAAAACCACAAGCATGTAGATACACAAGTACATGCTGATGTGTTTTACTGAGAATCGTTACCATCCTTTAATAACCACTAATGGTTGCAGGGTAAGCAATGTAAAATATAGTCCACCTGATTTATAGCTGCTACATTTATTAACCCGTTCATGACCAGGCCTGAAAAGGACTTAATGACTAGACACTTTTTTGTGATTTAGCACACATGGTAGTTTTACAACCCTAACTTTTTTATTGGTTGGACTACCAAAATAATTTTTGCAACATTTCTGAAGTGACACCTAAGGCATTTTAATTTTTTTTTAGAGGATTTGTTTCCTTTTTTAGGTTTAATTTGGGGAAAGCGGCAAAAAAATAAAAATTTGCAAAGTCATTTGTTCCTCTGGATTTCTGGGTAAAATATATGCAGGGTCCAATAGAGGGAATGACACAGACAGTCCACAAATGATCTCTTTGCTGTTTTTTTTCTGCCATTTAGAGAGAGTCATCTGAATTTTATCCCAAAAGATTCAGGTTCAGCTGAAATTTTGGGGAAAATCAAGGAGAATTTGTTTTAGAATCACTGATCACTGGTATTAGATTTACTGTATAATTCGGTATATAGTGCTCCCCCAATATTAACTTCAAGGATGACTAGTGTTTATCGTATCAAAGTTCACGAAGACGAATTTCCTTGTGCTTCGTGGAAATATATCAATTTTCCCTAAAATGCCGGTTAAAAAAACCTCATATTCACCTCCATTTATGTATTTATTAGAGATGAGCGAGTAGTGAAATATTCGAAAGTTCGAATTTCGATTCGAATAGACCGCGTTATTCGACTATTCGACCGACTATCGAATCCCATTATAGTCTATGGGAAAAAAATGCTCGCCACTTGGAAATCTCAATTCGACCACTTGGAGGTCACCAAGTCCACCCTGAAACCTCAGAAAATGATGCCAACACTGCTGGAATGCAACTGGGACAGCAGGGGAAGCATGTCTGGGTGCATATAACGCGCCCAAGTCGCACTATTACGCCACTATCACAGCCTCTCAACAATACACTCCAAACACAATATAACTTCTATGTAAAGTGAGACAATACAAGGAAACCTTCTTTCCTCTACATTGCCATGGACCCCAAGCCAAACTGTACAAAAAGAAGAAAAAATTCTGCACCCCTTAAAATCACGTTGCCTATGACAACCACAGATGGCATAGGCAAGGGGGAAAGCAAATAGACCCCACCCCTAATTGTCATTGTGTGTGTGTGTGTGAGATGTGGTCAGACATGTCTTCTTTAAAATGTAAAAACAACTCAAACACATGCAGAAGCCTTAAAATGCCCAAATTGTTGGCGCTTGAGATGTCAGTGACCCGACCTGGCCCAGTGTCATGTCTAGCAGGTAAAGCAGTGGGGATGTTGAGGGATGCGTAGGACCGCAAAAGGCAGGAAGAGGCCGTGGGGTGGCCAGAGGCTTATGGAGAAGGCAGGCTAGAGCCCGCAGGGCCGCATCTCTTCCCTATAACAGGCCCCCACACAAAGCTCTCCCATCAAGGGCTCTTAGGTCCTTGTTGTGAAGATATTTTAATGAGTGCACAAAGTTAGCTTGAGGTGAGACCTTGAAAAAATTATATGGAGGCCCTTGAGGTGAGCCCTCGAAAAAATTATGTGGAGGCCCAAGAGGTGAGACCTCTTAAAAATTGTGTGGAGGCCCAAGAGCTGAGACCTCTTAAAAATTGTATTAAGGCCCAAGAGCTGAGATCTTTTAAAAATTGTTTTAAGGCCCAAGAGCTGAGACCTCTTAAAAATTGTATTAAGGCCCAAGAGCTGAGACCTTTTAAAAATTGTTTTAAGGCCCAAGAGCTGAGACCTCTTAAAAATTGTTTTAAGGCCCAAGAGCTGAGACCTCTTAAAAATTGTGTGGAGGCCCAAGAGCTGAGACCTCTTAAAAATTGTATTAAGGCCCAAGAGCTGAGACCTCTTAAAAATTGTGTGGAGGCCCAAGAGCTGAGACCTCTTAAAAATTGTGTGGAGGCCCAAGAGGTGAGACCTCTTAAAAATTGTGTGGAGGCCCAAGAGCTGAGACCTCTTAAAAATTGTATTAAGGCCCAAGAGCTGAGACCTCTTAAAAATTGTGTGGAGGCCCAAGAGCTGAGACCTCTTAAAAATTGTATTAAGGCCCAAGAGCTGAGACCTCTTAAAAATTGTGTGGAGGCCCCTGCCTGCTCCTCCTCCTGCCCACTGGAAATTCCAACAGCCTCCCTTGATGGCAACTGCGTCTCATCATCATCGCTCATGATAACAGATGCTGGTTCCGGGTCCACATCACCAGGAGATGGCGGATACTCAAGTGTTTGGGCATCACTACAAACAAATTCCTCTGCTAGCTCCTGGGATTCTTGCAGCACATCTGGAAAAGGACCCGAAAAGAGCTCCTGGGAGGGGTCAAGGGTGGGATGACTCTGTTGGCCAGGTTGGGAGGAAGGAGGGTCAGAGTGAGACTGTGTGGATGACTGGGTGGTGGACAAGTGAGTGGAAGCGTTATCGGCTATCCATTGCACCACCTGTTCACGCTGCTCAGGCCTCAACAGCGGTGTAACCCGCCCCCCGCTTAACTGTCCCATAAAGGCAGGGATGCTGGATGAGTGGAATGCTGGCTGCCCCTCACCAGCACGCATTGTATCCCCACTGGCTTCAACGCGGTTTGTGCCCCCACCAGCATTTCCGCGCCCCCGTCCTCGTCCACGTCCACGTCCCTTTGTGCTATCCCTCCGCATTTCAGGCGTTTAACTTTTTTTTGCCACGCGTTCTGCAAAATATAAATTTTTTTAGGAGAACACTTGGCTATACAGCCGTATACTGCCAGAAGGTCAATAGATGCCTATACGCACCAGGTATATTAACAGGGTTTTGCTGGCACACAGAACGCACAACAGTGGTGCAAAATATACTTTATTTTTTAGGAGAACACTTGGCTATACAGCCGTATACTGCCAGAAGGTCAATAGATGCCTATACGCACCAGGTATATTAACAGGGTTTTGCTGGCACACAGAATGCACAATAGTGGTGCCAAATATACTTTATTTTTTAGGAGAACACTTGGCGTATACAGCCGTATACTGCTAGAAGGTCAATAGATGCCTATACGCACCAGGTATATTAACAGAGTTTTGCTGGCACACAGAACGCACAACAGTAGTGCCAAATATACTTTTTTTTTTAGAAAAATACTTGGCGTATACAGCCGTATACTGCCAGAAGGTCAATAGATGCCTATACGCACCAGGTATATTAACAGGGTTTTGCTGGCACACAGAACGCACAAGAGTGGTGCCAAATATACTTTTTTTTTAAGAAAAATACTTGGCGTATACAGCCGTATACTGCCAGAAGGTCAAATGGTGCGTATACACACCAGGTATATAACAGGGTTTTGTTGGCACACAGAACGCACAACAGTAGTGCCAAATATAGTTTTGTATATAGGTGCTAATACACCACTAATGCCTCTCTCTGTCCCTACTCCAGCAGCTATCCCTCAATAAAGCAGCCGTTCTGTGCAGAGTGTATATAGTTAGAATCAGCTATATACCGTGCAGTATAGTAGCCCTGATAAGGGCTGTCAATCACTCTCCTGTCCGCTGGTAGCCGGTATATGGTGGTAAATGCGATATTCTGAGCTTCTGTTATATACTTTTGGGGTCCTGCCTGACTTTCATACAGCTAAAGCCTGTCTCTCACTGCTCGGGCCTCTGTCCCTGACTACGTTCATGCAGCATATGCGAACGAGCAGGAAGAGCTGAGTTTTTATGATTCGAGGTCACATGGTTTTTCCAGCCAATGCATGTAGACGCCGTTCTCGCGATACCAGCGTGCTCCGAGGACCTGTCATACCCCCCCCTGCATAGTGATTGGTGTAAACAAAGCGCCAGGGAAGGTGGGAGGGGAAACAAATTTTAAGTGCGTCATCGCCGTTATACTCGATCGAAATCGAGTATGACGAATAGCGTAGTATTGGATCGAATACCGGCTCGGTTGAATACTACTTGCTCATCTCTAGTATTTATGTCATCATCACGCACCGCTTGAGATTTTGCGCTGGATCTTCAATGAGGATGGCCACAGCAGATTCTTTGTGATTATTTTTAATTTTGTGAATTTTTTTTTTTTTTACAGATTAACCCTTACAGCCCTCAATGGTCATCAGTGATCAGTGATGAACAAGGTATCTGAGAGGTTCAATGATTCAATGATCGGGTGTAGCACAATCGGCATTCATTGCGCCCGCTACTAAGAAAGAAATGAGCTTCGCAATAAAGTAATTTGTCACAAGGCAAATTTATTTTTTGTAATTCGGCAAAGCAGACAAATCGAATGAGAACTTATGAGAACTTTGCTTATCTCTAATGGCCATGGTAACTTCAAAATACATTTTAAGTCCATAACTTTGCAAATCTGGTAATTGGTTCCAAAGTCGTCCAAGTGTCAGCGGACAGTTCTCTATTTCAGACAAACATATGTGAGAGTAAATTTATTGGACGTGAATTAACCTATTAGTATGTTTTTATGTAGGAGAAATCAGATTACCCAGAGGAAATCCATGCAAACACATGGCGAACATACAAACTCCATGCAGATGGTGCCTCTGGTTGGACTCAAGCCAAGTTGTGCAACAGTGCAAATTATCAAGCTTCTATACTAAGCTTCTACCTGATGGGCTTGTGATCACCAGACAGTCATTCCAGAAACTCAATTCGGATCTGAATAAATTCTATGCAGTAAAACTGACCTGTTACTGTACCTTCATTCTCCAGGTCAGTGCAGTGACAGCAATACCACATTTGTAGTTTTTCTGGTGTTTTAATACTGGGGGAAAAAAATAAAACATTTAATATTTTTTTCTTTACATCACCATATTTTGACCCCTATAACTTTTTTTGTAGTTATGTATATGGATCGGGTAAAGGATCTTTTTTTTCAGGACAATCTATACTTTTCATTGATACCAATTTGGGGTGTATATGACTTTTTGATCACTTTTTATAATTTGTTTTTTTAGGTAGGTGATACAACAAAAAATGGTGAATCAACCATTTGACTTTTTTTTTCCTTTTCTCTGTTTGCCATATGGTATAAGTACTTTTATATTTTAACAGTATGGGCATTTTCACATGCGGTGATACCCATGATATTTGTTTTTTATTGTTTGTCTATTTTGATTTTGGGGAAAGAGGGGTAATTTGAATTTTTACATTTTTTAAAATTTTGTTTTACAAGTTCTTATAGGGCAAGCAATCATTAGATTGCATTAACATTGGAGGCTAGGAGGTTTACATTATTTTCCTATGGAGCCCTACCGACCAGTTGTAGTTGGCTGGCAGCCAGCGAGATATTTGCCAGTGAGTGATCGACTCTATGGCAACTCTGGACCAGGCCGATCGGCTCTAACATGACGCATCAAACTTTGCACATTATAGGAGGAAGGGAGAGCAATGCTCCGACCCGCTTCTGTTGGGAACGGGAGGATGTCCATGTTGGAAGCAGATAAGTGCCTAGTTTGGGAACCAGACCACCACAAATGTGGAGGTGTCAATAAGACCTGACCTTGTTGTTGTGGTGCTGCCTCAAAGAGTATAAATATCATACAACAGAACAAAACTTTGGTTAATATGCAGAACTGAGCCACCCTTACCACTGGAAACAAATGAGCAATTACTCTGCGTTTGCAGTAGAATCCTTTTTCTTGCAGGGTTTTTGTAATGCAGAACCATCAAGCTAAGCTGCTGTGGAAGCAAGCAACTGTAATAAGCAAAGTGTGACTAGCCCCTCACTCCCTCAAAGCTTTCCTTGATCCAATTCCCCAAAATATACACAATTACAATTTATCTCTATATCTCTCCCTATAATGTCCCTATTAAACTACATTAGTCGCTTGTGTCTATAACTGTTTTTTATCAGACAGTGTCAAATACACTCCTTCCAGGTCAGATGCTGAACACAATATGGCGCTTCTCCTCAGTCAGAATACGGATGTCCCTGCCTACTGCCCTCCTGATCGGCTGATGAATATGTCTTTCAACATCTGAGCCAATCAGAGCAAGCTTTCACTGCACTGCCTCCCAGTGTCATGTGATCCTCCTTCTTCCCCACTTATATTAACAGTAAAATATGGCTGGGCACCATTTATATGCAATTTGTCTGAAACTACAGTAAGTGCTTCGGATTCGCTTGGCAGACAAGCTTTTGTAAAATTCATAACAAATCCAATTAGAGATCAATTATCTCATCTCTAGCCTGTGCCCAATGTCACTAGAGATGAGTCCTGGACTCATGTTTGGTAAACTCCAAGAGGTACATGTGATCGGACTGGCGTTTTAGACGCTGTTCTTAATAAAGCCCTAAACTGGTGGTGGATCCGCCGAAGTTATGTAGAGGCGCTGTCCTCTCCATAACTTCAGTGGTTCCGGCTCCAGTTCTAAATGAAAACAGCTTCCGAGATGTCTTACATTTAGACATTTTTCTACGCCTAAAACAGACCCTGGGGCTAAGTCGCAGATAGCAGTGCATTTATGCGTATATCAGCATAGTAAATGACTCCCCAAGTTATTTTTCTTGGTCATGAAGTAATGGCTGAAATTTAAAGGGGCATCTTTAAAAAACTGAACCCCAGATGCGTAATAGCATGCTGGTGGTTTAGCAGCAATGATGATAATAATAGGTTTCCTTTAAAAGGGGTTGTGTCACAAGAAATAGAGTACTATTCCCCTGTCTGAATGGAAAGGCAGGTGGAATATGCTCACTGCCACACTATTCATTCTCTATGGGACTGTTAGAGACATCTGAGTATGGTGCTTGGAATTCTCTGGCAATCCCATAGAGAATGTATGGCACACCCCTTTAAGTAAAAACAGCTCACTTGTTATTTCTTTCATAGCCTCCGTGATACTGCTGGTGACCACAACCAAGTGAACATATGTGAATAATTCAACAAATAGAACTGCAGTAATTTTGCATTTACATTGCAGTAACTGTTCATTTACATTGTAGTAAGTTTATTCATTTGAAGTGACAACTCTTCATTTATTGCTGAAACAGGAGACCAGTCGAGCTTTCCCTCCGCAGCGCTGCTGGTGTTGGAAAATCTGTTAAAATCATTCTTGCAGATCTATGTTACAATCATTAACTGGAAGTGTTCTTGTAAAGGGAGACTTTGTAATTGAACTTGTAAGCATAAGAGATCAGATACCTTCCAATAATGACCCAGATAATCTGTCGCATGTACGACAGGATGGTGTTAGTATTACATACAGTACAATGTGATAATGACCTGGTATTATCAGTACCTGTAAGGCAGATTTGGCCAGGGACCAGCATGAAATTGATCTACTTTTAATTTAAATGCCTTAAACATTATGCAGAGGCAAATGGAATTTTCATTACGCCGCTCTGTTATCTACAGATGTAGCAGAGGCGTAACAGCTCCTAGGAATCAACATAAATATAAAAGTACAATGGGCTTTTATCATGGTCATTCTATGTGGCACAAGGACCTTTGGGTCACCCAAGACATTAGGACCCAGTGCAACTGTTATCTCTGTACCTCCTACACCTCTGGCCGTGTTACAGACTGCAGTGATGCTATATTTGTTTCTTATTGAGTTTATTATTTCAATGTGCTAAAATTACCACCAGATTCACAAATTTTGCTATGTTCATTGCCCAATACTGTGACTTGGAGACCACAATTACTTACCAGCTGAAATTAGGCCATAGCAGGTGTAATGCCCTAATGCCCACCAGGGGTGCACCACCAATAAGGCCAGGTGAGGCGATTGCCTCAGGAAGCACCAGGTAGGGACAAGAGGGGGGCAGGGGAAGGGCCATGGGCAATGAGTGCTTTCATTGTGGCAAAGGGGTTAGGTTAAGAAATTAGCATGGGGGGGCGCCGTTTTAGTTTTCACCTCAGGCAGCAGAAAGACTAGGTGCACCCCTGATCCCCACACAATGATGCCAACAGTTTCCTCCATTAACTTGCTTTTTTCAATAAAGCTACACCTTTTTCCGTACAGTTATATGTTTAGTATGTATCTCCCAGTTATATCCATATATTTCAAGATATACTGTATCAGCTTTATTATGGTTTGTAAATCAAATGTATATATATTTTTAGATTTTATAGTGCCGTTAAAGTACAATAAACTTCTACAATAAACATGTTATTATTAACCTTTTCCAGACCCAGTTTTTCATTTTTTGTGTTTTCACTCCCTGCCTTTCTGGGGCCATAACTTTTTTTATTTTTCTTTAGACCTAGCCATGTGGCGGCTTGTTTTTTGCAGGACAAGTTGTACTTTCCAGTTCTGCTGGTTAAAATTGCATATGATGTAGTGGAAAGCTGAGAAAAAATTCCAAATAGGGTGAAATTGGGAAAAAAATGCAATTCTGCAACAGTTTTATGGGTTTTATTTCTACGATATTCCCTGTATGGTAAAACTAACCTGTTACTTTCATTTAATGTTGAGCAAAGCTTTCGAAGTGAAATATGGTCGGAATTTTAGGAAAACTTTGATTCGGCAACATATCTGAATTACCTTATGCTTTGTGGTAACTAAACAGGTTTTTCTAAAATGGTGGCTGCACATGTTACACAGTGAAACTAAGAGTAGAGGAGACAAGCCTGGGAATGCAAGATCACCCGTAATGCTGTGCACCCAATCCACAGATAGCCATCCCCTGTGATGTCACAGCCCTATAAAACACTCATACAATGAAGTCTGCGCCATTGACCTGTGAGCTGACCATAGGGAGAGATGTGACAAGCGCTCATGCACTAGGGACAGTGTTGCTGAAAACGATTAATAAAAGAATATTGGAGAGGGAGAGTACAGGGAGACATTCTGCATATCAGCCATAAACTAAGATATGTAATTCAATACCAATAAGATGGAAGCCTTTATTATTGCACTGCCAGTATGCCGACCAATACCATCCATTCTGCACCCCTTAGGGGGCCAGGTCTTAATGATGACCATTCTCATCTTTTGTTGGCTTCACTTCTTCCAAATCATCCTTCATATTCTCCATGTCCGAGAAAAGTCAGCAAGATGCAGAGAGAGGAGAAGCTGGATGTTCCAGATGACATATTCCCACTAATATTACATGATGTGGAAAAGACGGAAAAGCAGATGGCAGAAGAAGGGCTCCCACCTGTAGGGCAGGAGAGCGCTGGGGTTGGAGAAGTGGGTATGCCAGCGCTGATTAATATTCTGTGTTTACTACCAAATAACCTGTGGCAGATTGCAGGCAAGAGCAGCAATAATATGCATATTGTCACCTAACCATCCAAACCTCATACCAGCAACAGCCCCACATTAACAATAAAGAAGGACTATACAGTGCAGTCTTCATTATTAAATGAAAGGCAGCTTGGGCTAATTGGCTGCGCGGTTCTTCACAGAATGGCCACAAGCATCCTAAGAGCTCATTCACACGACCGTATGTATTTTGCGGTCCGCAAAAAACGGATTTGCAAAAAATACGGATGACATCCGTGTGCATTCCATATTTTGCGGAACGGAACAGATGGCTCCTAATAGATGATGATGCGGACAATAATAGGACAAGACTCATAATCTTGCGGAACGGAAATACGGACATACGGAAATGGAATGCACACGGAAGACCTTCCGTTTTTTTTGCGGACCCATTGAAATGAATGGTTCCGCATACGGTCCGCAAAAAAACAGAACGGACACAGAAAGAAAAATACGGTCGTGTGAACGAGCCCTAAGACAGAGTGGACTGGGTATACCTGATTTATAGCCTGTGGGCTGTGAAAGATATGTTATGTACTGTCCTTCCCAGTAACAGCTGCTCCAGGTGTCTACTGTGGGCCGATGTTTGAAGAAAACCAGGCAATGGCCATCACCGGCCCAATGCGATCCCTGCAGTAAAGCAAGGTGATGGCACCATCATGCTGTGGGGGTGTTCTTCAGTAGTTGGGATAGTGATACTGCTTAGGTTTGAGAGGAAGCTGAATAAAGCAAAGAACTTAGATTCTCTTAATGAAAATCTGATCCAGTGTGCTTTACTGTACCTTCCAACAAGACAATGATCCTAAGCACACAGCCAAAGCAAAACAGTGGCTTAGAGACAACTCTGTGAATGTTCTTCAGTTGATCCCAATCAAACATCTCTGGAGAGACCCGAAAATGGCAGTCTCCATCCAACTTGAGTTTGGGAGGTAAAGGTGCTTCAACTGAGTATTAATTAAAGGGTCTGAATACTTATGCCAATGCAATATTTTAGTTTTTCCTTTTAAATAAATTAGCAAAGGGTTGGAACATTCTGTTCTCAATGAAAGGGTCTGAAGACTTTCCAAATGCACTGTATACTGTACCTTGCTGCATCGCTGTGTCTTAAAGGTGGTTCACTATGCAAAAGGGTCAACCGTCAACAGTAATAGGATCATTCACATTTAGTATCTAATTGTAGAAATAACCATATACTGTAAGTAAAACTGCAGAGGGGGCTATTTTTGATGAAATTTTATTTGATAAAAATTGGAGGTCATAAAATGAAGTCAGTAGAGGAGATTTAAACACACAATCGATCAATTATAGGAACTCCTCGGAAGATAAGACAAATATTTCCATTGGTCTGTTCCATTATACACATGTACATAACATGACATTTGAATGAGGATTATTTGGAAAGTTACTTTTTTTTTTTTTTACTTAGAAAACAAATGAACTAGAGGTGAACAAAGTGATTCATCCCAATTACTCATGATTTCTTCCAATGAATCAGAGAGAGATAATATTTCACTGAGTGAGAGAAAGAAGTGAAAACCAGTCCTTCTTCCAAAGAACAAGAAAAATTTAGCTCAGCCACTCAGCTGGTTAGGCCACTGGTTAGCTGAGTGGCCTTGGGGTTGCTCTTTCTCATGAGGGAGACCAAATTCTGGTATGTATGAGGAATATTGGAATACAGCCATGTCTGCTCTGCATTTCTGGGAAACATATATGTAAATTAGCATACCTTACATCTGCTGGCATCATGTTGTTTTCTTTTTGGAAGGAAAGCTAATTTGAATGTATTTCCCAGAAAACCAAAAGTATGCAAAATAGCTTTTCTTCTAAAAAGAAATTAACACTAAGCATATCTGGTGTCAGTAGATATGAGATGCTAATTTGCAAATATGTTTCCCAGAAATACAGAGCAGCATTGGCTGGACTACAATACTCCTCATGCATACTAGATGGCCTAACTAATGAGAAAGAGCTCCCCGATTACGTCTAAGCTAACCAGGGCAATTGTCTCTTGGGACACTCAGTATGTTTGCACATGGGCTTCTTTCTTTTTCTAGGACTTATATATTTTTCTCTGTTTTTTGAGAGAAAAAATAAGAGGCCTTAGGGTAATATCTATCTACATTATATATCTACACACCAATTTTCAGGGCAATTGATTTGATATTTTTTTAAAAATTTGACAAAGCAGACATGAAAAAAAATTCACTCATCTCTAAAATGAACATAAAAATCATGCAAAGGTATCTATAGTCTATAATTATGTGAAGACTAAACCACAAAAGAACATGAATAGGTTACAAAATGCTACAAATTCATCATAATGACCAATACTAGGTTAGTCCAGACCAATTATCTCTAAAAATTCTTTCAAGCTTTGGGCAGCCCCAGATAACACATTAGCAGTGGTTGTCATAGAAGAGATCTGTGTATTATTCTACTGCACCTGGATATTATGTTACAGCATAGAGAGAGCCATTAGTCCTTGAACACCTCAAATCTGGGCACATTCTATACGTACATTTTATGAGGGCATTGTCCTTGGACTATTCATAGTTAATGCATCTATTCATCATACTAAAAGTTATGTATGACCTTAGGAAAAGTAATTCATCATTCCAAATGACGAGACATTATTTACACAAACACTCCAGTCGGGTTATGGAATGGAATAGATTTTCATGATAATATCTGATTGTAGAACTTGTCAGAATAGATTCTATATCCCAGTGTGCGGTCTGATGACTTTTAATGAAAGGCAGCTACTATCTTTTCATGATGAGTTCCACTCATAGTCCAAATCCAGGGCACTGTTTTACAATGACAGTACATAGTGCCTCAGTCATTTGCACCATTTTAGCATGTGGTAAATGCAATATCTAATATTAAAAATATTGAAATGATTTAAAGATGGTATAATACCACCAGGCTGCATGCGGCTATTGTTGCAAAATCTTTTTTTAAACAATGATCAGTTTAAGGATTTTCTCATTTCAGACATTTGTATGTAAAGTAGGGGCATAACTACCATAGTGGCCGACCATGCGACTGCTATGGGGCCCAGTTGGGATTATCTCCTCTTCTACTGGAGGTGAAAACTTGGTCAGGACTCTACCCTCTAAAGGAACAACTTTTAGCTAATGAGGCAGTGGAAAAATGGCCTAAGGGTCATTGAAAGGGGTTTAGGAAGAAACCCTTCTGTCCTGTGTGGGGGGCCTGGTTTGATCCTTGCTATGGGGCCCTTACTTCTCTATGTACACTACTCATTACAGTCAATGGTGTTCGTTGAGCGTTGTCATCCACCTGATCCAGTCCAAGATTACAGGACAGCACATTCTCCTGATGTGTAGGGTCCCAGTAGTGGCACCTCTACTGATGGCATGACAGGTAGAAATGCCTGTGTAACTACTTACTGGGGTAATAAAACTGAAAGAAATTAAACTTTATTAGGAACCAGTAGGAGTTAAAGGGGTTGTCCAGCCTTGGGGTTTTTTAACAGATCCCTGCAGCATTTTTTACCTATTGAAAAAGCCATACTCACCCACTCCCCAATGCTCCTTTTCAGCAAACTGGCATCCCATCAGCAGTCTTCCGATACACATCCAGTAAACTTTTAGAGGTAAGGGGTAACGTTCACCGCTGTAGACAATGACTGCCCAGCAGTGATTTGTGCCCAAACACCATGTGACCCGACAGGGAGCTGGACCGGAGCAGAGGGGTATGATTTTTTAAAATGCTACAATACGCTGCTGTTAAAAAGCTGAAAAGCTTGAAAACACTGTTAAAGGGACAACTCCTTTCTATTGGCTACATGTGGTATTGCAGCTCATCTATACTTAAAGGGGTGTCCGACAAAAAATAATCAACATTTTTTAAAAGAGCACCTGGATCGGAATATGTTTCTATATGTATGTACGGTAATTAAAGATGTATTCAATAAAATTTATTTGTATAGCGCCATCTGCTTTTTCTTCTTTTTGAATTTCTCTGTTCATCTCAGTGAAGTGGACGCACATGCTCAGTTGCATCCTTCAACTGACACTAGCTACAGAAAAAGGAGATGCCCCCTGAGACAAGACACATCTCCTGAGCTGCCAGCTTGAAATAAATCTAGGAGAGCAATTGGATCAATGACTGGGGAGATCTCTGGAAAGAGATTGGCCTGTAGTATATGGCATCTGACTTTCATTTTTTTATTTTTACTTTATTCAGGATTTAACCCCTTTACATGAATGGGGCTGGAATGGAATATCATACATCCCTATTAATCCACGATACGGATCCAAGTATGCATATCACTATCATCGTTAACATCAAATTAATATTCATCAACAATGGTGCAAACCCATTGAATAAATATCCTACCATGCTGTGAATAATTAGGACTGGTGCAATTGCTCCTAGTCTCCAGCAGATGTCGCTATTGAAATCTTATGATTACTGCAATGCCTCTTTGCTCTACTTATTGCAGAAGGCATTTGTCTAAACTCACGATTAGTATTACACCTGCACAGAAGAGTACACAGTGACCCCTACTGTCCGGTCTGCAACATGTAAAGGAATCAGGAATGAAGTGCATGTGAACCTATAATATATTGTTACGTCCTCTATATACAATCTGTGCATCCATGGATACTATATTTTGTATTATATCATCAAGGTCAGGCTCCCCTGAATGGATGATTTGGTGATTGTGCTGATCAGCAGCTAATGTGCAACACGAGTGACACCTAGTGAATAACAACGGTGAGAAATCACAAGGAAATCTGCTTCATACAAAATCCACATGATGCAGTAAATTCTTGATAATTTTCTTCATCTCGGGTGGACGGGGATATAAGACAGAACTGTATAAGTTCCAATGTCTTAAAAAAAAAAAAAAGGGCAACGCTTTCCTTTTTTTTTCCGGATAAAGCTGCACCCAACAGTGTATTAACTTGCGTGAATGGTAACCTGTGGATTAAAAGCTTTGTGTCAGACGAGGGGAGCTCCGACATTAGTATATATTATAATGCTAACCCGCGGAGACCATTTTCAAAGAATAAATTTCTAGGCACACTTTAACTCCTGTACTGCTTTAAAATACACAGTTACAATCCTATGAAAGGGGAAGTACATCTGCTTTATTGTCTGCTTTATTCCAAAAAATAGCACCTTCCTCTGATCAAAGGTTGTGCGTGGTATTGCAGCTTAGTCCCAGTCACTTAAATGGAGCTAAACTTAAAGGGGTTGTCCCACAAAAAATATTCTACAGTTTTCAAACCAGCACCTGGATCTGGATACTTTTGCAATTGCATGTAATTAAATATTTAGCATAACCACTGAGTTATTCAATAAAATGTATCTGTATAGCGTCGCCTGCTGTTTGTTCTTTTTCTTATTTCTTTGTCCGGTTCACAGAAGGCTGCACATGCTCAGTTTCATCCTTCAACTGCCTCCTAAGCTGTGATAGGGAGACCATGGACACGCCCCCTGAACTGCAGAAGAAAAGACACTCCCCTTGAGCTGTCAGCTTGTACCCCACCACCTTTACCGACAAGACCTTTTTGTCGCTCCCTTTTTCCTGAGGTTCCCACCCTTTTTACTGTTTCCCTCGACACCTCAGTATACTTGGGGTGTTGGGACTGCATCTGATGACTTAAGTCACGTCAGCACAATTAGGCTACATTCACATGATGGTCATTAAAACGTCGGTTTTTCATAGCCATTCTGCATCCATGTGTGCATCCATTTGCTGCATGTTTATCTGTTTGTTTGTTTTTTTTTTGTTAAAAGCAGCTATGAAAAAAGGTACATTTCATTGTTTTTTTTTAGCATCCCAACTTCTGTGGTCTGTGGTGCCCTCAGTACACTCCCACAGTGCCCCCAATATCTATAATCACCCTTTGTAGTGCCACCAGTGTCTCTAATGCCCCTCACAGTAGCCCCAATATATATAAAGCTCCTTATATATAAAATGCCCCCTACAGTACACCCTATGTCTATATAAAATCCCCCCTTTACAATAGTGCCCCCTTGTATAGAAAATATTCTCCCCTATTGGGCCACCCTCTATATAAAATTTTCCCAAATAGTGCCCCCCGTATATAAAATGCCCCCAATAGTGTTACCCTAGTATAAAAAGGCTCCCAATTGTGCCCCCAGTATAAATAAGGTCCCCCCACAGTGACAACAATTTAGCTGGGTCCGGAAAAAAAAAAAACTCACTTCATCCACTTGAAGGTGCTGACACTCACTCTGCATTGGACTGGACTGTCAATGCGTTCAAGTGGATAAAAGGGCCATCAATTTGGCTGTTGGTAGGGTGGGAGCTATTGGACTCCCGCTGCCGCTGTAGAAGCTTTTTGCCCCCATTTCTGCCACGTCTAAAATCCCTAATCATGGGAATGAGAGGAGCGTGTTTACTTTTGTGGCGCGCTCCGGTGTGTTGTGATGGGTGAGTACACTGCGGATGCAGCTGGACAGTTTCTCTCCCTGTTTTTTCCCACGTGCACATGCCGTATTTTATCAGCACACATCTGTTTCCTCCTCTCCAGTATATTAGTAATACATTTAATAAGGTTTCCCCTTCCCCTTACCTCGCTGGATATTAGCACAGTTCACTTTACGTATCCAGCTGCTTTTATTTTTAACCGTATTAAAACATGTTATCATTTTTTTTCACTGAATTCAATCTGCCTTGTAACAATAGATCATTAAAATGGCATAAAAAGAATTTCTAAACATCCTTTAAGTGCTTTGTTCCCATGCTTGTTTCTTAGATGTGATTTATGGCTCTTATTGAAGACTTTCCCCGTTGCTGTTCTGCTAAAATTTCTAGATATCCCCCCCATGTGAAACAAGTGTGCATACCATTGATACATTATAGACTCACATTCTTATTTTCAGACGTTTCCATGGAAACCACCATTCAGCCTAAGTTAACCTATATCCGATGCCTCCTCTTTATCTCATTCTAAGGTCTGACTCAATTGTCACCTCGTTGCCAGGCAACACAGTGCATCCTCGCTCCCTCCGCTGTGATATCGATTGTTTGTTAGCTGTATGGAAGTTGATTTTGTGCACTGACTTGAAGTGATTATCAGTCTGCACTTATTTCCATAAGGACGTATTATAGTCGTAACATTGCATGTTCTTGAATATAACAGCTTTTTACGCAGCATTCATAGGCACAAACAGCAACAGTAATTGATATCTTTAGTCATGCCGAGAGGTAATTATAATGTACTCGAAGGAAAAATTGAAATCATGATCCCAGGTTACACTCCTGGCTTTGTGTGGAACTGGTATGTTTCCTCACTGCTGAGTAATACCAGAAAGAGTATTATTATATGGGCAAAAGTTCTAATTATGTAGATAGATAGATAGATAGATAGATAGATAATGAGATAGATAATAGATAATGAGATAGATAGATAGATAGATAGATAGATAGATAATAGATAATGAGATAGATAGATAATAGATAATGAGATAGATAGATAGATAGATAGATAGATAGATAGATAGATAGATAGATAATGAGATAGATAGATAGATAGATAGATAGATAGATAGATAGATAGATAGATAGATAGACAGAAGTTAGATAGATAGCACGCAGTTCACACATCCCGGCAGTAGTGAAACTTACGACATCAGATATTTCCTGACGTGTAATACGGATTATGTTATATACCTTTCGTCATGTCCCTGCAATAAGTGGTATGTAGGTGAAACCACTTTGGATCTTAAGACTAGACTCAATCACCACAGATACACGATCCGGAAAAAACGTCTTGACTTACTGGTATCTAGACATTTTACGGAATGTAAAAACGGTGAGCACCAGTTACGGTTCAGGATCATTGATCATGTACCACCACTGAGACGTGGTGGGGACAGAGCCAAAATATTACTCCGCAAGGAATTACAATGGATCCGCAAACTTAACACATTGACCCCCAATGGTTTAAATGTAGATTATAAATTAAGTGTATTATGGTAGATGCCCCGTTTTAACAGTTGCTGGTATAGCTGCGATGCCTCCAGTTGTGTATTGTGGTTTTACGATTGATAGTTATACTGTATTATATGTGTAAAATAACTTGTACAAGTATGATTTATTAATTGTCATTTCTCCTGTTTCTGTAGATAATGGATCCTGGTGGGAAGAAGGATGAAATCCATGTTGGGATATTGATGTACTGAAGATTGGCTCTGGAACATCCATTGCGTACATTGATACATTTATTATAATATGTGCCCTTAATATATATGTTTATTTTAGTATGATCATACACTCCTGTCAGATTAAAAGCACCCATTTATATACTTATATACTCTAGCCACTTTTGGGTCTGGATTTTGGTGTGGTAATTATGGTGAATGGGGTGGATATGCGATCCGGGTTGCTCCTGGCAACCCCGGGTCAAAATCCTCTCCCATGTAGCGGGTTGGAGTCTCCCAATACTGGTAGCTCCTCCCCTGCTCCCATATATCATTCACACCATGCCGGTACCATTGGCAACCATGAAGCAACCATGACTCTGCGTATGTAGCGTGAGTTACTGATCCAGTTATCACTGGAAAGGGGTGTGTGCCTTATTCTGACATTGGGGTGTTTGGATGTTGCGGTCTGAATATATAATAACATCGGGACCGCTATACACGTAATCTTTGGGCACTATACCTGTTTCAATATGGAGGGCATGATTTCTTGGCTAGCACTGCGCATGTTTGACATGCGCATTGTGCATACAGCGCTCTGTTATTTTGTTATTTGCAATGTTATGCGCAGTGGACGATACCAGACGCCAACCAGGCTGGGCGTCCTCACATGGATCATGATTTCACCCCCTTACCCCCTGGTAGGATCATTATATGAATTATATATAGCTGTACAATATACCTTTATAATTAATGAGTTTTATTATTATGCACCAATGGGAATCATGAATATCACTTTTTATATCAACTTTGGCACTCACTATGTATGAGACATGTCACTTGAGTTTTTTTATCCGGACTTTTACACCTATATCATGAAATTGTGTATTTGTATTTGATTATTTATCATGTCACTAATTGAGTCATGTGATTTTGAGCACCTGCACTTTTTGCATAAATATGTGATTCACACTATCAGTTGTTGCTTGAGAAAGGCTCAGTCTGAGCCGAAACGTCGCGTCCTACACATGGGTGAATAAAGTTCCTCTGTTTTTCATTTTACTTTGAGAGTGCTGCTTATTTTTATGTTTTTTATTGAACTGATCTTTGTCAGATCTGCAGGCATTGCACCTCACCATTCATATAGTGCTGCCGAGATTTTTCTGTGTGCTAGATAGATAGATATAGTAGATAAATAGATATGAGATAGATAGATAGATAGATAGATAGATAGATAGATAGATAGATAGAAGATAGATAGATATGAGCGAATTAGAGATGAACGAATTAGAGATGAACGAATCAAAGTCAAACGAATTGACTTTGATCCGAATTTCAGGAAAGTTTTGATTCGCCACAAGACGAATTTCCTTACGCTTCGTGGTAACGAATATATTTTTCCTGACATTGCAGTAAAATAAAAAACATACGAACCTCATCCATTTGCTCACCAAAAGGCCATCAAAGCCATCTAGATTGAAGAAACTGCGCAAAATCTTGCACACGGCAATGGCGTCATTGCACCCAGCCAGCGTGATGCTTGCTTGGTTTCTTCCATCAAAACTGCCTCTCCATAAGCAAAATTTTTAATTTTAATCTCAGATGCCACAATCAGCGATGAGCATGACATCTGCCCCGTCCAATGCCAGAGTGGGGGGAGGGGTGGTGCGATCGCCATTCCCCATCATTGCGCTCTCTACATACAATGGAATGCACTTTGGGACAAATCAAAATTCTTTGTGAAATTCTGCAAAGCAGCCAAATCTAATTTTTGATAACTTTCTATTTCCTATCTATTATTTTACTGAAAGTAATATCAACAGTGACATCTATGGACAATGTATGGATAGATATGTAGATAGATAGATAGATAGATAGATAGATAGATAGATCTCGATAGATTTATATATCTATAGATAGATATCTTTCTATCTACTATCTATCTATCTATCTATCTATCTATCTATCTATCTATCTATCTATCTATCTATCTATTTTGCTTCTTACCACCAGGTGTCATTATTCCACTGAATGCAATATCAACAGTGACATCTATGGACCATTCATGAGTATAGCACTGGCTTTAAATTCTGTCTATATCTAGGTTAATGTATACAGTACAGTACATTGACCCACTCAACAGTTTAACCACTTCCAGACCTGGTTATTTAGACTACCCACACTCCTTTCCTGATCAAGCCTAATTATGTAAATTTGTCATGTGTCACTTTATGTGGTAATAACTTTGGAATGCGGGAACAGATCCAGTAGGCTGTTCCAGCTTAGAGCAGCCTGCTGGATTTCACCTCCAGATCCCCATTGACTACAATGCATTTGTGCCAGATTAGGCTGCTGGATTAATTCATGTTAATTGTAAAATTTCGGATGATATATTTAACCTTTTTAAAAAATAAAAAAAAAAAAAGTTTTAAAAAAAGGCAAAATTAACAAAATTTTAGAAATTTTAATTTCTCTACTTTTAAGGGGGATAGTGACACCTCACAAAATTGTTATTAACATTCATCATATGTATAATTCATGTTATAATTATTTTGTAAATGTTATTTTATTCTTTTTAGAATTTTTACAGGCTTAGAATTTAAGAAGCATTTTTTCTAATTTTCAAGAAAATTTCCAAAACCGGCTTTTTAAAGAACTTTTTTTCAGTTCTAAAATCACTTTGAGGGGCTTACATAAAAGATAAATGGCCCCATTTTAGAAACTACACCACTCAAACTGTTCAAACTTAACTGCTGTATGGGCAAACTAAGGGGCTCCAAAGGGATGAAGCACCTGGATATTATTTTTTTCGGAGTAGATTTTGCTCGAATGGTTGTTGGGTGCTGTGTCCCATTTGAAGAGACCCTTAAAGGTGTTGTTGGCCTTTTTGTTATATTGATGACCTATCCTCAGGATAGGTCATCGGTATCAGATCAACAGGGATCAAACATCCGGCACCCCCACGATCAGCTGTTTGAGGAGACAGGGCGCGCTGTGCGCACATGCCGTATCCCTTCTCTCTTCCACGCACGCCGTCTCCTGATATAGCTGATCGACGGGGTTCTGGGTGTCAGACCACCTCCAATCTGATATTGATGACCTATCCTGAGGATAGGTCATCGATATGAAAAAGCTCAGACAACCTATTTAAGTACCTCTACAATGGAAACTCCCCAAAAAATTACCCATTTTGGTAACTACACCCCCAAAGAATTTTCCAAGGGGTGTAGTGAGCACTGTGAACCAACAGGCATTTCACAGACTTTAGAAACACTTGGCTGTGAAAATGAAAAATTACTATAAAATGTTGCATTAAGATTTTATTTTTACAAGGGGTAAAGGGAATATCACTATACAATTTGTTACCCATTTTTTCCTGAATACAGAAACACCCCATATGTGGTCACTGCGTGTGGGCACACCCCAGAACTCAGAATGGAAGAAACACCATATGACTACTGGGGGAAAGATTTTGCTGGAATTCTTTTGGCCACCATGTCAAATATGAGGTAACCCCTACATGGAAAACCCAGAAGAAGCAACCCTATTTTGGAAGCTACACCCCAATACACTTCTGTCAAAGTGAACCATGTCTTTCAATAAAATATTGCTTTCTTTTTTTACAACAGGCGAAAAAGCACCTCACAATTGTGTTGCAATAATTCTCTATGTGCCCATAAGCTGCATAAACTAGCATATTCTACTGGTATCAAAGTGGCTTAGTTTTCTTTTCCTTTTGGAAAGGAAACTAATTTGAATCACTTTCCTAGAAACCCCAAAATATACAAATTAGCTTTCTTTCCAAAAGAAAAAGAAAGGTAAGTCTCTGTGATGAGAGAAAATCAGACATGCTAATTTGCATATATTTTTCCCAGGAACCCAGAGCCCCCCCTCCCCCTCCCAGACATCAACAAAGGCCCCTCAGCTAGTTATGCCAGCTTTTTTTTTTTTGTTGTTTTTTTTTTCTTTTGCTGCTATGGTAAAGGTTAATAATCTGGAAGGAGCTATTAAATAAGTTATGTATTGTGGCTTGTTTAAAAGACCAAACATTGACTTATAGGTACATTATATCTGCTAATGTGAGACACTGATTTTTTATTTTTTGGAAGGGAAACTGCTTTCTATGTCTGTTCTCCAGAGGAATTTCTTTCAAGTTTAGAAGATTTTAAATTAAATGAATTTGAACAAAATTGCTCATCTTTAACATAATGTAATTTCCACCATTGTCATTGTATACTCACATTTATGTAATTGCACACTCACATTCTACAATTCTACATGAATATTTAAAAAATGTCATGTTATCTTAAAATCTGAATATTTCAGGATTCTGTAGATTAGACAATACATAACACTTTCCTATACTCACTTATGTGGCACTCACATATTCTGCAGAGCTTTATAGACATTATTATTACTTGTAGGAAAACAGGCTGAACTGGATGGACAGATGTCTTTTTTCGGCCTTACAAACTATGTTACTTGCTATCCCTAATAAATCTTACAATCTATATTCCCTATTAGTATGGAGTATTGGGGGAAACCCACACATACACAGGGAGAACATACAAACACCATGCAGATGCTGTCCTTGATCAGATTCATACCTTGGACCCTAGCACTACAAAGCACCAGTACTTACCACTGAGACACCATGCTGCCTATTTATGTATATACCAATTTTCCTTCCATAACTAATCACCTCACACCAACAGCTATAATGTTGTTATTCAAAGTTAACAATAAGTCCTTTAAAAACATCATAAAGCAAAAGATATTAGCTAAATCAGCATCTCATCTACACCCATCTCTCTAAGTGACTATTCTTTACCAAATCATAGACTTTTTGCTTAATCACCTGAGAGGCCTTTGTTGGGGTCTGGAGGCGTACTCTTTCTTATTATGGAGAGCACCTAATATGCGTGAGGAGTGTAGTTAGCCAGCAACTCTGCTATGGGTTCCTGGGAAAAATATAAGCAAATTTGCATATATAAACATGTCTTATTTCTGCTGGCATCAGAGGAACTTAACTTTGTTTTGCTTTTGAAAGAAAAGCTGTATTGCATATCTTTATGCTTTTGGGGTATACAGATATTCAAATTAACTATCCTTCCAAAAGGAAAAGAAAGCTAAGTCTGTCTGATGCCAGCAGAAATGATAATCTGCTTAGTTTTTCCCAGAAACCCAAAGCAGTGTGTCTTGGCCCTCACGCATACTAGGTTCTCACTATTATGAGAAAGCATAACATGTACACACACTGGAGCAGTACTCCCTGTCCACTATCTGTATGGGCTGAATTTTCTTCCCTGGCCATCCGGACCAAGTATCTAGTGCTCTCTGCTGGAGTTAGGTGTTACAGTAGTGCCTCTATGATTTACATATTAAAAGTGATTAATGCAAGTGCATTGTCATACTGATGACAGCTTATTTTAGTGTATGCGTTTGAAATTATACATTCAGAGTCCCAGGTAATTCACTTAGGAGACATTTAGAATAAGTTTGGCCTGCACATGAAACCCTGCTGATGTGGTTTACTGAAAAGTGCCTTTAATCACTAGAAAAGCAACAAATGTTTGTTTGGGAAATGCTAAAAAGTGACCTCTTACCTTCGCTTTCCCAGATCACTGATAACTGCTGCAGTTTTGCTGGTAAATGAATCAGGAATATAGGAAACACAGGACAGAATGAATTTGGAATTATGGTCTTTAGTCTCTGGGTGAAAATGTTATTAGTATTTTATAAAGCAATTTCTGCTAGGGGCAAGTGGGTTGTTTTTGTTATTAGATCCCATTGTTTTATCTCTCCAATATATTCAGATTATATTTCCAGAGTTCAAATGTTCAGATTGGGCATTTTAAAATTACAAATTACATTTTACTACCAAAGTTCAAATATATACACATAGTTATCACCACATCACAAGATGTTATATGCACAGTAAGGGCTAATACTGTATATATATATATATATATATATATATATATATATATATATATATGGCTCCATATCTCACCATCCATCCACTACAGCTTCAAATATAAATTGGACTTGCAGCTATTTAGCATATGATTAGTTATGCAGATTCTTGTCATGTAACTGCATTGTTACTGTTTTGCTCCTGGTGGTGGAACAATCTTCTTCTTCTTCTTCACAACCTATTCTCACATTTTCTGACTAGCTCAGTGTGTTAATAGGTTGATTCCCAAGTGAAAGATCACTGGTTTGAATCCAGGAGCAGCCATGAAAAAGATTTCCCAAGAAAAGAGAAACAGCATCATCCAGCTCATTGATAACAGTATCTCAGCCAAGAAAATTGCCAAATTGCTTTATGTGAGGCCATGACAGTTGGAAAAATACAAAATGAAGTCCGATTCCAAAGCCAAGAGCTGGACGTCTAGGCAAAATATTGGAGTCCAACAAATCGGCTCATCACAAGATCTATCAGTTCTTACACAACAAACATGACAGTGGAGGTGGCTCGTATGTTCTATAATAGTGAGATCACAGATGTGCATGCAAGCACCATGCAATGTGCACTACGCAAGTCTGAAATGGTACACAAGACCCGAAAAAAGTGAAGAAGCCTCGACTTCAATATCATCATAAGTTTGCAAAAAAATGCAAACAGTGGACAGAAAGCATTTAAATCACTAAAACAGGAGGGGAGCGAGGAAGCATTGAAAAACTACAAGGAAAAAAATAGAATATGTAAAAGACAAATAAAAACAGCCAAACTAGAGACCGAGAGATTAATTGCCAAAGAAAGTAAAACTAACCCTAAAATGTTCTTTAATTATATAAATGGTAAAAAGTATAAACCTGAAGGTGTCGGCCCCTTACAGAGTAATGAGGGGGGAGTTGCAGAGAGCGATGAGGAGAAAGCAAAGCTACTAAATATCTTTTTCTCCACTGTATTCACTGAGGAAAATAAACTGTCAGATGAAATGCAGAATATAAAAGTAAATTCCCCATTAAAAGTGCCCTGTCTGACCCAGGAAGAAGTAGAGCTGCGTCTTAAAAAGATTAAAATAGACAAATCGCCAGGACCGGATGGCATACACCCATGTATCCTAAGAGAATTAAGTAATGTCATCGACAGACCCTTATTTCTGATATTTAAGGACTCTATACTGACAGGGAGTGTTCCACAGGATTGGCGCATAGCAAATGTGGTGCCAATATTCAAAAAGGGTCCAAAAACAGAGCCCGGGAACTATAGACCGGTAAGTTTAACATCTGTCGTGGGTAAACTGTTTGAGGGTTTTCTAAGAGATGCTATCTTGGAGTACCTCAATGAAAATAAGCAAATTACATATCAGCATGGCTTCATGAGGGATCGGTCATGTCAAACCAATTTAATCAGTTTCTATGAGGAGGTAAGTTCTAGACTGGACCGCAGCGAATCAATGGATGTCGTATATCTGGACTTCTCCAAAGCATTTGACACTGTACCACATAAAAGGTTAGTATATAAGATGAGAATGCTTGGCCTGGGAGAAAATGTCTGTATGTGGGTAAGTAACTGGCTCAGTGATAGAAAACAGAGGGTGGTTATTAACGGTACATACTCAGATTGGGTCACTGTAACTAGTGGGGTACCACAGGGGTCAGTATTGGGCCCTATTCTCTTCAATATATTTATTAATGATCTTGTAGAAGGCTTGCACAGTAAAATATCAATTTTTGCAGATGACACTAAACTATGTAAAGTAATTAACACAGAAGAGGACAGTACACAGAGAAGTGGCAGATGAGGTTTAACACTGACAAATGTAAAGTTATGCATATGGGAAGGAATAATGCAAGTCACCAGTACATACTAAATGGTAAAATATTGGGTAACTCTGACATAGAAAAGGACCTAGGAATTTTAGTGAACAGAAATCTAAGCTGCAGAAACCAATGTCAGACAGCTGCTGCCAAGGCCAATAAGATAATGGGCTGCATCAAAAGAGGCATAGATGCCCGTGATGAGAACATAGTCCTGCCACTTTACAAATCACTAGTCAGACCACACATGGAGTACTGTGTACAGTTCTGGGCTCCTGTGAACAAGGCAGACATAGCAGAGCTGGAGAGGGTTCAGAGGAGGGCAACTAAAGTAATAACTGGAATGGGTGGACTACAGTACCCAGAAAGATTATCAAAATTAGGCTTATTCACTTTAGAAAAAAGACGACTGAGGGGAGATCTAATAACTATGTATAAATATATCAGAGGTCAGTACAGAGATCTCTCCCACGATCTATTTATCCCCAGGACTGTGACTGTGACGAGGGGCCATCCTCTGCGTCTGGAGGAAAGAAGGTTTGTACACAAACATAGAAGAGGATTCTTTACGGTAAGAGCAGTGAGACTATGGAACTGTCTGCCTGAGGAGGTGGTGATGGTAAGTTCACTAAAAGAGTTCAAGAGGGGCCTGGATGTATTTTTGGAGGGTAATAATCTTACAGGTTATAGTTACTAGAGAGGGGTCGTTGATCCAGGGAGTAATTCTGATTGCCTGATTGGAGTCGGGAAGGAATTTTTTTCCCTAAAGTGGGGAAAACTGGCTTCTACCTCACAGGGTTTTTTTTGCCTTCCTCTGGATCAACTTGTAGGAAAACAGGCCGAACTGGATGGACAGATGTCTTTTTTCGGCCTTATAAACTATGTTACTATGTTAGTAGAAGATTGGAAATCTTGATGATTTGGAGCGATGAGACCAAAGTCAATAGACTGGGCTCTGAAGGGTGCAAATGGGTCTAGAAGAAACAAGAGAAATGAGGGCTTATGGATGGACAAATTGAAGGAACTGTCAAGTTCAGTGGAGAAAGCCTGATGATATGGGGTTGATTCACAGCCAAAGGTGTCAGATACTTGACCAGGATCTATGGTGGTCTCAATACTGAGCTACATCTGAGTATCCTACAAGACAAGTTACTTTGTACACTTGAGTACTATGGGTATGTGTTAAAGGAGCTATTAATTAATAATATTTTGTGGAATATTATTAATTAATATGCATAAATAGGCGTGTCTGGCTGACGCTAGCTCCGCCTATTTATTTCCCACACTATTCTATTCCCTTCACGCTTAAGCTATAGCGGCGTCTATAAAGACCACGTAAACTGTATTTTTAAATAATAAAATACTTTATTACAAAACAATGTCTACCGTTTAGTTATTTAGACTATATCTATATATATATTTATATTAGCGTATATAAATATATATACATATAGCCACACAACAATACAATATTATACACCGACTACACTGCACACTTCCCACAATTAATTCCACCCACAATACTAAATCTAACACATACACTCACAATATACAGATAGCAGCCCACCCTCACCTATGCTATACTATCCCTGGGGACAAAAGGGTTAAATTACAAACGAGGGGCATTGGAGGGAAGGGGTAGATGGTATGAGGTTGTTATGGGAGGGTATATTGTAGGGTAACACAAGGGGTTAGTCTGGATTCTGGCAGGGCAGGTATGGGGCAGAGGATCCAGGGGTTGCAGGGCAGGGCTGTAGGGGTTAATACTGGTAGGGACTGGCAGGGCAGGTATAGGGCAGAGGATCCAGGGGTTGCAGGGCAGGGCTGTAGGGGTTACTGGCAGGGCAGGTATAGGGTAGAGGATCCAGGGGTTGCAGGGCAGGGCTGTAGGGGTTAATACTGGCAGGGCAGACAGGGGTTAATACTGGCAGGGCAGACAGGGGTACTCAGCCATCCAGGGAGCTCGTCTCCAGGGGTCCTTGCTCGTTCGTCCAAGGGGGAGATTCATCTGCTCGTTGTTCAGGGGATGATTCTTGCTTCCAGGTGGGGTGGCACGGCTCAACTGATGAGCACCGGGCGATCGGGGTTTTTAAACCCGATCGCCCGCGCTCCCGTGTTCCCGCGCTGCCGGTGTGCGCGCTTGCGAGCGCACGCCGGCAGCTGTGCACACCTGGGGCTGGCGCGCTGATATGACGTCAGCGCGCCGGGCCCGAGCACCCAGGAATTTCACAGGCGGAGGGTCTCTTTGATCCTCCTGCCTGTGAATCTCCCATATCTCCGGCGCTGTAATTACAGCGCCGGAGGAGGGAGGAGACCAGAGACAGGGAAACTGTTTGTTTCCCTGTCATGTTAATCACCCCCAACAGCGTTGAGGGCAGTTAACAAAAGGGACAGAGGATCTTATCGATCCTCTGTCCTTTTGAAGTGCCTGAGACTGGACTGATAGTCCAGTCATCAGGTCACCATCTGCAAGCGCATTAGTATGCGCTTGCAGGTTACCGAGGGGGCACCTGGCTGAATGCATGTATCTTAGATACATGTTCATGACTGGGAATCATGCACATGTATCTATATACATTTGTGGGATATTAGGGGTGTATATAGGAGGAAAGGGGGCATTAATATAAACAGGGGGAATATTATATACATATAGATGTATATATATATACATCTGGGGCATATATACATACATCTATACGTATCAGGCACATTGGGCATGAATGGGGGCATATATTTGAAATGGGGCAATACGTATGAGCCCTACTGAGGGACCACATTACTGTGGGGCCATGCAAGGCCCACAGATATATACATTTTGTATGTATATATGCATATGCATGCCCAATTAAAGGGGCATGCATGCATATACATATATACATCCTGGCCCAACACGTCCTTCTACAGTATGAAAATGATGACATAGCGTTCCAGCAGGACAAGAATACAAAGCATATGTGGAGATTGGCAAAGAAATGGTTCAATGATAAGGAAGTAGAGGTGCTGGATTGGCCCCCTACAGTCCCCAGACCTCAACCCAATTGAACACTTCTGGATAGAGTTGAGGAAAAAGCTGTATTCAAATCCAAGTGAGTCGACCAGTATGCACCAACATTGGGAACGTGTAAAAGAGACCTGGGAAGAGATTTTGGTTGAGACATGCTTGAATCTGATCTGAGAGCATGCCAAGAAGGATTCAGGCAATGTTAAAAGCCAAAGGTGGATTTACAAGAAACTAAGAAAATAATAAAAATGTAAATTTAGAATTTTAGGAGCAAAACTAATCATATGCTAAATAGTTGCAAGTCCAATTTATATATGAGATAGCCGCGATAATTGTCTATAAAATTATGGTAGTCTCACGTTCGAAGCTGGAGTGGATGGTGAGATATGGAGCCTAAAGTCAAAAGTTCAAAACATTGTTACCCTTTTGCTCCTTGGGGTATATATATGTTAGAGATGAGCAAATATGCTAACATTGAAATTCAACCCAAAATTATTAAAAAATTCAGTAGAAGTGTGTATATATATATAGTAGTGTGCAAAAATGTAAGAATGCTTTAAAAATTGTGTTAATAGCTTATGTTTATCAATTAAGAAAGTCCAAAGTGAATGAACAAAAGGAAGATCTAAATCCAGTCAATATTTGGAGTGACCACTAGTGTTGAGTGAGCATGCTCACCCGAGCACTATATTCGCATTATATTCGCACTATATTCGCATTGTATGCTAATGCGTACGATTTTGTATGCTAATGCTACGCATTGTACGCTAATGTGTACGAATTTGTATGCTAATGCTACTCATTGTACGCTAATGCGTACGAATTTGTATGCTAATGCTACGCATTGTACACTAATGCGTACAAATTCAGTTAATTAGCGTACTTTTACGAGTCAAAGTGAAAGAGGAGACGTCGTGATTCTGACCATTTCCTATGAACCAGACACCCTCCCCATGCTGTTCCCTAACCATTTCTGTAGTGTTTCCACCATTTTCTCACGTTTCCCTATTAACCAGACACCCTCCCCTCTGCAGAGCAGGGGGTGCCTGGCCTTCTCCCATTGACTTTCATTATATTCGGGTGCTCGGCACCACCTAGTGTTCGGCCAGAGCACCCGAGCCCCCGAACATCAGGGTGCTCGATCATCACTAGTGACCACCCTTTACAAACAGCATCAGTTCTTCTAGGTACAAGTACACACAGTTTTTGAAGGAAGTTGGCAGGGAGGTTGTTCCAAATATCTTGAAGAACTAACCACAGATCTTCTGTGGCTATAGGCTTGTTTAAAGGAAATGCATCATCATAAAATGACCCATTGTTTAAATCATGTGTTATGTTTAACATATTTTTAAAGAATTTTTGATATTATTTTTAATTTTCCATGTCAATATCTATATTTAAAAAAAAAAACATAAAATTCTGTAGGTTTTGCACTGGCCACTAAGCCTAACAATAGGCGCCATTTCTTGGTCTGTACAGATCAGTTTATTGCAGTTACCTGCTTATCTATACACAAAGGTGATATCATTACAGGCAGGGTTAGAATGAAAGATACGACAGGATACAACTTTCACAATAGGTGATTGTCAAAGCTTATTCATTTTTTCCTTGTACAATGACCTCTGCACTTAGCATGCCTAGAAAACTCTCCCATAGAAGTCAATGAGGTCCCCTCCTGACTATTGTGTCTACGGACCATGGGGCTACCATAAAGCAATTTTTCGTTAATGTTGTGTAAATGTTGTTAAGAACTGCTCAGGCAAGATGGCTGACCCATAATCCATAATCCCCATAAACAGATCTCATTGTGTGAACATTGTATTTGTGTAAATGAAGTCAAATGCTTTGAATTGACATTCTGCTGTTTGGCCACAAGGGGCCACTGTTTCCTAAGCACAGCCAACAGACTGCATTTCTATATTCATGAGATGATAAACTCTCAGAGGTGGAGTCACAAGCATGGAAAGAAGGTGAGGCAGCAGCCATCTTAGAGTGAGCCTGGGAGAAGCATATACAGGAGCGGTGTGAGGAGAATTCCTCAACTTTCAAACGTGAGAGCATCCTTCAGGGACCAGAGCTGCAGCCAAGGGGAGCTGATCTTGTCCAGAGGAAGGGGAATTCCTGCCAGAAACGCAGATGAGGGCTGAGGAGTAAAGCAACAGACACTGCGGTACTGCACACTTGTTGAAGAAACCCCTATTCCATCCACAGTCACCAACTTATACAAAACACATACTAGGCAAAAATCCATGTTGTTTCATCTCCATGCACTTCAAGTGTCAGTAAGACTAATTGTGCACATACTTAATTACAGTTTTGGTGCCTAGGATCCTACAGACTGAGACCAGGCCTGTAGTCAGTTAGGTTTTCTGTTTGTATCAGGCCATAAGTATTGTTAACTACTCATAACAAGGACTTCATGTTTAAAGTGCGAGTTCACATCGGAGAGCTGATAAGCATCACAACTAATTCAAGCCATGCTGGTGTTTATTCAGGGGAAACACTATAGGCACATGCTGTTTGAACAGTTATTGGAGGGAATACTATAGCATGGAATACGATCGGAAAACAGGCCGAACTGGATGGACAGATGTCTTTTTTTCGGCCTTATAAACTATGTTACTATGTTACTATGATTGTAAGCTGTTGTGCTGTACCACAGGCTAGCCTGCATCATGTACCTAAATAATTGTTCCTGATTCTAGGGTAATAACTGGTAAGGCGTGGCTGGTCTAGTTGAGCCCTCAGTAGGTTACCGCTTATACCTCCAGCATCGACTAGAGGGCGCCACACTGTACAGCACAAGGGTCTCAGCCTCCTAGGTGTGTGTATGTAAATTTATTATTATTTAAAGGGGTTGTTCGGGTTAGCTCTGAACCCGGACATACCCATAATTTCACCCAGGGAGCATTGGGGCATTTCAAAGGCAGTTTGAGCAGTGATGAACCGTGCTCTGATGTCACCGAACACACTGATAGGCAGGCTTTAGCGCTGCCCTAACCTATAAAATGGCTTGGGCAGCGCTAAAGCCGGCCCATCAGAGCCGGTGATGTTACCGAACACACTACTTTATGAAATGCTCCGATGCTCTTGTCATGCAGGCTGTCTGGGTGAAATTATGGGTATGTCCGGGTTCAGAGCAACCACTTTAAGCAAAATACGGTTTTGGCAAAACTGGTGTAGGACTTGCTTTTTTCATTCACTGCTTCCCTGTATCCTGGGGAGCCCACCCCAGTACAAGGCTTACACCACTCTTGGTCTTTGTTTTACAAAATACAGACCATGTGAAAGTGGCCTAAAGTATTATTCCTATGTGACATTTATTGTAAGGCCACAGGATATCTATACCTGAGTTGGGACCCACCCTGGCTTCTTTAGGAGCTCTCATAGCAGCAAATGGAGAGAGCCACACATGCGCAGTCACCTCTCCATTCATTCACTGCAATGAGGTGTGGACAGTTCTCGACATATATCCTGTGTATATGGAAACAACCCTCCGATTTCCCTTTGTATATTATCTGAATTGTTGTTTCAAACATGTTTAATAAAACAGATTTAAGAAAAAAAAACCTCATAAATTCTCCAGATAATCTCGTGCTACACATTAAAATGTTTACTGCAATCTGCAGTTCTGATATACATATACATGCGGAATCTGTTCCATAAATTAGACAAAAATAGGACTATTCCAACAAATTTGCTTATGTATTCAATTTTGCTATTTGGGTAAATGACATGGCTTATAACAGTTGTCAGAAGATCTTTCTCAGTAATGACACTGATAATTCAACCTTTTCACATTTCCATTTAGTGCAAATTATTCCCATGCATATTTCAGGCTGGAAAACTTAGTATTGTTCAATCAAAATGCTAATGAGTCAAATTGTTAAGATGTGGTTGTATGCTGATCAGACAGTGCTGCAGCGCAAACGGATTCACGTTTCCTTGTTATGTACTGTGGATAAATAATGAAATATTTAAAGGAGAATGGTTTACTAGAATATGTTACATGTTAAAACAGAATAAGATAGACTCCGATTCTTTTGCACTTAGGGTTATTTTTATTTGAAGGATTGCGGCAAAGTCAATACAGACTCTGTATTGACTTTGCCGCAATCCTTCAAATAAAAATAACCCTAAGTGCAAAAGAATCGGTGTCTATCTTATTCTTGACTTCCTCCTTGTACTCCAGAGCGAGCAGCAACCCCCGCCCCCAGCAATTCAACAGTGAGCTGAGGACGGTGTGGGTGGGGCTAAAAGCTGTTTTACAGCAGAAACATGTAGGACCTTTGGTGATGTAACAGTCACCTGATCAAGGTCCTTCAGACAAGCAGGGCACAGGAGGAGGACTGAACTGGGCATGGAGAGGGTAAGTGTCATCTATGTGTATATGTGTATAGTGGTCATCTCTATGTTTGTGATGTGTGCATAGGGGTAATCTGTACAATGTGTGATGTGTCTATAGGGGTCATCTATACTGTGTGCATGTGTATAGGGGTCATCTCTATGTGTGTGAGGTGTGTATAGGGGGTCATCTATATAGTGTGGTGTGTATAGAGGTCATCTCTATGTGTGTGATGTGTCTATAGGGGTCATCTATACTGTGTGTATGTGTATATGGGGTCATCTCTATGTGTGTGATGTGTTTATAGGGTGTCATCTATATAGTGCAGTGTGTGTATAGGGTGTCATCTATATAGTTCGGTGTGTGTGTATACAGGGTGTCATCTATATAGTGCGGTGTGTGTTTATAGGGTGTCATCTATATGATGCAGTGTGTGTATAGGGTGTCACCTATATAGTGCAGTGTGTGTATAGGGTGTCATCTATATAGTGCGGTGTGTGTGTCTATAGGGGTCATCTATATAGTGTGGTGTGTGTGTTTATAGGGTGTCATCTATATAGTGCAGTGTATTTAGGGTGTCATCTATATAGTGATGGGTGTAATTAATTTTTATGGCACTCTGTGCCAATGATTATTGAAGAGGGCACTATCTGCATGGTACTAGTATTTTCAGGGAGTCTGTTTCTGCAGTATAGTATTGGGGAGTACAATGGGCACAGTATTGGGGGTGATAGAATGAGGTGTTGAGAAGATGTGAGGAGGAGAAAAGCAGGAAACTAAGATGTCTGTTTGTCAAACTCTGCAGAGACAAGACGCAGCTGAAAGAAATCATCAAGGCGGTCTGGTCTGAATACAGAAGATGAGGAAAGAACATCTACATCAGAGGAGACATCACTGGATGTAAGAGGTACATATGTGTATGTTCTGTAGCGGTGTATGTAATGTTTTACATCTATGTTTTTAAAAGGGTTAACCACTATAACGATCCCCCAATGGCCGTGCCCTTCCTATAGATTATACTTACCCTATTCCCCAGCACCCGCTGCAATAGCAGGCTGCGACAGGGACGAGCTTGCCCGCAATGCTAGGGTGGCTCTCCCCCTCCCTCTTCCACCCAACATCACCGGATGTTTTGATCCACGTGACGGTGAGATGCAGTGACGGTCATGCGGGGATGCGGGGGAGTGGGATAAGTATTATCCATTTGAGGGGCCTGGGCATTGGGGGTCATGTTTTAGATGTGGATAACCCCTTTAACAATAGGGTTTGAAGGAAGGGGTTAGGTTGAGAATTTGGTATCCGGTGGGGGGCACCATTTCCATTTTTGCCTCAGGCAGCAGAAAGGCTAGGTGCACCCATGTCCCTGGCCACAAAGCGCTGAGGGAAGGAGAGGGAGGGGGGGGCCAAGCTGAACTCTTGCACAAAGGCCCATGAGCATTTCGCTATGCCCCTGGACATAGTGTAAGTGTTCAGCTTGGGCCCCCTTTCCTTCAGAGCTTTGTGGCCAGGGGCAGGGGAGCACATAGCCTTCCTGCTACCTAAGGTTGAAATACCCCCCCTCCCCCTTCCCCATGCCTAACTCTTGGCCTAACTCCTTCCCTCTAGCCAAACATGTAACTTGACCAACATGTACTTTCTATAATACTGGTGTCTTCTTATGTGGTACAAGGGTCTTTGGGCCCCCCCTTAGGCTCCTGGGCCCGGTATAACTGCTACCTCTGCACCCCCTATAGCTATGCCCCTGGCAGCAGCCATGCCTTTTTCTATTGATAACTTACAGAAGTTGTCCCAGGAAAAAATGTTCTATTTTTTTTAAACAAGCACCTGGACCTAAATACTTTGGGAATTACATGTATGTCATAAAAAATGTATTATAGCTATTAAGTTATTAAATGAAATCTATAGCGTGCCGCCTGCTGCTGTTTGCTGTTTTCTTTGTCCTGCTCATTTAGACCGAAGCACATGCTCAGTTCCATCCTTCAACTGCCACCTGCTGCAGTAAAAAGGACACAGCTCTAAGAAAGCACACACCCATGACAAAGGACACTGCCCCTAAGCTGACAGCCTGAAATAAATCCAGCAGAACAATTTGAGCAATGAATAGCAAGATCGCTGGACCTAGCTTTGTTAGAAAGAGGTAGTCGTGTCCTATATTAGATCATTTTTTACATTATTCATGGAATAACCTCTTTAATATTTAGTTGCTGGTGCTATCAGACAGGTGTAGGATCCCTAACCCATACATTTTGGGACTGTCCTGGAAATTTGTGGGAATTGTTTTTTTTCAATTTTTGAGAAATGGTCCTTTCGGTCTTGATATACAGTTGAATTAACTAACTTACCTGCTTAACCCCTTGACGACCTCCATCTGTACATATACGTCTTATCTGCACATGCCCTGTACAGATAGCACGTATATACACGTGCAGGCAGCGCTTTAATCCCAGGCGCTGGGACTAAAGTTCCTGCTCCTGCAATCTAGCAGGAGCAGGTCAGGTCCCGGCTCACAGACAGAGCGGGGACCCTGAGGAGAAGACAGGAGCGGTTTATTACCGCTTCTGTCTTCTCCTGTGCCGGAGGACAGCCTTACCTGAAGGCATGCTGGAGGCGGCAGGAAGGAAGCAGCAGCGCCGCTTCCTGTGCTAATCCCGGTGGTCATGTGACCGCCAGGTGTCTCAGGGCCACAGCAGTGCTGCAGGGTCTAAGGAGACCCTGATCAGCTCTGCCTGTGTCTAATGAGCCCACAGGGGGCTGTTTTCCCCTGTAACTGGAGCTCCTGTGGATGCCCCAGTTACAGTGGAAACAGTGGGAAAAAAAAGAAAAAAAAAAAAAAAAGTCAATGTCCTCCAGAGGTCTTTTAATGACCTCCTGGGGGACTTATTATTTGTCAAAAATAAATTAATATATAAGTAAAAAAAATATTAAAAATACTAATAAAAAGTGTAAATAAAAAATTAAACACGCAGTCGCCAACGGAAACAGTCACCATAGTCGCCCCGTTCAATAAAATCTATACATGTTATATATCATAACGATTGTCATCAAATAGGGAACCCATTGCAATAATTAATTTGTGTGTCAGTTTTAATATTTAAAAAATATTTAAAAAATAAAAATCTATAATTAAAAATAATTAATTTTTTAAAATAAGAATTAGCGGTTTTCGTCCAAATTACACCTAAAAAATATAAAAAATCTTTTAAAAAACATTCTAATAAAAAGTCCTAAGTGTCAAGTAAAAAAAAATGCAAAAATTACTTTCGTATTCGTATCTAAAGGTATAAGCAAATTTTAACTGTGCCCCAATCCTTTGTATTGTAGCCTCCTCTTGGTAAAAGACCACCCCTCTACCATACTCAGACTCTTTTTTTTTTAGATATATGAAATACAATGGATTGGACATTGGACTGTAATGATGAATGATGGGCTTGACTTGTCTGATACTATTTTTTAATCCTGGAACTATTTCTGTACCCAGTAGGGCATATACTGTAATTTCATAAAAAATACATAAATATGTGGACTATCGCAAGTCCTTTGTAAAAGGCAAGTGATTCTGACCAGAGGACTATGCAAGGGCACGAACAAGTGCCCCCCCTAGCCAAAGTTTAGGGAGAACTGCAGGTGACTTAGTGTCTGTTCAGGAAGCCACCCAAGTAGTTGGGTAAAACCAGTTATTATTTCAGCCCTCAAAAGACAAGGGGGCACTGCCTCTGACTGGAGAAGAAAAAGTCTCCAGAAGCGTCAAAGCTTCTTTACTATAAGATTTGTGCATCTGTGGAATAGTCTACCTCTAGACTTGGTCACAGCAGGAACAGTGGACAGTTTCAAAAACGGTTTAGATGAATTATTAAAAGTAAATGCCATTAATGCTTATGAAAATGTGTAGAAATCTGAGTCTCACTTCCTTCTGGGATTGACGTCCTCACCTATCCCTTGGTTGAACTTGATGGACTTACAGTATGTCTTTTTTCAACCGTATTAACTACAGTATGTAACTATGTAACTCCCTGCTTACTTTCTTTTAACACTGGAAAAATAGCAATATTACCCCCAAACAGTAGTGTCTAGTAAACTGTCAGTGTTATATCTAACTATGGAAGTATAGCAAATCTGTCATATCCCTTGGGATAAGTCATTAATATTAGATTTGTTGTGGTCTGACTCTTGGCACCGCTGACTCTTGGCATCAGCTGTTGGAAGGTGCCACAACACTCAGGCAAGTTCTGCCCTCTCTTGCATGTTAACTTTGGTCCGTACACCAGAATGCTGTATACTGTGTGTTGGATCATTATCATGACACAGAAATGCACAGAACAGCTGCTACTAAGTATAGAAGCTCAGGTGTATGGACCAAATTTATTATTAAACTAATGTCCAAGCAACGTAGCCTCATCAAACAAATACACAATGGGGTTTCCAAGTGTTAAACCCCCACTGATCTGATATGTATGACCTATCCTAAGGACAGGCCATCAATTTTGTGATCTTGGACATCTTGTTTAAACCATAGTAACATAGTTTGTAAGGCCGAAAAAAGACATCTGTCCATCCAGTTCGGCCTGTTTTCCTACAAGTTGATCCAGAGGAAGGCAAAAAAAAACCCTGTGAGGTAGAAGCCAATTTTTCTCACTTTAGGGGAAAAAATTCCTTCCCGACTCCAATCAGGCAATCAAAATAACTCCCTGGATCAACGACCCCTCTCTAGTAACTATAACCTGTAATATTATTACCCTCCAGAAATACATCCAGGCCCCGTCTTGAACTCTTTTAGTGAACTTACCATCACCACCTCCTCAGGCAGAGAGTTCCATAGTCTCACTGCTCTTACCGTAAAGAATCCTCTTCTATGTTTATGTAAAAACCTTCTTTCCTCCAGACGCAGAGGATGTCCCCTTGTCACAGTCCTCGTGATAAATAGATGATGGGAGAGATCTCTGTACTGACCCCAGATATATTTATACATAGTTATTAGATCTCCCCTCAGTCGTCTTTTTTCTAAAGTGAATAACCCTAATTTTGATAATCTTTCTGGGTACTGTAGTCCACCCATTCCAGTTATAACTTTAGTTGCCCTCCTCTGAACCCTCTCCATCTCTGCTATGTCTGCCTTGTTCACAGGAACCCAGAACTGTACACAGTACTCCATGTGTGGTCTGACTAGTGATTTGTAAAGTGGCAGGACTATGTTCTCATCACGGGCATCTATGCCCCTTTTGATGCAACCCATTATCTTATTGGCCTTGGCAGCAGCTGTCTGGCACTGGCTTCTACAGCTTAGTTTGCTGTTCACTAAAATTCCTAGGTCCTTTTCCATGTCAGAGTTACCCAATGCTTTACCATTTAGTATGTACTGGTGACTTGCATTATTCCTTCCCATATGCATAACCTTACATTTGTCAGTGTTAAACCTCATCTGCCACTTTTCTGACCAAGCCTCCAGTCTATCCAGATCCTGCTGTAGCAGTGCACTGTCCTCCTCTGTGTTAATTACTTTACACAGTTTAGTGTCATCTGCAAAAATTGATATTTTATATACATATACAATAGAAATACCATATAACTGTACCCAACTGTACCCCAGTATCATGTACTCACTGTATTTCATTACATTAAGGTGCTTTGTGTTACATGACCCATTATAGCACTCTTACCTTGACAATAAATCAGACATAAGGCAGGAGTCTGGTAGATGTCCTCAGATAAACTCAGACCTTTTAAAGCAGTTACCTTTATAATTGGGCCTCTGCAAACAAAAGAAATTCAATTTTGCTCCCAATCTAGAGATTGCTGATGTAACCCTTTTAACTCTGAGGACTCTGTGAACCATCGCCTGCATTTATTTGCAATGTATGTTGTATATATATTATTTACCATACAGGTAGATTTTCCACATTTTTCACGTTACACCCACAAACTTAAATGTATTTTATTGGGATTTTATGCCATAGACCAGCACAAAGTAGCAAGTATGTGTGAAGTAGAGTTGTCACGATACCAAAATTTTGATTCGATTTCGATACCAAGAAAAAGTATTCGATACTCGATACCATTCGATACCACGCAGAAAAAATAAAACACAAAAAATCTGTGTGCCCCATCAGGCCTCAGATCAGCCCACCGTGCCCCCATCAGACCTCAGATCAGCCCACTGTGCCCCCATCAGACCTCAGATCAGCCCACTGTGCCCCCATCAGACCTCAGATCAGCCCACTGTGCCCCCATCAACCTCAGATCAGCCCGCTGTGCCCCCATCAGACCTCAGATCAGCCCGCCGTGCCCCCATCAGACCTCACATCAGCTCACTGTGCCCCATCAGACCTCACATCAGCCCCCCATGCCCCCATCAGACCTCACATCAGCCCACCGTGCCCCCATCAGACCTCACATCAGCCCACCGTGCCCCCATCAGACCTCACATCAGCCCACTGTGCCATCAGACCTCACATCAGCCCACTGTGCCCCCATCAGACCTAACATCAGCCCACTGTGCCCCCATCAACCTCAGATTAGCCCACTGTGCCCCATAAGACCTCAGATCAGCCCACTGTGCCCCCATCAGACCTAACATCAGCCCACTGTGCCCCCATCAAAATAAAATAAAAAAATCTCTTACCTGTCCTGTGCCGCAGCTCCGCTCCAGGTCCGGCGCTCCTCTTCTTCTCTTCCCGGCGCTGCACTGTCACCTGACTGCGTGCAGCGTCAGGTCAGAGTGCGCGCACTACGTCCTGATGCTGTACACGGTCAGGACAGTGCAGCGCGGGCCCGGAGAAGAAGAGGAGGGCCGGACCCGGAGCGGAGCCGCGGCGTAGGACAGGTAAGAGAATTTTTTATTTTAGTATCGAATAAGAGCAAATTCCGGTACCGAATCGATAGTGGTATAAAAGTATCCCATGACAACCCTAGTGTGAAGTGCAAAGAAAATGATATCTGGCTTTCAAAATTGTTAATAAATAAAAACCTGAAAAGTGTGGGGTATTTGTATGTATTCCCCTGTACACTGATAGCCCTACATAAAATCAAATGTGACCAATTGCCTTTAGAAGTTATGTAATGTGTGTAATTTATTCTCAGTATAACTACAGCTGTTCTGTGAAGCCCTCAGAGGTTTATTAGTGAACATTAGTGATCAATCAGCATCATGAAAACCAAGGAACACACCAGACAGGTCAGAGATAAATTTGGGGAGAAGTGTAAAGCAGAACAATTCACGGAAAATGGTGCACTACAGCGGAAAATGCAGTTGACAATATATGGCTAAACCCTCACTCTGATGTTAAAATGAGACTTTCGCCAATATATCCTTATATCATATGATACCGGAGCCCGAGCACCGCGTCAAGGTATCTCAAGGCGTGGCAACTCCAGGTTGAATGTGCCTTGATTATACTAATGGGTAACATTCAGGTGCACCTGTGCAGCCTGGGTCACATGACGTCAGGGCAATGTGGGAAATACAGCCTCCCCCCTCCCATTGTATGTGTGATTTCACGCTGGAGGTAACTGGGAGCTGGTCGCTGTGTCTCGGACCTCATGCACCTATCTGTCATTACCTATACCATAGTAGGGATATACTATGTATAGGTAGCGTTAGGTCCCGTGCCACTTGAGATACCTTGACGCGGTGCTCGGGCTCCGGTATGTCTTTGATATAAGGATATATTGGAGAAAGTCTCATTTTAACATCAGAGTGAGGGTTTAGCCATATATTGTCAACTGCATTTTCCGCTGTACTGCACCATTTTCCGTGAATTGTTTTTCTATGTAGATTGTCACATCCGCACATTTGTCTACCCTGTGTAGGATGTCTTTGTGGTACATGTGGTCCGCTGCAGGCATCCTCCATTGTATGCATTTTTTGCTGGGGATTACGTTCGGCAGCGGGCCACATGTGCGGGATTTGCTCCCCCGGTTATAAATGCGCTACAGCATTGGGGGTTTTGAGCATGTTCTGCCATTTGAGACCACTTTTTTTTCCGTGAGTTTGAGAAGTGTAAAGCAGGGTTAGTTTATAAAAAAAAATCTTCCAAGCTCTGAATATCTCATCGAGCACTGTGGTGCCCACCGTCCTTATAGTGATCAGCTGTAGTGTCCTCTGTCTGTAAAGTGCCACCAGACGTTATAATGCTCAAAATCCTTAAACTGCTCCCTGTAGTTCCAACAGTCTTTATAGTGCTTCCCCAGTAGTGCCCTCCCTCTGTAGTGTCCCCAGTCTTTATAAAGCTCCCCTGTAGTACCCACAGTCCTAATAGTGCCCTCTGTAGTGCCCACAATCCTTAAGCTGTACCCCTGTAGTGCCCCAAGACATTAAAGTGGCCCCCTGTACTTTTAATGCCTGCCATGCTGCCAAGACAGGAAAAAAAACAAGTTTCATGAGCTCCTGGCTTCTCCACTCAGACACTCAAGTTGAAATCGATGAACCACTTTTGTCTAGGCACATGTGCATGATGATGTCATTGAACCGCCTAAAACCAGCTTGCATCAAACTACTTCTTATAGGCCTCAGGCCTAGTTGCCTGCAGCCCATAAGAGAGAATAGTGAGGCAGGGAGCAATTGGTTTCTGTGTCCAAGGACAGGGATACAGTTGCATATTTCCTATGGCCAGTACATTTAGGGCCTGGGACAAAATATCTGGTTTCCAGGCCCAGAATGTTATAACCTAGCGAGATAGATAGATAGATAGATAGATAGATAGATAGATAGATAGATAGATAGATAGATACATTTTCAGGTACAAATCCAGATAGATGAGAGATGATGGGGGAAGTGCATATGGACCTAGTATAGGTGTTCAGTCCATCCACAAATTACCACAGTTATTAATCTAAGTAATTCACAGTATGGCTATTGATCAAACATCTCAAAAACTAAATATTAAAGGGGTTGGCCCATTTGGGACATTGATGGTATGTCATTAGGATATACCATTATTGTCACAGGTGTGGGTCCCAATTGTGGTACTCACTTCTATATCCAGAATGGGACCTGGCTCAGCTATTTCCATCAGTTTCATATCGGTGAACAGAGAACACACTGTGCACCTGAAAATAGCCCAGTGAGTGTGCCTGCCTGTTTTTGGGCGTCCCATAGTGATGAATGGAGAGCGAACAGCACAAGTATAACCACTTCTCCATTCACTGCTATTGGCTTGCCAGAGCAATCACTCTGCTATTTTGCGAACTCACATGGTGGTGAATGGAAGGTGATCACACATGCACAGTGCACTCTCCTTCACTTCGGGGACCCTGTTCTGGAGATAGGAGCAGGTCCAGAGTTGGACCCGCATCGATCTGACATTGATGGCATAGTCTAACAATATGCCATCAGTGTTCCAGATGATATCTCGTTAATGCAGGAAGCAAAACTTTTCCTCCAAAGAGTTAATATCCATTATATGTCATCTTGAATGCCCCGACGAAGCTGATGTGTAATGTGTGAGGTGCTAGGATATACATTTGATATTTTCATGGGTATTTTAAAATTGTTCTCTCAACCAATCAAATTGATTGGTTTGGGACTTTTAAGATGTAATATTTAGTAGTGGTGATTGAATAGATGCATTGTCCATGGGTTGTTGTAGGTGACACATAGATTCATTGAAATCTAATTTTTTTAATTGTGGTTTGGTCTTTTTTGGCACATTTCAATTTAGACACATTCATTATTGAATTGTGACAAAATGGACCATGAACCATCTTGAAGGTAAACATAGAAAAGTGAAACTGTTTAAACAGAGTCAAACATCTGGACACATTTTTTTAAGGATCAAAGTCATTTTTTGGACTATTTGATACCACCCCGTAATGTACTTGGCATAAAATGAGACTGTCAAGTTGGCTGCATTCTGGTGCGGCGTGGCACATGTTCTAAATTTGTATACACTACTGTGTATAAATTCATAAATCAATCTAAAATTGAACAGCCGAGAAAGAAAATTAGCAAACCTAAAAAAAGGGGAGAGAGATCGAAGATTTACCTCATGATGTTTTCTGCTTCATTCCTGTCTTAAATTTGGAGCTTTAATTGTTTCTTGTTAGCAGAATACAGTGCATTGTGGGAGCGCAGAAGACACACAGCTGGAGCAAAGTTGTTAGTTCACAAGTCTGACAACAGACAGGACAACCAACAAAATTTTTAAATAAGCTACTTTATGTACAAGTGAGAAAAATTGAAATTGTAAATTATACCAAAACACTTTTTTTTTTAAACTGTTACGAATGCCCTAAATAATAGATTTTTATTGTTTTGCTAGCAAGTGAAGTTTGAGTGTTTCCGTAGGACTTTTCACTGCAGTACATACAGAATTGACAAACTGTAGCCATGTATGTGGTGTCCTAGATTCTGGTTTCTCTAATATGCTCTGCAGTAAACATGGGACTGACAGGGGATTACTCTTGCCTGTGCCCGCTCTACTGAAAGCTCAGGGTATCCAGGCTTTAGTGGAGCAATTTCAGGCAGAAGCGGCGATAAGCTATGCTGAGCTTCTGCCTGTGCCCCCTCAGCTCCACTCAAGACAGGATCTTGCTTTTAGCTGAACAGTCACCTGCGGGAGCTCTGCATAGCACATCCTTGATCCTGCCTGTCCTCACTCCTCTCCCCTTAAGCCTGTATACCCTGCACCGATTTGCAATGCAGAACTTTCAATGAAGCAGACATAGGCAGGAGCTCTGCATAGCACACTGCTGCTCATTCCTGTCCTTGCTCCGCTAAAGGCTGGATACTGTGTACTGCTCTCAGCAGGTAGCACGGGCAGGTGCCTCAAATTGTGCTCCTGCCAGTAAGGCCCTCACTGCACCACATATGGTAGAAATCAGAATTACCACATCCACTTGAGCGGTGTACCGAATCTGTAGTGAACAGCACGTTAGAAAGTCCCAAACTATGGAGGCCTGCTTTGCTAGTAAATCAAGAAACCAATAATTTAAATATTTTTTAAAAAAAACTTCTAAGGCATTTGTAACAGTTTTAAAAAAAAGTTTAACCGTGTAGGTACACTATATAATTAGATTAGAGATTATAATTAGAGATGAGCAGAGTTTTGAAAAATCCAAAGTTTGACAAGAAATTTGATTTCTTACGAATTCATTTGTCACAAAACCGCATTCGGCCTATCACTCATTGGGACCATTTCTAACGGCGGCTTAGGCTACTTTCACACTAGCGGCAGGCCTGATCCGGCAGGTGAAGGGTGCTGCTGGATCAGGACTGCCGCAGCGACATGTGTGGAGCCGGAACCGCGCTCCGGCCCCACACATGTCACACAGTACATACATACACACATACACACACACATATACACAGACAAATACACATACATACTTACATGCTCCCGGCAGGTCTTGAGAGCGCCGGAGGAGCAGGACGGCTCGCACTGGTGATGATTCCCCACAGCGCCCTCTGCTGGGCGCCTGGTCGAATCGTCATCTGTCTGCGCCATCCTGTCCCTGCGGCGCTCTGAAGACCTGCCAGGGAGCATGTAAGTATGTATGTGTATTTGTATGTCTATATGTGTGTGTATGTTTATGTTTATGTGTATGTCTATGTCTGTATGTGTGTATTGTGTGTATGTGGTGACGGATCCGTCATGAACTCCATTGAAAGTCAATGGAGGGCGGATCCGGTTACCATTGTGGTCACACCAGACGGATCCGTCCCCATTGACTTGCATTGGGGGTCATTCCGGATCTGTCTTGGTGCGGATGCCTGGACCGGAGAGCAAACAGCAGCATGCTGCGGTTTGTTCTCCGGTCTGAAGATGGAACGTAATGCTTTCAGGAGCATTCCGTTGTCTTCAGTTCAGTTTTGTCCCAATTCACAATGAATGAAGACAAAACTGAAGCGTTTTATTCCGGTATTGAGCCCCTATGACGGAACTCAATACCGGAATTTTAAAACGCTAGTGTGAAAGTAGCTTTAGACAGAAGTGCATCCGGCTGTTAAAAATGGTAATACGCTAGTACAATATGGCCTTTTGGTTAAAAAGAAAAAAAACACTCACCTCATCCACTTGCTCGCGCAGAGGTAGTCTGCTCCTCTCACAGTGTAATCATGCTCTTTCTAAGACAACTCGAGCTGCCATTTTAGGAAAAAAATGATTTGTTACCCTGAAGCTCGAGGAAATTCAGCTTCATCGTGGATCAAATTTTTCTGAAACTACTTATCGAATTCCGCTTCAGATGCTTCGATTTGCTCAACACTACATATAATACAACATCCATAAAACTGAAACAGTAAAGCAAAAGTACAGTACTTAGGCTACTTTCACACTAGCGTTTTAAAATTCCGGTATTGAGTTCCGTCATAGGGGCTCAATACCGGAATAAAACGCTTCAGTTTTGTCCCCATTCATTGTCAATGGGGACAAAACTGAACCGAAGACAACGGAATGCTCCTGAAAGCATTCCATTCCGTCTTCAGACCGGAGAACAAACCGCAGCATGCTGCGGTTTGCTCTCCGGTCCAGGCGTCCGCACCAAGACGGATCCGGAATGACCCCCAATGCAAGTCAATGGGGGTGGATCCGTCTGGTGTGACCATAATGGTAACCGGATCCGCCCTCCATTGACTTCCAATGGAGTTCATTACGGATCCGGCTATACATAGACACATACAGACACAGACATAGACATACACATAAACACACATATAGACATACAAACACACATACATACTTACATGCTCCCGACAGGTCTTCGGAGCGTCGGAGGGACAGGACGGCGTGCACAGGTGACGATTCCACCAGGCGCCCAGCAGAGGGCGCTGTGGGGAATCGTCGCCTGTGCGAGCCGTCCTGTCCCTCCGACGCTCCGAAGACCTGCCGGGAGCATGTAAGTATGTATGTGTGTTTGTTTGTCTATATGTGTGTGTATGTTTATGTGTATGTATGTACTGTGTGACATGTGTGGGGCCGGAGCGCGGTTCCGGCTCCACACATGTCACTGCGGCAGGCCTGATCCGGCAGCACCCTTCACCTGCCGGATCAGGCCTGCCGCCAGTGTGAAAGTAGCCTTACAGTATTTGCAAAAGTTTTGTACCTGACCCTCCAGACTCCAGCTGAAGTGCAGGCTTATAGCAGCTACTGATCATTTCATTAACATAAGTTATTTGCATTTTCAAGTTCTTTGAACTTGATTTTTCTCAGGAATGCTTTTAAATGATTGTTTTAGCTTTTGAATCTTTACTTGCTGCTATTTGAATGAGAAACACTCACATCACAGAGCACAAAGGTGCAAGGTTAATGTAAGCTAATGCTACCTTTGTTTGAGCAGCAGCAGATATCTGTGAAAGGTTGTAATTAAGAACTCTGAAGATCCGATCACTATTTTAATCTGTACGCTACTTTACTAAATTACAGATTTCAAGAGTCAGATAACTGGAAAAATCTATGGAAGTGAAAAATAAAATGCAGCAAAATAATTCTGCACATTAAAGCCAAATGACGTACAGTAGTATGATGAAGGCTTCTATAGAAGTGCATGATGCCACTGCTGTAGAGTATGTTAGTATGCATCCAATTTTGAATACCTTTTGATGATATTCATTGGGCTCCATATGAACAGATATATTCTCCCTTATGCTTTGACTCTAGTAGGAGAAGATCTCTATACATACTGTACAGTACAGAGTGTGATAGCGTCTGGACAGCACTGCAGCCCTGTATTAAAAATAACAGTACCCTCCTGTGGATACTGTGTATAGGAAGATTGTTACCAATCGGTGGGTAGCAGGAGCTCGTTATAGGGGTTTAAAACATGCCCCCAATGACTGGGCCCCTCATATAGATTATATTTACCCCGTTCCCTGGTACCCGCATCGCTTATGATCTCCGCACGGCCGCCACTGCATCTCCCCATCACACGAATCAAAATATCCGGCGACAGGGGGGAAGGGGGGGAGGAGCCAATAGAACAGAAGGCCACAACGGGGATGAGTCTTTCTAGCATTGCTGGATGTTTTGATCCATGAGAGGGGGAAATGCAGCAGTGGCCGTACGGGGATCAGGAGCGATGCGGGTACCAGGGAACGGGGTAAATATAATCTATATGATGGGCCCTGGCATTGGGGGTAGAGATGAGCGAATCATTGAAAAAATTATTATTCGACGAACATTCGCCGAACTTTTCCTACAATTCGTGTATTCAACGAATAGATTCGTTGTATTTGCGTACAAAATATACGTTATTATGTGCTATTAGCGAACATTCGCTCACTAATAACGATTGTTCATTTACAAAATGTACGCAACTTCTTAGAAGACGTACAAATAGCTTACGAATCTCAGCGTACTATTGTCTAAGCGATTACGTAATACGCAGGCACGTACGAGGAGAGGCCACGGCGTGCACTCCTCAGAGGCAGAGCGAATATTCGAGACACATATATGGTAAATAGTGCAAATACATTATTATAAGTATAATATAAACATTTTAAATATCACCTACCTAGTATGCTCACAGACATCTTTAAGTCTCTTTTCTTCTGACGCTTGTCATAGAACTGGAGCAGAGTCCCAAACTCAGTCGCAATTTGTAATCCAAATGGGTAAAAAAATAGCAGCAAAGGTTCCCTTTAAAAAACCTTTCGAGGGGCTCCCCAAATAACCTGAAAATGGGGAAAAAAGGGATGAGGTGCACGTATGCGCAACTTGGATAAAAAAAACTTTTTTTTGATGGGGGGGGAGTCCTAACAATCCATGGCCATCTGGGTGAGGACAAACGCGGGGCAACAAAACTAAAAACAAGGGCCAACTAGTGCCCACCCTTCAGGATAAGTCCATGTTGTGGCTCCCATAAAAACTGCAGGAATTACTTAAAGGCCAGCAGGTCCTCCTCACTGCTGCTGGAGCTAAAGGACATGAGAGGGCGCTCCTGCCTCATCATGAAAGCAGCCCTGGCTGCGGCAGCAGACCCCCGCCGACCTCTCAAGGATGGTCTTCTTGGTGACTGGGCTGTCACACTGGCAAAGGCAGTGGTAACTTTGGCCCTGCCCATCACTCTGTAGTGGCCAGATCCTCCTGCCGGCATACCAGGTGACAGAATCTCCGGCTGTAACGGTAATGGTAACGGTCTTCCACGAGCGGCGGACTGTGCGGCCTGCAACTGCCATGGGCATGTGTCACTAACCTTGCTGGCCAGATGTAGTTCCGTTTGGCCAGCTTCCAAGTACTAACAAGTACTGGCGTGCGGAGTCTAACTAGCCCCCGGGTTTTCACCAGAGCCCACCGCAAAGCGGGTTGGATTTGTGCAGCCGGGAACTAGCAGGTCGCTTAGCCGTGTAGAAGCAGTGGTTCAGCTGGATAGACTGGATAGTCAGCAGGTTAGCAGAGACGAGGATAAATCCGGATCACAGGAACAGACACGAGCACAGAGCTGGAGTACGCTGGAAGACCTGATACTCTGGCATCAGACATGCGCACAGAGCTGCTTTAAATAGGCCTCTGATAGGGATCAGGTGCAGGACTGATGACGGTTTCACAGAAGGTGTAAGAGCTGCAGTACCTGCTGCCAGCCCCTAGATGGGGCGAGAGTACAGTTTCCGCAGATTTTGTACTATTTGCTGGAATCACCGCATTAGAAGCTTGTGGAGAAAGAGACAGCAGCGGCCGCGGGGAACAGTCCCGCTGACGGGACCAGTGTAGCGGCGCACTGCGCCCAGGCGTGACAGTACCCCCCCCTTTTAGGGTGGACACCGGACACCCAAAGCTGAGCGCTTGTGGAAACTGTCTGCAGAAACTCTTCATAGACTGAGGGGCCAACTTCATCCTGAGAATCCGGTGACGGCAGGAGCGAGAAGAAGGCCAGACTTCATCTCCATGAGCCGACTTTTTATCTGCTAGTACCTTGTACCGAGCAGAAGTTCCCAATGGACTAGTCTGTACCTCGGACCCGATGACCGAAAACTTCACAGGATTAGCTGCAGAGATCACAGAGACTGGAAGAGTAGGACGATGGGGTAAACGGAAGTCGATCATGGGTTCAGGATCACTACCTGGTTCTTTGTCCGTGGTATCCAAAGACCTGGAAAGAGCACTTGCTTTCTCGTTCTTGGTGCCCGGACGGTAAGTACAGCCCTGAGGAGAAGCTTTATTGGGCAATAAATCAATAGCACAGTCCCTGGAGCGAGGAGGAGGGAGTTCCTCCGCTTGTGACTTGCTGAAGACATCAGAATCAGCGGAACCCAGTCGGGGAACAACTCCTTCAATACTGGAACAACAGAGAGGGATGCTCCCGAGAGACGATGCCTTCTGTAAGCAGGACGATTGACAGTCATGACCCCACGACATTAGTTCCCCGGTTTTCCAATTGAGATGGGGGGAGTGCTTCTGAAGCCATGGAAAACCCAGAACAAGTGGATGCATGGCCTTGGGAACCACTAAAAGTTCAATTTCTTCTTGATGAGAAGACCCCACTTGCATGACAATGTTCTGGGTGCGGGACAGAATGGGCCCGGTTGGCACCCGATTACCATCGATGCCCACTAAGGTCACAGGAGAGGAGAGTGGAACCCGTGGAATTCCCCATTTGGATGCTAGGGAAGAGGAAATGAAGTTTCCAGCTGCTCCGGAATCCAGGAGAGCAGGTATCGACCGTATCCCTTTGGGAGTAAGAAGGGACACAGTGACGGAAAACAGAGGAATTTCTTTCTCCTTAGCAGGAGAAAAACACATGGAACCTAGGACAGCCATCCCTGACTTGCCCAGGTTCTGACGTCTTTCCGGCTTATTGGGACAAGTCCGTACTTGATGACCGAGTTCAGCGCAGTAGAGACACAAACGATTCTTCATACGGTTTTCTCTTTCCTCCCGAGATAGCCCAGCACGCCCAAGTTGCATAGGTTCCTCCACTGGGACTGACGGAACCTGAAACTTGGGGAAAGGTTTGGCATTAAACCGTGTGGACCTTCGTTCCTCCGCTGCACGTTCTCTAAACCGAATATCCACCTTATTACATAGGGATATTAGGTCATCCAGATTTGGGGGCAATTCCCGAGAGCATAGTTCATTTTTAATAGGGTCGGATAGCCCATCCCAGAATACGGCCACCAGGGATTCTTCGTTCCACTTTAGCTCAGACGCCAAGGTTCGGAATAGGACTACGTACTGAGCCACGGATAGGGAATCCTGGCGAAGGCGTAGTAGAGATGCGGCTGCAGATGAAACCCTACCAGGTTCGTCAAAGATTTTCCGGAAGCTCTCCAGAAATGCAGGACAGTTATAGAGGATAGGAGCGTCCTGTTCCCAGAGTGGCGAGGCCCAGGCTAAGGCTTGTCCAGTCAGAAGGGAGATGATGAAGGCCACTTTTGCTTTTTCAGAAGAAAAATTTCCAGGAAGAAGCTCAAAATGGATTGAGCACTGATTCAGGAACCCGCGACAGTTCTTAGGGTCTCCATCGTATTTGGAGGGTAGCGGAACCCGGAGGAGATGCGGTGTAGCCATCACAGACGAAGGAGATGACGGGGTAACAACCACCGGCGGCGGCTGCAATGAATCCAAACGTGTGGAAAGAGATTGCAAACACTGGAGAACCTGTTGCAGATTCGCCTCCTGCTGGTCGACACGCTCCACAACTTGCCGTAGCAGGTCAGCGGTAGAAGGCGCACTGGTGGCTTTCATGTTTGGTGGGCCAGAGTATGCTGTCACTAACCTTGCTGGCCAGATGTAGTTCCGTTTGGCCAGCTTCCAAGTACTAACAAGTACTGGCGTGCGGAGTCTAACTAGCCCCCGGGTTTTCACCAGAGCCCACCGCAAAGCGGGTTGGATTTGTGCGGCCGGGAACTAGCAGGTCGCTTAGCCGTGTAGAAGCAGTGGTTCAGCTGGATAGACTGGATAGTCAGCAGGTTAGCAGAGACGAGGATAAATCCGGATCACAGGAACAGACACGAGCACAGAGCTGGAGTACGCTGGAAGACCTGATACTCTGGCATCAGACATGCGCACAGAGCTGCTTTAAATAGGCCTCTGATAGGGATCAGGTGCAGGACTGATGACGGTTTCACAGAAGGTGTAAGAGCTGCAGTACCTGCTGCCAGCCCCTAGATGGGGCGAGAGTACAGTTTCCGCAGATTTTGTACTATTTGCTGGAATCACCGCATTAGAAGCTTGTGGAGAAAGAGACAGCAGCGGCCGCGGGGAACAGTCCCGCTGACGGGACCAGTGTAGCGGCGCACTGCGCCCAGGCGTGACAGCATGGCAGTTGGTAGTGGTACTGTACCACAGTTGAATGGTACACGAAAGTGTTCGTGGTCATCTGTCCCACATGAAGGATCGGCGGTATCGGTGGCGGTGGCGGCAAATCAGGAATCAGGGGATCCGGCTGATCCTGACCTTGGGTTTTCTCTTCAAATCTCAAGGTCTCAAGGTCACAAGCCTCTTCTGCGGCCTGGGCCTCCTCACTCCAGTCTTCCGGGGGCGCTGCAGGAGTAGGTGGTCGCTTTAAGACTTTCACCTCAGTAGCAAAGGGGCCTTGGAGGCTCTTCATGGGGGTATACTCCACGTAATCCCCTGCGTGGAGATTGTGGCGTACGGGCGGAAGATACAGCCGCTTAACCGAACAGCGGTTAACATATAATACCTCTGCCGTCTCCTCATCGCCGATGAAACCGACTCCCCGCTCCACGTTGAACCAAATAACGGTTCCCCTTCGGCGCTCCAGCTTAGGGTCACCGGACCGTGGGTGCTCCAAAACTTGCACCACCCACTCCTCCACCAGCTTTTTATATTCCCAGAGGGTCTGGGCGTTCCGGGTGACAGCCTCAGGGACCATCAAATTCTGGCATGAGGAGTAGTCCTTGCGCGGCGGAGCGAGAACTCCTGCCGCCTCCGCCTTGTCAGCCAGTGGAGTCACCACCTCAGCAGGCACCTCATCCGACTTCCTGTTGAGCTGTGAGAGATAGATCTCCTCCGGTTCCTTCTCCTCATAGGGGTCGTCTGCCCACAACATGCTTCCCCAGTCAGGACCTCGCTGTCTCGCCGCCATCTTACTCTGCTGACTTGCCACGTCTTCCTCGCACGCAGGAGAAGTGGGCGGAACTACCAGGGAGGAGTCTGCATCACTGAATAGAATTCGTACGCAACAGCGTGTAGAGTAACTACCAGGGAGGAGTCTGCGCAACAGCGTATAGAGTAACTAAATTATACGTAGAATAGCGTATAATTTAGCGGACAAACTACGTAGCGATGCGTACAAAAGCGAATCACCTAATATTCGGATTCGCTTCGCAGCTGAAAAATCCCAAGATTCGATACGAATCAACGAATCGACGAATCGCTTCGCTCATCTCTAATTGGGGGGCATGTTTTAAACATTGGATAACCACTTTAATACTTGGATTCTCACATACAGGCATTTCAGTGAGTGGACTCCAGAACTCGACGCTGGAGCTGTTTATTAAAAGAGTTTTCCTGATGTAAAAAATATATTCGTACCAAGTTAGCCAGCAATTACATGTAGAAGATATAAAAATGAGATTCTTTAGTGGTTGATAGATATCTAACTGAAAAGATGATGACAAAATTGCAAGCTTTCAAGACTACACAGGTCTCTTCCTGAGACATGTTAGAACAGAGTACGGTATATGAAGATTCACATATTTTATACACAAAAACACATGAGATTAGTGAGGTAGATGAGACAATTGTTGTAATTCACATGATAAGTCAGTGATTCGTGCCCATCACTGCCATGTTACTCACCGGGCTTCCTGGCGTCCACTGCAGGATGCTGTCTCTATAGCTCTGGTCTCTGTGTGGGCACACTCACCTCTGGCCTCTTAAGGGACAGAGTGTGTATCTGCAAATCCTTCCCCAGCCAATGGCTGAGGGTCCCTGGGTGTATAAGGCACTGTTTCCAGGCAGAAGGTGTCTGAGCTCTAAGGTTCCCAGTGACCAGCAAAGTTGTTTGGAAGACTTGTGCTTCAGTGATTCTTTTGCATTATCCAGTCTGTGTTCCTCTCTATGCTCTTGCCTTGTACCCATCCTGCCTGTATATTCCTTACTTCGCAGTTCAGCTTTCAGTTCAAGTTCATGTTTAACTTCTCCTAGTCTGCCTGTCTGTGTTATAGTCTTGTTTCCTGCCTGCTTTGTTACTACATCCATCACTGCATCTCCTAGTGTCTCCAGTTCTGTGTTGCCATTATCTGCAGTTCCAGTTTTAGAGACTGTTCAGACTGCCTCTTCAATAGTAGTGCAGTTCCCCTGCATCTCAGCCATCTATCCAAGTTCCCTTCAGTCAAGTTCTGCTAAAAACCATATAATCAAAATAAGTGACTGTTCAGACTGTATCTATCATTTTGGTATGCTTTTGGTGCATTTTTCTGAGCTTCTAGTGCTTGCACCAGAGTCCCTGACCTCATTGGGTCAGCTGCCAACTATACTGGGACCATTCCAAGAAACAGTGGGCTGGATGCTCCTCTACAGTGAAGTCCAGATCCTTGTACAGGGATAAAAGGATGAATACCTGTGGAAATCCAGAATAACACCTTGTAGTAGCTCGGTATTAGTGGAAGGGGAAACAAACACTTGTAGCAGTAAATTGTTGTAGCAGTTACAGATAAGTAGTGTGAACTTTTCATTGTCCCCTGCTATATATATAGTCTACAAATTTGGATGAAGAGGAACATAAATGTGGCACATTCATTCCTAATCTGAGTATATCAAAGATTATCATCAGCCTATACTCGCAGACTATTCTGTCCTTCTTAAATTTGAAACTCCCTTTCAGTCTTTCTGGACAGGAATATTTTTTTTTTTTTTTATTGAGTGTCTATGAGAGTTCATCCTTGTTCTCAGCTTCACCAACATAGAGACCCCCAGTGGGACATTTGGTACATATAATCAAGTAGACCTGATTAGGCATGGTGCGGTTATAGACTATAGATGATGGAGTTTTGTATATGTTTAGGCTGGAAATTGTCCCATCTGTGATATATTGTACTACCAGTTGGGATCTGTATCTGGAACAGTGATGTCTTTAATTTATTGTTCTGTATCTTGATGATGGTATCCAAAAGGTTTATTTCAGTATAAGAATAGTTGGATGGTATCCCTGGCTCAAAAATATCTTTTTGAGGCTTCTAAAGTGTCCATCCCTGGAAATTGATGAGTGTTAAATTCCTACTGGTGGTCTCTATATGTCAATGAAACTGGTCAAAAGCTTAGAACAAGAATGAACTCTCATTGTCACTCATCATCAATAGAAAGAAAGATTTGCCTATCCTGAAACACTTTTGCAACCATGACCATCAACATCAGATGTGAAACTGTTGATACTAAAAAAGAATTTCAAATCTAAGAAGGACGGAATAGCAGTTTAGGTTGATGACAACTTTTAACATACTCAGATCAGGATTGAATGTGTCAAATGGATTTTTGTTCTTCTACATCTCTTAAAGCCTCCGCCTGGAGGTGTGTTGTAAACAAAAGAGCCCTTGCCCTGCACGATCCAGCACAGAGCAAGGGAGCGCATCGGAGCATGAAATGCTCCGATGCTGTCGTCAGGCAGGCTGCCTGGGTAAAAATATGGGTGTGTCCGGGCTCTGAAACTGGACAACCCCTTTAAGGAATTTACCAGATTCCTGGGTTCATCAAATGCATAGACTTTATATATAGCAGTGGACAATAAAACTTTCACTCTTTATTTGTAACTACAATGTAAAATCACTAGTGTTGAGCGTGCATGCTCGGCCGAACTCGGCCGAACATCGAGTGTACTCGAGCGCAATGCTCGAGTCTCTTCCCCGCACTGTAATGTTTTAATGCGTACGTTTAATGCTTACAATTTTGTATGCTAATGCGTACGCATTGTGCGCTAATGTGTACAAATTCAGTTAATTAGCATACTTTTACGAGTGAAAGAAGTAAAAGAGAAGTCGCGATTCTGACCTTTTTCTATTAACCAGACACCTCCCCTCTTCCGAGCGGGGGGTGCCTGGTTTAGTCCCTTGCTCGGCCGAGCACTCGAGCAACCCCTAGTGCTCGGCCAGAGAACCCGAGCATACGAGCACAGAGGTGCTCGCTCAACACTAAAAATTACTGCTACACATGTTTTTTTCTCCTTCCACTTCCAATGTACTTTATATCAGTTGTCTCATCCACGTCACTATTTTCATATATTGTTTGTATAAATGTGTGAATCCTTATATACTGTGTTAAAACATGCTTGAGGAAGAGACCCAAGTAGTCTTGAAAGCTTGCAATAAAAAAAGAGTACTGAACTGTTCAGAGTGTTCTAGGTCCTTTTTTTGCATTGTGCTTTGCCCTAAGGAATTCAGTGTCCACTTTCAGACAACTCCTTTAAGATATTGTCATTTCAGGGAATGAAAGATTCATAAACCTGTTGATCTTGTGCTTCCTTGTGTAAGTACAAGATAATTAGTGCTAATTACAAAGGGTCTGCCAAAACCATAGCACTTAGTCCCTGTCATGGGCACTACGATGACTCTTCTATGATTTATGGTCTCAAATACAGCCATAAAAACCTAGTATTACAACTTACCGATGCAAATACATCAATTCCTGCAGTAGCAGAAAAGACAACAAGACAGAATGAGACATGTTTAGCCATTTTGTCATATGAAATACCTGTAATGAGGGTCAATGCTGCCTTTGCAGACACTATGGCCGCAGGCATGAAATTGTCATCATGCCGTTACTTGTGGATACACTCTATATGATGATGCTTACTTATAATGAACTTAAATAATACAACCTATGAGAGTGGAAGATAGTGTTATGTATCTTTAAAAAAACAAAAGCATTAAACTTGTAAAATTGCATTAACCCTTTCAGGACCAGCATCCTTCCAATGCCTGAATGTCCACAGCAAAATTCATCTTTTACAATGGCTCATTTTGTGGACGATTTTTTTTTTTTTCATGTTTTGTAAAGTAAAGGGAAAAATGCACTACAAATTGAAGTTTATTGTTTTTTTCTTCTTATGTAATTTAATTAATTTCAAACAAATGTATGCACCCAAATAATGCTCTAATGCATATACCAATTAGAGATGAGCGAATTTCTCAAAAATTTGATTTGGATAGTTCACCGAATTCTCCAAAAAGATTTGATTCGATCCAAATTTATTTGTGACAAATTGCATAAAAGGGCTAATTCCTGGCTGTTGAGAGCCTGTATATTGGTGTAGAACACTGTGCATTGCTGAAACACGCATAGGGAGTCTGCTGTGTTAGTAAAACAGTACTGACTATAAGTATGACACGCAGATGCCAGGCGTCACTCCTAGAAACACTTCACATTTCACTTATTTGGTCAGTTACGGGACCAAAACTGACCAAATAACTCAAGTGTAAACTGAACATGAGGAGTTAGCACAATAGCCCAGTCACAGAGTGGTGAGGTGGCAACAGCATGTGGAGTCAACACAGTGGCCCAGTCACAAAGTGGTGAGGGTAGCAACAGCATGAGGAGTCATCACAATGGCCCAGTCACAGCGTGGTGAGGTGGCAACAGCATGGAGTCAACAAAGTGATCCAGTGGCAGAGTGGTGATGTGGCAACAGAATGAGAAGTCAACAAAGTGGCCCAGTGACAGATTGTGAGGTGGCAACAGCATGAAGAGTCAACACAGTGGCCCAGTCACAGAGTAACAAGACAAGATGGTGAGTGGCAGTAGGAACACATTGCAGCAGGTATGTGGCATCAGGCAGGTGGCAGCACCTGGAAAGTAGCTGAAGTAGGTGGCCAGAAGAATAGGGTCTCTTTTGACAAAGTTTGGGTGTGGCACTATGAATAATCTAGTGTGATGCATCCAGCACTAATGTGTGGAAATCCTGGCTGATCCACGACTGATTCATCTTCACAATGGTAAGTCTCTCCACATTTTGGGTGGAAAGGCGAGTTCTCCTTGGGGTAACTAAGCCCCCCACTGCAATAAACACCCGCTCTGATGCCACACTACTGGCCGGGCAGGAAAGTTTCTCCATGGTAAACTCGTACAGTTGTGGCCACAAATCAAATTTGGCTGCCCAGTATTCCAGGGGATCTTCGGTGTGGGATGGCAGTGTGAAGTCCAAGTATGCCACTACCTGATGGTTCAGGTTCTGCTCCATGTCTTGCTGCTGGGTAGTTTCTTCACTAGGCGGTTGAAGAAAACTGTCTCCATCTCCACTGCATATTGTAACTGTGTTTCAGGGTCATCTGTCTGTTCTTCCTCATCCCCCTCTAGCTCCTCCTCTCCTGTCACTTTTGCAGAATAACCACCCATTTCTGTATACATTACTTGTGTGTGAATGTCCTCCTACTCCTCCTCCTCCAGTTCATCCCTCACAGGGCTAAGAGTGACTGTGAGATGTAGGCACCATGTCTCCTGTACCCTGGCCAGCCAGATTTAGCAGCCGTTGTCGGTGACCATGGTTCTGATTTTCAGTTGGCGAGGAAACAGCCAGGATTCGATTTCTTGATGGAGGACCCGGAGCAGTTCCTCCCCTGTGTGACTCTGTTCGCCCAGGCAAACTAGCTGCAGAATAGCATGACATTGCTGGGCCCTGCACATGTGTAAGCTGAAGGAGCACGCCTCATTGTGCCTGCAGTGGAGGCTGAGGACAAGATGGAGGATGGGGAGGCAACCGAGGACATTGGCGCAGGAGCCACAGCTTGAAATCGCGGAAGTGGCAGTGCTGTCACCCGGCCAAGTTGCTGGTGTGGCTGGGCAGGAACCACATTTACCTAGTGGGTCGTAAAGGACATATATTGTCTTAGACCGTACTTATAGCTCCACACATCAGTGCTCCCATGAACTTTAGCAGACACCGACAGGCTCATGGACTGGCCAACCTGTTCGACATAAGTGTGCAGGGCTGGTGCTGCCTTTTTGGAGAAGAAATGACAGCTTGGGACTCTCCACCTTGGCTTGGTACGAGCCATCAGTTCTCTGAAAGGTGCAGAGTCCACCACATGGAAAGAGAGGGACTGTAGTACCAGCAACTTGGCTAGGAGCACATTCAGCTTCTGAGTCATTGGATCCACACCTACTGTTGTCTTTTTGCAATCACCTCTGTGATCGATTGCTGATGAAATGAGTGACGTGGAGTAGAGGAGCATTGAGCCCAGTAGATGATAGGAAGGAAAGACAACTCCCTTCTGCTGAGTTGGTGGAGCCTTGAATGCAGGAAAAGGGGCGAGAGTCACTGGGTGATGCAATGGTTGCTGCATCAGGCTATACCAGGCCACTTTATGGTGGCACCCTGACCACGATTCACTTTCTGCCCACAGATTCTGCAAATGGCCATGCTGACGTCCTCCGGCGGCTTGATGAAAAATTGCCACACCATCAAGTATGACATTTTCCACCCACCACTCTGTGCTGACTGCCTGCTACCGCTGCCTCTGTGAACCCCTGCTCTTCTACTTCTTTCTGGACAGGTCGGCTCCTGCGTAGTGGGCAGTCTACCCCTGGCATGTTTGGTTCCCAACCTTCCACTGTTGCCACCCTGCTGACTTACGGCCATGTTACCACCCTAATGGCTCAGTCGCTGCCTCACACACAAGATGCCACCCTCTTCTACTGATGATGAAGCACCCTCTTCACCCAGCATCCACGTGCGATCAGCCACATCATCGTCCACTACTGTCTGCACATCACTGATATAACCCTCACCAGTCTCAGGGCCATATTAGAGATGAGCGAATCTATTCGCCGCTTCGTAGATTCCTATCGAATCTTGGGATTTTTCAGCTGCGAAGCGAATCCGAATATTAGGTGATTCGCTTCGCTTTTGTACGCATTCGCTACGTAGTGTGTCCTATAAATTATACGCTATTCTACGTATAATTTAGTTACTCTGTACTCTGTCGCGTACGAATTCAATTCAGCGATGCAGTCTTTTCCCTGGTAGTTACTCTATACGCTGTCGCGTACGAATTTAATTCAGCAAAGCAGACTCCTCCCTGGTAGTTCCGCCCCTTTCGCCAGCGCGGGAGGATGACGAGGCGCCTTATCCCTTTTTCCCCCTTTTCAGGTTATTTGGGGAGCCCCTTTAAAGAGGGTTTTTTAAGGAACCTTTGCTGCTTTTTTTTTACCCATTTGGATTACAATTTTGCCTATGTGGATTACAAATTGCGACTGAGTTTGGGACTCTGCTCCAGTTCTATGACAAGCGTCAGAAGAAAAGAGACTTAAACATGTCCGTGAGCATACTAGGTAGGTGATATTTAAAATTTTTATATTATGCCTATAATAATGTATTTGCACTTTACCATATACATGTCTCGATATTTTCTCTGCCTCTGAGGAGTGCACGCTGCGGCCTCTCCTCGTACGTGCCTGCGTATTACGTAATCGCTTAGACAATAGTACGATGAGATTCGTAAGCTATTTGTACGCTCATACGTACATCTTCTAAGAAGTTGCGTACATTTTGTAAATGAACGTTCGTTATTAGTGAGCGAATGTTCACTAATAGCACATAATAACGAATATACGTTATACACATAATAACGTGTATACGCAAATACAACGAATCTATTCGTCGAATATACAAATTTTAGGAAAAGTTCGGCGAATGTTCGGCGAATAATTTTTTGAATGATTCGCTCATCTCTAATATATATATATATATATATATATATATATATATTTTACACCCCAAAACTGGTTGTATCAGGCTGCAAATTCTCCTCAGAAGCGAGGATGAAGGGAAATAGTTATATATCAATTAAATACACCCCAAAACTGTTTATATCAGACTGCACTTTCACCCAGAAGCTAGGATGTATGGATATAGTTATATATCAACTAAATACACCCCAAAACTGGTCGTATCAGACAGCACTTTCAAGCCAATAATAGAAGCTAGGATTACTGAAATTACTGATGTATCAAAGAATGCAAACAACCTAAAATGTTTAGTAATAAATCACTTCTAATAACCACAAATAGTGCAGCAAGGTGTAATAGAATAGCTCCTATTAACCAGGTTTTACACTCTCCTATTGGTCCCTGCCCTCTCCTTACAGTGTGGATAATGCCTCCCTATCCTTTCCCTACACTGGCTGCATGCATGGCATTGTGGGTGATCCCTCATTCCCGGGCTTCTTACTTTCTTGTTCTAACATGTGCAGCAGCCATTTAAAAAAAAATTTTATTGATTACCATAATTAGGGATGAACGAACTTTTGAAAAGTTCGCTTCGCTTCGGCAAACTTTCGTGAAGTTCGGATTCGTACGAACCGAACCTAAAACGAACCTTGCTATAACGGCTGAATAATTGCTGCTACAATAATGGGAGTCTGATAGGGTATAGTTTCGTTTACTTGCAGTTGCTATTACAATGAAAAAAGTGGAAAAAATCCAAGTGACTTCAACAACGGCGACGCAAAATATACGCATATTTGAGAATTTACACTAATGCGTACGCTAATGCGAACATTCCCGCACAAATAACGAACATACAGTCTAGCGTTGTCAAAGGTACGCTACTTAACTGAATGAATATGTACGCATTAGCGTACTCATACACTGCGTCTGCGAACATTCCTACTCAAGTAACGAACATACAGTCTAGCGTTGTCAAAGGTACGCCACTTAACTGAATATGTACGCATTAGCGTACTCATACACTGCGTCTGTGAACATTCCTACTCAAGTAACAAACATACAGTCTAGCGTTGTCAAAAGTACGCTACATTAGAAAATATTATTTCACTGAAAGAGTAGTAGAAGCTTGGAACAAACTTCCAGCAGAGGTGGTTGATAAATCCACAGTAACTGAATTTAAACATGCCTGGGATAAACATGTATCTATCCTAAGATAAAAACAAAAGGATAATAAAAGGGCAGACTAGATGGACTAGGTGGTCTTTTTCTGCCGTCAATCTTCTATGTTTCTATGTTAATAATGTACACTAATGCGTACGCTAATGCGTATGAATTCATAAAATGCGTGTACACATTAGTGAACATTCTCAAATATGCGTATATTTAGGGTATGGCATATGGCATATTCCATACCCTAAATATACGCATATTTGAGAATGTTCTCTAATGTGTACGCATTTTATGAATTTATACGCATTAGCGTACATTCTCAAATATGCGTATATTTTGAGTCGCCGTTATTTTAACCAGATTCGTTACGAACTTTCTCAAAATTTGGTTCGGTGACGAACCGAACTTTTGGGAAAGTTTGTAACGAATCTGGTTCGTTACGGTTCGGTTCGCTCATTCCTAACCATAATAATTAATTTTTCTTGAAATTCGGATTGAATTCCACTTCATCAACTTCAATTCGCCCATATGTAATTATTACCATAGGCAGAATTACAGTGACAAGTAACACCTTCATATAGATAATACAGGATCTACCATTTACAATAGGTGATATCACAGCTTATCTACTCCCTCCTGACCTCTGTACAGGTCATAGAGCATGCCTAGAAAACTCTTCTGTAGAAGTCAACAGGGTCCCATCCTGTTCATTGTGTATATGGCCTGTATAGCTGCTCTCAAACGACATGAAGACTTAACATTTTAGGCCAAGTGACCAGTATGAAAATTGTAGGGTTATATACAAATTATTAAAATATAGACAGTGTCATGGAAAAAAAGTAAAAAGACTCAGCCGCTTACCTCCCCCAGAGCTGCTGCTATAGTACTATTTGATGCCTAAGTGAATGGACAGGGCTGGGCTGAGTCTGACAGAAAAGTTGTGAAACAACCCCTGATAAAAAGTCTAACCCTTTGGACTTCTGAGTAGTAGTGGGACCTGTATGTACAGTACATAGGGGGCGTTAGAAATGTTTTATACTGATACTGTACTGTATACTGATATTGTACTATTTGGCTAAAGTAAGGAAATAAGGAATACAGTAGATTTATGAGTTCAGGGTAGTGCTTCTTGGTTAAAGGTGGTGGAGGATGGAATTATTTAACGGCTGTACAAACAGGTTCCTTTTTTTTTTATAGCGCCGTATATTATATAGTGGCTGTGCTTGGTATTGCAGTCCAGGTCCATTCACTTGACTTGAATAGGACTGAGCTACACACAGACCACTGGCCTAGGACGAGGTTGTGGCACTTACCAGAGCGCAGCGGCCACTGCAAACAGCTCTGCAGCAGCAGTAAACCACTAATAGGTTACTTATCCATACAGGAGTTTTATCTCTGAACTGACTGGTACAGAAAGACAATGGGGGTCATTTATTAAAAAATATATGCCACTTTTTGGTGTATTTATGGCACAGATTTTGTCACAAACATGTAAGCCACTTACCTTTTTTTTCACCATTCTCGAAAAAGTCCGCACATCAGTTCCAGTGATATCACTGGCAATACTGATGGACGGAAGCCTCCGCCCAGCAGTGTGAAAGCATACATAAACAAGCCTTTGCCCTGCACAATCAGAAGGGCAGGAGGGGTGAAAATGAGGATAAATCCTTTAAATCTACTCCAGCAAGGGAGCTGGCATAGATTTAATCAAGTCACACAGCCGCCGGTAAATTGCTTAAGTTATGTAGAGGCCAGCACCTCTACATAACGGAGCATCAAGCGGCAACAGACAGTGTCTAAATGGCCAGTCTTAGTTAATGTTCCCCAATATGTTGTATATACTTTTCAATGGTATTGTGCTACAGAAATAAAAACAATAAACCCCCCAAAAAATTCTAAAATAAAATATATCTATGAACACTGAGTTTTAAAAAAACACCTCTTTCTGCTGGAAGTGTCCCTTTAAGCAATCAGCTATAATTAGAGATGAGCGAAGTTATGAAAATCTCGATTCGATTGCGTTGCCGAATTTCACAAAGAAATTTGCTTTGTGACAAATTAGTTTATCATGAACTGCATTTGCATGTAGGTGGCACAATAACGGGGAAGGGTGATGGTGCCGCCCCTCATCACTTGAACCCCTCAGATCCCTCGTTCATTGCTGCTGCTGCTGCCGCCATGGTATATCCATGGTTCTGGGTGGGCTGGATGAGGTAAGCCTGAACACTTTCTAATGTGTATAGCTGGCCACAGTCTTAGCATACAATATGTATGATATAAATCTTCTCTCAACAACATTTTTTACATTTTAATTAGATTTTCAATCAAGATGGTCGCGGCTTCCTCTTCATGCTCAAATGGATAAGGTGAGGCAGCTCAATGAGCAGGCAGCATTGATCAACACAACCTACAGCACCGGGTCTTACGTCATACATCACTGCACACAGGATTTCAGACGAGATCTTCAATCAAGATGGCGGCTGGCCCATAGCTAGCAAATGGATCAGGTAAGTTTTTTTTTTTGTTTTTAGTTTTTTTTTTTTTTTTACATTATTTCAGGTTAAATCAATTTGCTACTGCAAAGCACGAAGAAATTCGGCTTCGCAGCAAATCGAATTTATCTTGAAATTCAGATCAAGATCCCCTTCGTGGATTTCGATTCGCTCATCACTAGTGGTGATAGAGGATGTGTTTATTCTGCCATTGGATATATATGAAGCATTTCTGAAAGCTTCTATGTTCTGCTCTGTTATCTACTATTATTTGGACATTATTGAGGGGTGAGAGACCCCTTATCTGCTAGAACTGTATGGTGGTTGGATGTATTTCACCTTTATTTCATTTTTACTACTATAACTGATGCATCCAGTGTTATGTAGAGACTTTTATTAGAAAATGATGTGTGCATGTCCTCTATGTGTATACAAGGTTAGACTTTTCTTTAAAGGGGTATTTTGGTTAGAAAAGGTTATGTCCTATCCACAGGATAGGGGATAACTTTTTGATCTGTGGTGGACCCCCCACTAATCATGAGAATGGGGGCCCTGTACCCCGTGAAGCCCTTCTGAAATGGATGGAGGGGCTGGTCAGAAATGCACACCGCTGCTTCATTCATGTCTATGGGAGTGTCTGAGATAGCTGATTTTATGTTGCAAAAGTATTAACGCTATTGTGACTAAAATAAGCAACGTCCAGAAGGGGTTAAAAAGATTTCCAATTAAAGATGGGAGCCTTACTTTAAGAAAAAAAAAAACTGCAGTAACTATGAGAGGTGATGTTGTCATAGCAACCAGACTGTTCTATTGTTGTGTATTTGGTTCTAGAACACGGACACCTAGAACGTATGTGAATTACACGCAGCTTTTCCTCACATGTCACACATTACAGGTGAAGTGAACATTTACCTACCGTGATTACTGCGATATTACCGGAAGGGAATTTACTAAAACAGATATCAGGAGCTGAAAGGGTAAAGTATAATAAGTGTAATATAACATAATATATCTAATCAGATACTGAGAGAAAGTTATTAAGACCCTTGTCTCATTCACTAGTATTAATATGTAATGTGCTGTAGTGAGGAGCGCCAACGTTATTAACAGGCCTGTCTCTTTATAAATTTGGCGCATCTGTCTGACATCATTCCATGAGCTGATGTAGGTTTGTGCTATAATTTAGACCAATTTCTGGTGCAAATCTGGCAAAAATCTTTGGAAACCATTTACCTCTAGCTAAGTCACACCCACTTTTTAAGTGGCACAAGTGTAAAATTAGTAAAAGCTGCAAAATCCCACTTGCGCAAATTTTTGCAATTTTCACACAGGAAAAAAATCTTCCCTACATTAATGTTAATTCTCTCCTTTTCTCCTCTTCCCTTTCAATGTTAATTCTCTCTCTAGTGCCACCTATAGGTAGATACCCTGTAAGTTAATGTCCTAATTTCACAGTTTACATATGTAGACAGCTCCTGTTAAAAGTGAGCACAATAAGTATGTATGCAGTAGCTCCCTCTAGTGGTGACTGCCATTTTTGGACAGCTTGTATTTTGGCAGACTCTTGGACAGTCAGGGAGTGTAGGCAAGTATGATCTGAGCTCACACTGCTGATCTGTAGCCGGAGTTCCTGACATCTTACACAGAACCATATTATTATGATGCATAAGTTTCATTGCATTATTGGTGTGTTATTCCCTTTGGTAAGTGAATTTTATATTTGCCAACATAACTTGGAACATTTTAACACTGCCACCAAAACAAACTACCCACTTTGGGTTATTTTCATAAAATCTGTCTTTTTTTTTATTGACTCCACCCCCTTCCTGTGGATTTTCTAGGATTTTTGCCAACTAGCTTGTTACATAAAAGTAAAATGTACTTTCAATAAATAAATAAACAACAGGTGGTGTTACCATGACAACCAGGCCACTCGCTATTGTTTTATAAACGGTTCTAGAACTAATTGGTTTACATTTCTCTGGTAACGTAGGGTTAAAGGTTTCAGTATACTTTCTGAATCAATTCCTTGCACTTTTTAAGATCTCTGCTTGCTATCATTCAGTAGAAACCTCATTATCTATTTTCAGTGGATAAAAATGTCTTGTACATGTGATAGGCACACGGCTCTATCGTGTATATGTCACATGACCAGGATAGATTTTATTTCTCATTGTAATTCCTGAAAATCATACAGCATTAAGTGTAAATGGGGCCCCGTGCTTGAATAAGGTGCAGGTCCTAGTAGTGGGTCCTGGACCTATGGGCATTTATGGACTATCCTGGATGTCCAAATGGACATACTTCTTTAATGTATGCCAGAAACCACGAATCATATACAAGTGCTTCACATGTTGGAAACCGCCAGAGTCCAACAGACCTCACTGACTCAGGTGGTCTATCATGTTCCATCGTGGTCTTATAATTTTATCAGGGAGAACAGTGTTGCATGTGTTATGTGACTATCGCCTTACATATTTAATTGTCTCTAATGTATTGGCTTATGAGTTTTATATATATATATATAATGGATTTTTGTCTTTAAAGGGAGTGAGAGCCACTATATAACAATGGAGGACAATGAACTTAAAAAGTCCAGCAAGAGACACCACTGCTGCCCCGACTTACCTGCCAAGCACCGTCTGATTGACTCTGCACAATCATCTCAGAGGCGTCTTGTACTCTACACCCCGTCCAGTGAGCTCCTGAGGTGTCTCGGACTCTTTCTACATCGGAGGTGCTATAAGCTTGATCTTTCCCCTACACAGGCTATAGGATGGCTAAAAGATATTGACAACTATCTCCTTATTATGCGTTACCAACCCATAAGTTTCCTAAGCTCAGGTAGCGTGGTCTTCCTGTATATGCTATGCCGGGACCTCATCTCCCCAGAGGCAGACAGTGTAGAACAGCTTAAAATGTCACTCCTGACCTGTTATTTCATCACCCACTGCTACACTGGCAATGAGAATGGGTATCCAGAAACACCTTTCCTGGTGGGCTCAAGGACGGCCTTTTGGGACCGATGCCTGTCATACGTCAGCATTATGAGCTACAAGATGATGCAGATCAATTCCAACTGCCAGATTTATAGCCAGACACTTGCTGAGCTGAAAGCTGTAGGGCGATAAGACAACCTGTGACCTACAAGAACTGGAAGGATATAAGATGGATTGAAAAATGAACCCAGAATGTGAAATTTTGTGAAGGGACTGTGTTTTAAGGAGGTATCAACATCTGAGACCACCATGTTTGTCATACAAGTTATCAAGGCTCCTGGACATTTAAGATCAGGATGTGAAAGACTCCAGGGTGCATTGTATGAACTCCTGGATTATTATATGTCCCCTCACAAGCCGCTCTGGCTCTTTTTCAAGCTCCTAGAGCTTCTTATTTTTTAATCTGATATTTCTTAGAGATATCAGTATAGGAATTATACTGTATGGCTCTCAGAGCAGACATTGATTTTTCAGATTGTTGCACTATGGTGCAAAGACATAAGTTTTCAGACTGGACTTTACAAAGGCATGATTTTTATTTGTCTCGGGGCATTTCTTTATAGGTAACAGCTGGAGAACTAGGGACCAATTTTTTAACTTTGTATTTAACTTACATCACATAATCATTGCCTTCTCCGAGCTTCTCCGAGTCATGTGGTCCTGGAAACACTTTTGTGATCTGGTAGTGATTAAGTTTTGTCTACTGGTCACTTGTCTTGACAGCACATCACCAATAATGTCCATTTTTGGGCTGGTGCTCCGTGCTGTGTGCAAGGTGCATGCGATGACCTAGCATACAGTAGCTGGATACATGCATGCACAGACGAAAGAAGAGTGCTTGCCCTCTTCTACAATGAAGAAAGGAGAGACGTGAGAGGAAGATAGGGAGTAATGCACGGCACTTAATACAGGGAAATGCAGTTTTTTAAACTACTGAGCAGCTCTACAAATGCAGCGTCAGGATATCAATAAATGGTCCATGACAAGGAAACGGATAGCAGCAGAAACATCCATTCCTGCAAGTGAAGATCAAGTAAAGAACATCACAAAGTCTTCTGAACAGAAGAAGAAAGCAGCAGCTGGAACTTTTCCTGAGACTTGAACTGTGTGCCTTTTAAACCTAGTGCACTTAAGTTACTTAGGTGACTTTGCTTCTGAAGCATGCTGAATTTTCTTTTATTAAACTTCAACAAAACGTTACCATTTCATTTGTTTCTATTTTCTAGAATTGTAGTGCTTCCAAGTAATAAATATGAGAGATAAAAAACACAAACTACATTCTAAATCATAAATAGGTAGTGTAAATGCTACAAAGCTTGTTCTATTTCCGTGTTCTCAACAACCCTTTACCTTAAGAAAACTCCACTGAGGTCAGTGAAGGGGAATGTGTCATCAGAAAATGATCTTTTGTTATGCTAAACATATTTTTTAGGTGAGGTCTTTAAATTTTCTATGTCAATATTTTTATTTTAAAAAAGTGTATGCAACCCTGCAAGTTTCACACCCGCCACTAGGTTTAATAATTGGTCGTGTACAGGTAACTTTTCAGTAGCCATTATCATTATCACTAGAGAAGAGCGAATTTCTCAAAAAGATTTGATTCGATCGAAATTTATTTGTGACGAATCATGTTAAAAAGACCTATTTCCTGGCTGCTGAGTTGAGAGCCTGTACAGTGGTGTAGAGCACTGTGCATTGCAGAAACATGCATAGGGAGTCCACTGTGGTAGTGAAACAGTACTGTGAGTCAGTATAACACACAGATGGCAGGCGTCACTCTTAGAATCACTTTACACTTCAGTTATTTGGTCAGTTACAGGGCCAAAACTAACCAAATAACTTAAGTGTGAATTCAGCCTTACAGGTCCATGTTAGCGCCAGGCATAAACAACCGTGCAGTGGCCCAAGACTGTACTATAGAGTGAAAGAATGCACTTCTTTTACACTGTCATCAGCTGATTCCACATAAATTTCTACAGAACCTGTTCTGTTACATGCTGAGACAAGTAGTGTCCCCCTGTCAGAGTGGAGAGAGTGTCAGCAGTAAGTTTGTGTTGATGTCACTGTTTATTCTGCCCTTCTTCTCATCAGTCATAAGAACAACCCAAAAAAAATGGATCATGTCTTTTGAGCATCTTCCTTCACACATCATCAGCATTTGCTAAGTAATCCATCAGTATTGCTAAGGCCAAAAAAACAGGAGTGGATCCAAAACAGATGACATGTGATTGGAAAATTTGCATGTCTTCTGTGTTTTGTACCCTCTCCAGCATTTAGCTTCCAAATCATATCCATATCCATATTTTACTACATGTGATACAGGCCTTATGGATGTTCCAGAGACAGGATCCATTGTGTTTCTCAATTTCCCATCCTTCTGACAAATCAGAAGGATAAAATAAATAGTGAAGTCAACAAGGCCAAACTGGGATAATAGTGGCCTTGTCACAAAGTGGTGTGGTGGCAACCGCATGAGGAGCCAACACAGTGGCCTGGTTACAGAGTGGTGAGGTGGTAGCAGCATGAGGAGTCAACACAGTGGCCCAGTGACAGAGTGGTGAGGAGGCAACAGCATTAGGAGTCAACACAGTGGCCCAGTAACAGAGTGGTGAGAAGGCAACAGCATGAAGAGTCAACAGATTGGCCCAGTCACAGAATAGTAATGGTGGCAACAGCATGAGGCGTCAACACAGTGGCCCAGTGACAAAGTGGTGAGGGTGGCAACAGCATGAGGAGTCAATACAGTGGCCCAATCACAGAGTGGTGAGGTGGGGGGCAAAAACAGTGACAGTAATAGCACAAGATGGTGGGTGGCTTTAGAAGTACATGGCAGCAAGTGTGTGGCATTAGGCGGGTGCAGCATCCAAATAGTGGCTGAAGCAGGTAGTCAGAAGAAGCAGTCTCTTTTGACAAAGTTTGGGTTTGTCACCCAAAATGATCTAGTGTGATGCATCAGGCACTGGCATGTGGAAATCTTGGCTTAGGGTAACTGTGCCCCCGCAGTACTAAACAACTGCTCTGATGCCACACTACTGGCCGGGCAGGAAAGCTTGACCAGGGCAAACTCAGCCAGTTGCAGCCACAAATCAAGTTTGGCTGCTCAGCAGTCTAGGGGATCTTCGATGTGTGATGGCAAGGTGCAGTCTAAGTATGCCACCACCTGGTGGTTCAGGTTCTGCTCCATGTATTTCTGCTGATGCTGCTGGTGGGTAGTTTCTTCACTTGACGGGTGAAGAAAAGTGTTGATCAGTGACTCTAGACTTAAGTTGCTGCTGATGGAGCTGGTACTGCTCCTGTTCCCCACCCCCCTCTAGCAGCCATGGCAGTGGAAAGTGAGCGCTGAGGGCTTCCCCGGTGAGATCTTCGTGAGGATGGGCAATGATGCACACAGACAACAGGCAAGTGACTACATAGGGTGTCTCGATAGTAGTTCAGTTTATCCTCCCTCTCAGCATGTGTAAAAAAAAGGCCCCCATTTTGGACAGGTAGCAAGGGTCTTCAATGGTGGAGAGCCAGTAGTAATCTTTCTGCCGAATTGTGGCAATTCAGCTGTCACTATGCAAGCAATCAAGCATGCGTCGGACCATTTGTGCAAGGTTCTCGGAGGGACTCACTGCCACCATCTCCACTGCATACTGCCACAGTGTGACGGGGTCATCTGCCTGATCTTCCTCATCACCCTATAGCTTCACCCACTCTTCCTTTCCTGCCACTTCTGCAGAAAAACCACCCATTTCTGTATACATTGCTTCTGTAGGAATGTCCTACTCCTCTTCCAGTTCCACAGGGCTCAGGTGGCCATGAGATATAGGTGCCACGTCTCTTGTCTGCTGGCTAAACAGATTTAGCAGTATCTGTTCCAGGACATAAAGCAGCGGAATTAAGTTTTTCATCCCGTAGTCCTGACAAATAAAATGGACTGTGTGACTCCGCTCACCCAGGCAAACTAGGTGCAGAACAAAATGACACCATCGTACCCTGCACATGTGGCATGGTGAACTTCTCATTGTGCCAGCAGTGGAGGCTGAGGACAAGGTGGAGTATATAGGAGGCAGCGGAGGACATTGGCGCAGGACCCACAGACAGTGGAGGCTGTGCCGTCACCTGGCCAAGTTGCTGGTGTGGCTGGAACCACATTTACCCAGTGGACCATAAAGGTCATATATCATCCCTGACCATAGTTCTAGCTCCACACGTCGGCCCTGCCGTGAACTTTAGCAGACACCGGCAGGCTCAAGGACTGGCTCACCTTTTGTTCAACATATGTGTGCAGGGCTGGTACTGCCTTTTTGGAGAAGAAATGACGGCTTGGGACTCTCCACCTTCGCTTGGCACAAGCTATCAGTTCTCTGAAAGGTGCAGAGTCCACCACATTGAAAGAGAGGGACTGTAGTACCAGCAACTTGGCGAAATCAGTGACGAGGAGGAGGAGGAGGAGGAGGAGGAGCAGGAGCATCAGGAGCAGTAGATTATGGGAAGTAAACACAACTCTCTTCTGCTGAGATGGTGGAGCCTTGACTTCAGGAAAAGGGGTGCGGGCTGGGTGATGCAGCAGTTGCTGTGTCAGGCTGTACCACTACTTCAGTGCCACAGTTTTCCCAACATTGGCACCCTGGCCACACTTCATCCTATGCCCACAGATTCTGCAAATGGCCATGGGGACATCCTCTAGCATCTTGATGAAAAATTGCCAGGCCGCTGAGTATGGCATTTTCCCCCACCATTCCATGCTGACTACCTGCTACCGCTGCCTCCATGAACCCCTGCACTGCTACTTCTTTCCGGAAAGGTAGGCTCCTGCAGAGCAGGTGGTCTACCCCAGGCACGTTTGTCTCCCATCCTCCCTCCGCAGCCACCCTGCTTACTCATGGCTGTGCTGCCACCCTGCTGGCTCAGCCGCTGCCTCTCACGCAAGCTGCCACTCTCTTCACCCGGCTACCACATGCGATCGGCCACATCATCATCCACTACTGTCTGCACATCACTAATCTCACTCTCACCAGTCTCAGGGCCATGTGCGTGACCGCTTGCAACACCAGCTCCCACGCGACTGTCATCACCACTATTTGCTAACCTACAGGAGGAAGCCACGGATCTCTCCTCCAGATCTTGGCTGGGCAGCAGCTCCTGGCTGTCCTCTAGAATCTCATCCTCACTGAACAGTTGAGCTAAGCTGACGGCATACAATACTTCTCAAGCTGAGAGATCAGAAGATGACAGAGGCAGGTTGAGGACTGGTAGGGCACAGAGCTTGTTCCCGGGCTATGCTTACTAAGGGACATGTTAGAGGAACTTACCGATTCCTGGCTGGGAGTGTCTATTGTCCCCGGCGACAAAGTAGAAGACCAAGTCAACCTTTCAAGGACAGCTGGGTTGCTGGTCAAGACACAACATATAGATGACACTGGCAGCTCAGGCCTGTCGCTGCAACTGCTGGTGCCACCACCCCCTGGGGGCTAGGGGCCCTTCTTCTGCTGCTACTTCTGACTGCTCCAGAAACATTTTGGCCACTTCCCGTTCCTTTAGAAGGAACTGTCACCTGTCTGTCTGACATACTGTAAATTAAAAGAAATTGCAAGGGGTAAAGAGCAATACTATCAGACTGTAATTTTACCCCAGAAGCAAGAATTAATGGAAGTAATTTTATATATGAAATAAACACCAAAACATTTTTGAATCAGGCTGCAAATTCACCCCAAAAGCAAGGATGCTGGCACAAACTGTTGGGGGGAACATCTGCAGCTTATTCCCAAGATCATTGGGTCTCATATAATGATAATAATTAAAGTTCCACAGAAGGCGCTAAAATAAAATTTGAGTGGTACCTTTTCCATTTCACATGATGCTATATAGGGTGACATCCATTATGTAGCTTGGTGACTGCTATATCTGTGGTCTCATCTTTACATTGGCATACAAACTATCTATAGCAAATGATATAAAAGACACTTTCCAATCATGCCCTCTTCTCAGCGATGGTTGCTGTTCCATATCTACATGCACATACATACTTGTATAATGTCACTAGATTCCTGTGGAGCTGTTTAATCTCTTTCATGCTGGATATATATTTCTCTTGGTAATTTATGTATTAGAAATTTTACCTGAAAAGGAAATTACAGAAAATATATCAAACCAGAAATGTGAATAGGAGAAGTGATTTTTTCTATTTACCATAATTGTAATGTTGCCTAAAGCTTTACAATATCCCCCATCTGTAACTGCACATTGTACGCTGCTCCACGGGGAATCATTCAAACGTTCTTTACCCCATCACAACTAGATTTTGCCTTCAGTTTGGTAGCGATATTTTAAGAAATGCATTCAGTGGAGCATGCTGGGGGTAAATACATGAATATTTCAACATTTCTGCCTGTTTTCTTGAAGTATATCATCAATGGAACAGGCTGTATCCTTATTCACTTTAGACTAACATATGACTAACATATACAGTGCATAGTATGTTAGTGCTTGGTACATCATAGTGTGTGGTACATTAATATGAAAATTAATTTCCATACTAATTACAAGAACAGTAAATGTCTTATTCTATTACTTCTTTCTTTATTAAAGTACCATCCAATACATACAGTGGTGCCTGAGTGCTTGTAAACCCTTTAATTTTCTATATTTCTGAATAAATTTGACCTAAAACATCAGATTTCACATAAACCCTAAAAGTAGATAAAGATAACAAAATCAAAGAAATAGACTTGGTCATTTATGTATTGATGAAAATGATCCATTATCACATTTCTGTGAGTGGCAGAAGTATGTGAACCTTTAGGTTTTTGCAGAAGGTGAAAATGAAATTAGGTGAAGGTGAAATTACAGCAAGGTGTTTTCAGTCAATGGATTGGCAATCAGGTGTGAGTGGATGACCTATCAAAGAACAGAGACCTATCAAAGTCACAACACATGTTTGTGAAAGTGTATGCCGGCACAGACTCCTGAGGACCTCAGAAGAAGAGTTGTTGATGCTCATCGGGCTAGAAAAGGTTACAAAACATCTCTGGAGTTTAGACTCCTTTAATCCCCAGTGAGACAGATTGTGTACAAAAAGAGGAAACTCAAGACCAACAAAGATCACGCCAAGAGCAAGATGTGTTATATTCCACAATGTAAAAAAAAAAAGGATAACCTCTAAAGAAATAAAGACCTGCAGCTAATGTTAATGTTCATAAATCCATCATCAGGAGGACACTGTACAACAATGAAATATATATATATATATATATATATATATATATATATAGTGGCTCACCTACCATTCACCAAGGACGTGGTGCTCTATCTAAATGACACACCCTATCAAAAAGAGGAAACAATATACTAAAATAGATGAGCACTCTCATTTGGTTGATACATAGAACGTTACCCCTCAGTTAAAAAATAAAAAATACAAATATGAACGGAGCTATTAAATTCCAAGATGCAATATATAGATAAAAATCCAATAAATAGCAGAAGAACAGTCAACTGCTATATTTGATATTTATCAGGCTTCAACATTTATCAATAGTTGTCCTTGAAGCATTGAATTATATATATATATCCTTCTCAAATTAGCAGCAATATATATCCATCTTGTATTAAGCAAGCCACTTATACATATTTCCTGTTAGGAGTGAACTTTTATACTAATAGTTCATCAATTGTATATGAATTACTCTAAACAATATGTCCACTACACAGGTAACCTCTGTGCGTCTCAGATGTAGATTTGGTGGACAAAAACGTATTCCACTATATATCACAGTTTTAGATGTTCAATCATGTCCATATGTGGGTAAGTTTTAGATGTTCAAAAATGTCCATATGTGGGTGAGCAGTGAGTACTTACTCAAATGGGGGTCTTCTAACTACTTTCGTGGCGTCCCACGTGGTAGTTATGGTAGTGTTCTTTGCTCGCTCAGTAATCCTCTGTGAGGCACTCACCCACTCAGTCGCGTGGTCCCGCTGGTTCTCGCAAGTAATTCTTGTATAAGGCACTCACCCCTGTAGTGGCGCTGCTCGCGCTTGCTTCCCACGGCCCAGCTGCTACAGACTCGCTGTGTCATGTGATCGGCACATGTCATGTGACCGGGAAGCTTGTGCTGAGCTTGGATTACCTTTAGGTAAATTCTTAATGACTTGGTAGATCTTCCTTTTGTTATGACGATGACGATCTTACTTAGCCTTGGTCCGCTGTGTCTGTATACCTCAGGCCTGGGTTTTTATTCAATAGCACAAGTGGGTTCCAAACAAAACATGCACCAAACGTGTTTCGATGTTATCCCAACCTCTTCCTCAGCGGACCAAGACTAAGTAAGATAGTCATAACAAAAGGAAGATCTACCAAGTCATTATTTTGATATTTTGAAAAAGTGGGCCACCCAGCGCAAATATCGGGCGGGCCCTTTAAATATGTAAATAAGGCGAATACAAGTGAGCGCTTCCATTATGGAAGTGCTCACTTGTATGTAGGGACCCCCATCAGACCTCAGATCAGCCCACCCAGCCACATAAGGTTAAAATAAAAACCTTTCTTACCTGTCCTGCGCTGCGACTGCCCTCCAATCCGGCGCTCCACTCTCTTCCCTGGCCGGCACGCACTATGGCCTGACGCTGTACGCTGATGGGGGCACATTCTGCTGATCTGAGGTCTGATGGGGGCACATTCTGCTGATCTGATGTCTGATGGGGGCACATTCTGCTGATCTGAGGTCTGATGGGGGCACATTCTGCTGATCTGAGGTCTGATGGGGGCACATTCTGCTGATCTGAGGTCTGATGGGGGCACAATATGCTGATCTGAGGTCTGATGGGGGCACATTAAGCTGATCTGAGGTCTGATGGGGGCACATTCTGCTGATCTGAGGTCTGATGGGCGCACAATCCGCTGATCTGAGGTCTGATGGGGGCACAATCCGCTGATCTGAGGTCTGATGGGGGCACATTAAGCTGATCTGAGGTCTGATGGGGGCACATTCTGCTGATCTGAGGTCTGATAGGGGCACATTCTGTTGATCTGAGGTCTGATGGGGGCACAGTAGGCTGATCTGAGGTCTGATGGGGGCACATTCTGTTGATCTGAGGTCTGATGGGGGCACATTCTGTTGATCTGAGGTCTGATGGGGGCACATTAAGCTGATCTGAGGTCTGATGGGAGCACATTAAGCTGATCTGAGGTCTGATGGGGGCACATTCTGATGATCTGAGGTCTAATGGGGGCACATTCTGCTGCTCTGAGGTCTGATGGGGGCACAATACGCTGATCTGAGGTCTGATGGGGGCACATTAAGCTGATCTGAGGTCTGATGGGGGCACATTCTGTTGATCTGAGGTCTGATGGGGGCACAGTGGGCTGATCTGAGGTCTGGTGGGCGCACAGTGAGCTGGTATGTTTATCATGACTCCTTTTGTTGCATTAATTTTGCTGGCAAGTTCTAGATACGGTACATTGCTGCGATAGTTATGTAGAAATATAGTAAATACATGCCGGCACAATAGCAGGCTAAAGGCCAGTTCACATCTCCATTTTTCCGTCAGTTATTTGCATCAGTTTTTTTTTTTAACCAAAACCAGGTGTGTAGAGTACACAGGGATAAGGTATAATGCAAAGACTTGCACCTGTTCTGTGTGTTCGACCACAACTGGTTTTAGTTTAAAATAACTGATGCAAAAAAATGTGAATTGGCCCTAATCCTAAAAGGTGAATTCCATATATGGCTGTTATAAGATGCATTCCAACAGGACTCACAATCGATCAGCTGTCTTGGACATGCCCAGTGGCTAACCTGCTATGATGTATCATCATGCTGCAAAAAAACGCAGCACAAAGTGACCTGCACTGTGAGTTTTCAAGCCACAGTACAGTATGTCAATTTGAGCTGTGGAAAACCAGCAGCAGACCTGTGTCTTGTGTCTTCACCCCGATATTCTTGGTGTAACAGAAGTAATATTTAAACACAAAGGGGTTCAGTGAAACCACACACTCCAGGTATTTCTAATTGATTGCAAATGTAGCTCAGTCAGTTTACCCTAAGGGTGGGTTCATAGGTTGTATTTAAGTGATGCGTTTTGAAACGCATCAGGCAAAACGCAATGCTAAACGCATATGCGTTTTCACCAAAACGCATGTGTTTGGTTGATAGAAACGTGTTTAGCGTTGTAATATTAATTATAATGATTAACAACGCTAAACACATGTTTCTATCAACCAAACGCATGCGTTTTGGTGAAAACGCATATGCTTTCAGTGTGAATCCACCCTTACTGACATACTCCAGTGTTGTGAAAATGGCAATTTTTATGTGGGCTGGCAGGGGATTTGTGCCAGGGCTGCTTTTTAGTCCCAGTCCGGCCCTGCTCATACCATCTGTGAAACACAAGGGTGGTAGTATCATGGTTTGGGCCCTTGTTGCTGTATCTGAGCCAGAACAGCTTGTCATCATTGATGGTAAAATTAAAATTATACCAAAAAATTCTAAAGTAAAATGTCAGGACATCTGTCCATGAGCTGAATCTCAAGAGAAGGTGGGTCATATAGCAAGACAATGACCCTAAGCTTTCAAGTAATTCTACCAAAAAATGGTTAAAGAAGAATTAAGTTATAGTTTTGGAATGGCCAAGTCAAAGTCATGATGACCTTAATCCAATAGAAATGTTGTGCAAGGACCTGATGAGCAGTTCATGGGAGGGAACCTGTAGGACCCCAGACCTGGGTATACTAATGTGCTGAATGGTTTGTAGTGTAATGCAATGTAATGTAATGTCATGCTATATACTTTCTTCACCAGCAGATGGGATACGGTTGGAAGTGTTTGGCAACAGGAATGAGACTTACAATCCAATTTTTCCCCTCTAGGTAGGAGTGGGCCAGTCCGACTTTCTGCCAAGTGAGGGGCAGAGCTAGTTTGAGGAGTGAGAAAAAAAGAATGAGGAGTGGGAGATCTGGGCCATGAGGTCCGTGGAGGCAGCTCATCTAGGAGGACTATTATTCCATAGAGCCTGCAGGGTCCCAGGCTACAGTAGATCTGTAAACTACAGAATATTTCTGTCAGCAGAGTGATCAAGAAATCAAGCTATACAGACTCCGTTGCAAAATGAGGGGGGGACAAACCATAAACTACATAGTCCACCAGGAACTGCCTGATGAAGGGGAGCGGCCCGAAAACGTTGAGGTTGCCCGGTCGGTGCTTGTTCTGTCTCTGTAATGATGAGATGGACTTTGTTCTGACTTTGTCAGCTAGCAAACGTCTAACTATCATCTTTTGCCACATTTCCAGCCACAATACCTCATCATCTGGGAGGAGAAATTGTACATTGTACGAACTGCTGCTGGATGTGCTGTTATTTGTTTTTTGCACTCAGTAAAGAAAGATGTTCTTTGTTCTGTAATCTCTGCCTGGTTCCTTCACATTACTTATTCACTGCACTGAACCCTAGGGAGCGATGTGACCCAACACTTCATCAAGGCCACTACCACTCCCATCCTCTGCCCCTACTGCTCACAATTCACTGCAAACCCACCAACATAACAGAGCATAAGCTTTTTGTTACAGAGGAATGTACTAAAATTACTCCAAGCGGATGTGCAGGAATAATCAACTGTTACCAGAAAGGTTTAGTTGCAGCTATTGGTGCACAATGAGATCACACCACTGAAAGCCAAGGTTCATATATTTGCCACTTATAGATCGATGAAATGGAAGTATGTAGCGGCGCTGCTGTACTCCTAGGCACCAAAAGGTCGTAAAGAGTATTGTTAACTGATTGCAGAGCAAGGTGTCCCGTGGGCCAAACAGTCCCCTTTGTCAGGTTTAGTACAGTAGCTGTATTTAACTAGTCGAAGAGGCCCATTTGTTCCAGGAACTCATTGTTCTGCAATGGATTATAACAGCGCCGCTGTATACTGCCATTTCATTGATCTTCACTGTTATCAGGCAGGACTGTGGACCTGAAAGTGGTGCACACATTTGAGCTTTCCAGAGGTGCTTACCATCAAAGAGAAGCATTTATTTGGCTTCCCCTGTCCTGAGAACAAACTATTTTGCCTACTTTGTGCTTCTTGTCTTTGGTATATCACTATACAATGTACAGCACTTTGTTTGGCATCCTGTGAGCCAGATCCCAGCTGATCAGTTACTGAGGATCTATCCTGAGGATTTGTCATCAACATTGTACTCCCGAAAAACCTCTTTAGAGGACAGTACCTGTGCATAAGCACTATTCGCACATATCTGTCTATCATAGAAGGGCATCTCCTGCTAGGGGCCTTTCTATGTAAGCTAAGATGGAGAGCTGATTTGGTGGACTTGAGCCGTCCATGCATGGGTGCTGTTGGGCTTCTGGGTTGTTCTCCCTACAGGTACTATGTTGCGGTGGCAGAGGTCATGATGCCGTGCTGTGCCAAATGTAGTGACTACTTGAAAGCGATTTTTATCAAAATGTATACTAAGAACCTCACATTTATATGTGTTATTTAGTAGCAACAGGTCATTGTGTAATATGCACTCAAATTCTGGCGTCAAAAAGTGGTCAAATGGTCAAAGTTTTGAAAAAGCATTATGCGACCGTTAATTGTCCCAATAGACATGTATCAGGACAGAGCAAAACGGAATGCCTCTTCCGTTTTGCTTTCCATCCTAAAATTCCATTATAATAGAGTTATAACGGAACCTATAACAGAATGCCATAACGCCAGTGCTCGTTTCGAATAACGAACCCCATTGAAGTCAATGGGAGACTCGAGCATTTTTTGCAGGGGACCGGGGCTCTGCATAGGGAAGGTTGCGTGAAAACCTGGAAACCTCAGAAAATGATGGAAACACCACGGAAATGGACAGGAAACAGCAGGGGCAGCTTGCATGGATGCCTCTGAGGCTGCCTAATCGTACCATTATGCCAAATTCTGGGCAACAGCCTGGTGGTGACCCTCAAGGCAATTGTGCTGACCCAGACCAAGATGGGCAAGGCACATGTGCTGGCACATGTTAGGAAAGCACCCAACTAGGTGCAACGAAGGTCCATCACCGCCTGTAGGTGATACCACTGCTCATGCTGGCACTGCTGTGCTATCCCCCGCCCCACGACGCAGGCATAAGCCTGACACAGCATGGTGACAGCGTAGTGACACCAACAAGTGACCAAGTTAGATTGAGGTAGCAGGTGAAGCACCCAAAAATTTAGCCTGACACAGCATGGCAGTGACACAAACAATGCCTTGGTCAGACTGAGATTGCAGTCAAATGTCTGTAGGTGAGCCTCCCAAAAATTTGTTTTGGAGTGTCCGAAGTTGACCCTCCTAAAAAATTGTTTTGGAGTGTCTGTAGTTGACCCTCCCTTAAAATATTTTTTTTGTTTTTCCTGTTATTAGTTTATGTACAACCCATGGCTGGCATGGTGGGAATATATAGGTTTGCTTCACAGACGGTCCACTGCACCGTTACATTTTCTTCATCATTGCCAATTACTTTTTCACCAACTGTTGTCTGGCAATGATAAAGGGGAAGGTGAATACACTGCGGAAGAAAAGCTCCTACAAGTCTCCACTTGTTCTGAATTGAAAAAGGGATGTTCTTGCCGTGGCCTTCCTCATAGTGGCCGCTTCTGCGGACGACAGAGGTGGTGTACCTACGGACAGCCTGACCGAACATGATGGCAGACGGGGAGACACTCCCTCATGTAAAATAGTTTTTTGAGTGTCTGTATTTGACGCTACTAAAAAATGTATTGGAGAGAGGGCATGTAGGTGGCCCTCCGTAAACATTGTTTGTATAGAGCGCCAGTTGGCCCTCAGAAACATTGCCTGTTGGCTCAGCGTTTCTGTGCGAAGAGGAGGAGGAGGAAGAGGGGTTGGAGGAGCACAACCATGCCTGGCTTGAGGTTCAGCGGTGCCAGCCACAGATCGGTCTGCGCTGTGATGCCCTGTAACAGCTCTTGGGCGGTGTGCCTTTTGTCACCTAAGCTCAGCAGTTTGAGCACCGCCTGCTGGCGCTTACCCACGGCACTGCTGCTGCGCCTAGAGCTACCGACTGAAGGCGCCATGCCCACGGATGGTAATTCGGAGGAGGAGGGGTTGGAGGAAGAGGCATAGTACATCTGAGAAACCGTGACCGAGGTAGGCCCCGCAATCCTTGGTGTGGGCATTACATGAGCGGCCCCAGGGTCAGACTCGGTCCCAGCCTCTACCAAGTTAACTCAATGTGCCGTCAGGTAGATATAGTGTCCCTGCCTGCCAGCACTTGTCCACGTGTCCGTGGTTAGGTGGACCTTATCACTAACCGCGTTGGTCAGGGCACGGATGATGTTCTCTGACACGTGCTGGTGTAGGGCTGGGACGGCACATTGGGAAAAATAGTGGCGGCTGGGGACCAAGTACCGAGGGATAGCCACCGCCATCAGGTTGTGGAAAGCCTCAGTCTCTACCAGACTATAGGGCAGCATCTCCAGGCTCAACAATTTGGAGATGTGGATGTTTAGGGCTTGTGAATGTGGGTGGCTGGAAATGTATTTGCGCTTGTGCTCAAATGTCTGCTGCAAAGACAGCTGAACGCTGCGCTGGGACACATTGGTGGAGGTTGTGGAGGATCGTGGAGGTGAAGGGTTGGTTGTAGGGTGGGAGGCTTGACTCCTTGAAACAGTTGCTGATCTACCTGCTCTGGCCCTGCTTCTCCCTCTGGCCACCCCACTGCCTCTTCCAACCTGTTCTGGTGCTGCACTTGCCTCCCCCTCAGAAGCACTGTCTTGAGTTGGATTACCAACCCAGCTCGGGTCAGTCACCTCATCATCCACCAGCTCTTCCTCCGATTCCTCACTCTTCTCCCCCCTCGGACTTACTGCCCTGACAACAACGTCACTGTCTGACAACCATGTCTCATCATCATTATCATCCGACACCTCTTCACGCACTACTTGCACTAAGTCCACACTCTCATCACCCACAGACTGTGAAAGTTCTAAATTTTGGGCATCGGGACAGAGCAACTGCTCAGGTTGCTCTTGAGCAGTGGTTTGTGTCTCTGGGTAGGGTCCTGAAAAGAGTTCCTGTGAGTATGCCTGATCTGAATCCATACTTTCCGTGGGGGGGGCAGGCTGGGGGGAAGGAGGTTGAGCTGGAGGAGACAGAGGTCTACTCCCTTGGCTAGCGTGGGTGGACTGCGTGGAAGACTGGGTGGTGCATAAATTACTGGACGCATTGTCCACTATCCACGTCATCACCTGTTCGCACTGTTGTGGTTTCAATAGTGGTGTACCACGTGACCCAGTAAGTTGCGAGATGAATCTAGGGAGCAAAACTCTGCGGCGTTCCACTGCTCCCTCATCAGCATGTACAGTGTCACCCTGCCCAGGACCACGACCTCTGCCCCCTACACTACTTGAACGCCCATGCCCACGCCCTCGTCCTCAACCCTTAGCCCTTGGGTTCAACATTTTGGATATTCACCAAACTGTTGAGTTAATATCTGAGGCCAAAACCATATTCAGTAGACAATAGAATTACTATCTGAGGCAAAAAAAATGTAGTCTTTAGACTCCAGCTATTGCACCGCAAACCACTCAATTTTGCACTGGACTGTAGTATATATAACTGAGAATAAAAACATATTCTTTAGACTGTGGCTAGTGTATTGCACACCTCACAATTGTTCACTGGACTGTAGTTTATATAATTGAGTGGAAAAAATTATTCTCTAGACTGTGGCTAGTGTATCGCACACCTCACAATTGTTCACTGGACTGTAGTTTATATAATTGAGTGAAAAAAATTATTCTCTAGACTGCGGCAAGTGTATTCCACACCTCACAATTGTTCACTGGACTGTAGTTTATATAATTGAGTGAAAAAAATTATTCTCTAGACTGCAGCTAGTGTATCGCACACCTCACAATTGTTCACTGGACTGTAGTTTATATAATTGAGTGAAAAAAAATTATTCTCTAGACTGCGGCTAGTGTATCGCACACCTCACAATTGTTCACTGGACTGTAGTTTATATAATTGAGTGAAAAAAATTATTCTCTAGACTGCGGCTAGTGTATCGCACACCTCACAATTGTTCACTGGACTGTAGTTTATATAATTGAGTGAAAAAAAAATTACTCTCTAGACTGCGGCTAGTGTATCGCACACCTCACAATTGTTCACTGGACTGTAGTTTATATAATTGAGTGAAAAAAATTATTCTCTAGACTGCAGCAAGTGTATCGCACACCTCACAATTGTTCACTGGACTGTAGTTTATATAATTGAGTGAAAAAAATTATTCTCTAGACTGCGTCTAGTGTATCGCACACCTCACAATTGTTCACTGGACTGTAGTTTATATAATTGAGTGAAAAAAATTATTCTCTAGACTGCGGCTAGTGTATCGCACACCTCAGAATTGTTCACTGGACTGTAGTTTATATAATTGAGTGAAAAAAATTATTCTCTAGACTGCGGCTAGTGTATCGCACACCTCAGAATTGTTCACTGGACTGTAGTTTATATAATTGAGTGAAAAAAATTATTCTCTAGACTGCGGCAAGTGTATCGCACACCTCACAATTGTTCACTGGACTGTAGTTTATATAATTGAGTGAAAAAAATATTCTCTAGACTGCGGCAAGTGTATCGCACACCTCACAATTGTTCACTGGACTGTAGTTTATATAATTGAGTGAAAAAAAATTATTCTCTAGACTGCGGCAAGTGTATCGCACACCTCACAATTGTTCACTGGACTGTAGTTTATATAATTGAGTGAAAAAAATTATTCTCTAGACTGCGGCAAGTGTATCGCACACCTCACAATTGTTCACTGGACTGTAGTTTATATAATTGAGTGAAAAAAATTATTCTCTAGACTGTGGCAAGGGTATCGCACACCTCACAATTGTTCACTGGACTGTAGTTTATATAATTGAGTGAAAAAAATTATTCTGTAGACTGCAGCAAGTGTATCGCACCCCTCACAATTGTTCACTGGACTGTAGTTTATATAATTGAGTGAAAAAAATTATTCTCTAGATTGTGGCTAGTGTATCGCACACCTCACAATTGTTCACTGGACTGTAGTTTATATAATTGAGTGAAAAAAATTATTCTCTAGACTGCGGCAAGTGTATCGCACACCTCACAATTGTTCACAGGACTGTAGTTTATATAATTGAGTGAAAAAAAATTATTCTCTAGACTGCGGCTAGTGTATCACACACCTCACAATTGTTCACTGGACTGTAGTTTATATAATTGAGTGAAAAAAATTATTCTCTAGACTGTGGCAAGTGTATCGCACACCTCACAATTGTTCACTAGACTTTAGTTTATATAATTGAGTGAAAAAAACGTATTTTATAGACTGACGCTGCTGTACAGCACACCTCACAATTGTTCACTGGACTGTAGTTTATATAACTGAGTGACAAAACGTATTCCCCAGACTGCACTACAGATCCCAGCAAGCCAAGGTACAGCAGCAGCAAAAATGAGTACTGAGAGGACTTTGGGCAATTTCATTGGGGTCTGTGTGGACCATGTGCTGTCCCCTTTCTGCCACCAGTGCACAGTGTGCAGCCAAGATGGCGGTAGCTGCACTACAAGTCCCAGCCAGCAGCTGAGAGGAGGACAAAAAAAATGTTGTTGTAGCCCTTAGAAGGAGCGTTGGGTTCTTTGTGGATGGTTCCTGCCTAACCAGATTCTAATTTCACGCCCTAACAGCGCCCCCAACGCCCTAACCACCCCCAACTGCCACTGCAAGGTCTCGTATCCATTAGCAACTACACTGGATATGGTAAGACTGTTCCATTTTTTACATTTATGTTATGTATGTCGTTTTGCACCTGATTAGGAATTGGCGCCATTTTTTTTAGGAAGCTATATTAAAAGTTATGTTTTAGGTCTTATTTATATACACTCTTCCCACTTAGTGGTGCTACGCTATTAAGTCAGATTGTTAGTCACATGACACAGGTGAGGATCAGAAGGGAGGTTATAACTCACAAATACAATCACTAGTAAGAAGATTACCTTCACTACAGATTACACCAAGCACCTTTCTAACAGGTCAGAGAATAAAAATTTTGTTGGAGTGCTTCTTTAAAAATTCCCCTCATCCATCACTATGATTTTATAACAGTTGCTGCATTATTCTTTATTAATCCAACAGAGATTCAGTGTCTGAGTTCCCTGAAGACTACACCGTTCTGCATTGTGCCAGAGATATATTTAAAATAATGCAAATTTTGGCACTCTTGCTATGTAAATTTATGGCAGGCGAGTGCGATTGTTGAGTTTATCACACTTATTTAACAGTCCTTCTTTGTATCATTAAAACAAGACTTGTTTGTGAATCTCTCAAGGAGTGCGATCGTAATCTGTACGTGCTGTGGCAAAGTGATTAAATGTATTATGCATTCTCTTGTAAAGTGTCCATAACTTCATCCTGGCAAATGCATTTCTATGAATTTTCAATTTTAGTTGAAATTCAGATGTTTCCTATTTTTTCCTTCTTGGCTGGATATAATAGCAAATCATACATCTTTGTCCCCCAGTGTCACATTTACCATAATGAGAAGGAAATTATCACATGAAAATGACGATTCCCTTTGTTTACTATATGCAAATAACAGAAATGTAACATCATTGCTCGGATCCTTCAAACATTTCCTCTGGTTGCTTTATGGCGTACAATACCGGGCATAGAATAGCTACAGACAGTAGGCTTTTAGGCCAAAGTATCTAAAACAGACGTATTCATCCTAAAAATGTTCTGTTGTCCAAACAGTTTGACTTTTCAGCCATTTATCCAGCACTAAGAGCCCAATTAGGCTTCATTCACACGACAGTGACAAACTGGTCAATTAAAGTCAATGGGGCTATTCACATGGCCGTGTTTTTAATGGCCAGTGTATAGCAGCTGTCAAAAAAATAAGACATGTCCTAGTTTGGATAGTTCTCAACACCAGATGGGCCCCATTGAAACCAATGGGACTGTTTTTGTAATGATTGTCGGACAGGAGTGCAACCATCTAACAGCTTTTAAAAATTGATACACTAGTGCAAAATGGCTTTTTAGGGGTTAAAAGAAAAGAAAAAAATCACTCACCTCTCTTGATGGAGAAGGACCTGCACTCCCAGCGTGATAATGTTACCTCATGCTCCCAGAATGCTTGCATGATGACTTCATCATGCTGGGAGTACAGGTCCTTATGCATCAAGTGAAGAATGACTGTCCCTGCATGTGTAAGTGGATGAGATGAGTAATTTTATTTATTTTTTTGTGCACAAAAAAAAAAAAAAAATCATAAACATTATCAATGCCGGGGGCCATTCTCAGGGACATTGTTACTGCTGGGGGTCACTCTCAGGGACATTATTACTGCTGGGGGCCACTCAGGGGGACATTACTGATGCTGGGGCCACTATTGGGGATATTATTACAGCTGGTGACTATTATGGGAACATTATTAATACTGGAAGCCACTGTGGGGAATTATTATCAATGCAGGGGGCCATTATGGGGGACATTTGCAGCACCCAACCACAGGGGAACACGTGAGGCTAGGTAATGGGTGGTCACAGTGTCTACGGTGTTGCCAGTAGCTACTCACGGTTTCATGTTATCTCCTGGGCTGGAGACAGCTTACGTGGGAGGAAGGACACCGCTTCCTCCGGGGCACCTCTGGTCCACAGGAACACTGCCGGATGGTGAGGTGAGGGGCCCTTGATGGCTTTGGGTATTTTAGGATGTCGGTCGGCAGAGTCCTGGTGATTTGTCTTGACGCCAGCATTCGTGGGAAGCAAAGTTTGTAGTAGAAATAAAGAGGAGGCAGCTTTCTTAAACAATTGACAACTTTTACTTTTGAGATGAGGTAGCATAAGTTACAATTATCTTCAATAGGCAATGATGATATGAATGCTGCAACAAACTCCCTTTAAAGGGAACCTGTCAGCTCTGAAACACCCTCCGAACTAGAATAAGTGGTGTATAGTGAAAGTGACGTCGAGTCCGGTTATGTAATTTTTATCTTCATACTCACTTGCATTCTGACTCTGTGCTCTGACAAACCAGCAGTAAAATGCACTCAGTGGACTCCAGTGCTCACTCACATAATGGAGAGGACTCAAAGAAGAGTCCTCTCAATGCATTTTACTGCTGGTTCGTGGGAGCACAGCGTCGGAATGGAGGTGAGTATGAAGATAAAACTTACATAATCGGATTCAGCATCACTTATACTATACATCTCTTACTCTAGTTCAGGGAGTGTTTTGGAGCTGACAGGTTCCCTTTAAGGCTGTTACTTTAAATCCTGTTACTCTTATCTCCTCTCAGTCCATCCTTTTGTAGACTAGTTTTGGCTCTGGATAATATTTTAGTAGCAATTACTCTTAGATAGCAGTCCTTCAAGGGAGGTTAAACCCACTGCATGGCAGGAATTAGTACTTCTGCACCGGAAAGCTTAGAGTATATATATATAGTGACCTGACTGCCCTGAGGGTTAACAGTAGGTGCAAATCACAACTTGATCTGAGCTGTAGAGTGAGTGTCCAGGCGCTGTGGAGCTATTTCCTAGTCACTATGGGTGATAACAAAGTCCATGATGCTGATAAGCACAGCAATTACCTTTGCCAGGCTTCAGTTATCCAGGTCTTGTGCCAGCCTGAAGGACAACTCTCTCCTCCTGCACTTTTCTTCAGGTACTTGGAAGTTGCTGAGCTCTTGCTGAGCTACCTGACTTCTTTACTCCATGATGTTATTATTACTCACTAGTCTAGGGCTAACCAGTGAGTATATATATATATATATATATATATATATATATATATATATATACAGGTTACACCACAGCACCATCTAGTGGTGAAATTTATAATGTCAGCCTGGGAGGATCTTGCAGCTATAAAATAGGCAATATGACAAGTACAATAAATGGAATTGACATGGCTATCAAAATACTCAAAAATACAAATAGTTTGCTGTGTCCCTTTGCACACATTATATGTGGGACACTGCACGTTATTACTGCTGGGGGCCACTGTGGGCGACATCATTACTGCTGGTGGTCATTACGGGAAGCATTATTAGTGCTGGAGTCCACTAAGAGGGATAATATTATTGCTGGAGGCCACTGTGAGGGATCATTATTAATGCTGGAGGCCATTATGATGGACATTATTACTGCTGGGGCCACTAAGAGGGATATTATTAATGCTGAGAGCCTCTATGGGGGACATTATTAATGCTGGAGGCCACTATGGGGGACATTATTAATGCTGGAGGCCACTATGGGGGACATTATTAATGCTGGAGGCCACTATGGGGGACATTATTAATGCTGGAGGCCACTATGGGGGACATTATTACTGACAAAGGACATTATGGGGGACATTATGTATTCTGTTAAAAACAGCCAGACGTCAGAAAATGGATACAAAAATGGTTGAAAAATGACCATGAAAAACTGACAGTGTGTTAGTTTTTCATGGCCATTTTGTGTGAATATAGCCTGTTTGGGCTGACATTTGAGGGGTGGACAGCACACCTAGTAAATGAGTAATGGGTGCAAATCTCCTGGGAAAGTGGTAATCAGAAATCCTAGTGGAAAAAGGAAAATAGAGACAACACGTCCTATTTGAGGTGGTTTTAATCCATATGCAATGTTTCGGATCTCCTTTGTATTGGCCTATTATACAGGCTTATGTAAAGTAAATGGCGGAGGAACAATTGCTACAACAATCCTTCTTCTCCTTTCATTTCTAATGATTATCAGCAGCACATACCTGATTATACAGGGAGATGTGCTGCTGTCCCGACAATCATGTATCTTCCATTCTGAAGTGTTGCAAAGCACTCAAGGCACTTGGTCATATAGCGGCTGGTTGGTAGGATGATAATACAACCCAATTATTGGGAATGAGCACTCCTATGGACACTTGTTCCCGATAATTGGAATAAACATACTCCAGTCTAATACAAGTTGAATTTCATTTTGCTGTAGGCTGTGTGAAATTTTCATTTCTATTTGAAGTGTCACCTCTCCTGACATGTCTGTTTTAGTAACTAAAACATCAAGAAAAATAATGCACTCATACAATAGATGCAAACACAACATATGGACTAAGCCTTTACTCTGATATGATAAAATCTGAGACTCACAGCCAATATATTTTGATCAAAACACATCTGTGCCTACCTACCAGCGCCAAGGCAGTCTCAGGTCAGGCAGGTCCTACTCTGAACTTATCTATGCCGTTGGGCATCTACATTCAGAAGAGCAGAACCTACCTTTTCATAGGCCATGTGATGTCACTAGCTCAGCCCCACTGAAGGGAAATACCAGCACAGCCACTATATTTGGAAAGTTGTGGATCCCTGAAACAGCTGATCAGTGAGGGTGCTAGGACTCAGACGCCCCGTCTATGTGATAATGTTAACCTATCCTGACTTCACTAGACTAACAGGAGTTAACAAGCTTCCAGTTACAACAGTCTATGGTAAGCAATAGACTTATTGTTTAAAGTCTCTCTTTGTGGGCATGGACTTAGTGGCAACAGGACAACTAGGTACTGTACACTCTTTTAGTGGAAACAGACAAATACAACACTGACTCTTTAAGTGGTAAAGGGTTGGCCACTTTCTGGCTACTGTTGATCAACGTGTTTTTAAGATGACTACATGGCACTTACTAATATAGTCTTTGTTGATATTCTGAACCATTTTCTACATTTCATACGGTATTTTCAATTTTTGGTCAAGTCTTTTGTGTGGTCCACACAGAGGTTTTGTCCATAAAATGGCTGCTGATGAGGGTCATGTGACCAGGCAAATCAGTCTCCTCCATTCAAACACACTACGCCTGCAATAAAACTCTCAACATTGCAAGTGCAGATGGCAGATGTGGTGAGAAGGCTAAGTAATTGATCTGGAGTTATTTTCTTCCTTGTCACATGACGACAGCGGAATATCTTATGGACAGGTCTTCTATGTAGACAGCACAGAAGATTTGCCCAACAAGTGGACATGACTTATGAAATACAGGAACAGTAAATTAAGTAAGGCTATATTAGTAAGAGTCATATATTTATATTACCTACATACTGTATTGTGCTCAATGGTAGTTGTATAAATCCTTAGGCAGTGAGTTTTCACCAGTGTCCAGAATTTATCAATAGGCTATGTGGCTGTTAAACATGACTGTACGTAAGCAGGTGGGTCCCTTATTTGAATGAGACATCATTATTTTCTGCCCTTATGTTGGCCTTGGATTTACATATATTTTTAGACAACAACTAGACATTCCCTTTAAGAACTATACATGATTGTGTAGTATACTGGTACATGTTCTTCTAAATGATTCAAAGTAAAGGCAAAATCTTTACAAATGATTTATAAAATATAAAAATGTAAAGAACCAGAATTCTCCCACAAGATTTTTGCAGACAAAACCACAGCTTGTCCCTTTTCAATTTGTGACTTCTATGAAACTAGATATTTTAATTCAGAAACATAAACTGTTGTCTTTTACTGTGTTTTATACAACTGTCTGTATTTGTACTTATGACCTGTTATAGAGGAGATAAAACAGATAACAGATAATGAAAGGAGTGAACTCAGTTTAAGGAGTCCCCAGCACAGGAAGATCTAGGAAAGAGCTGCATACTTCATAAATACAAGGCCTGAATAAAGATATTAACTTGCAAAAAGAACAAAAAGCTTTGATTTATATCTTTCATCATTTCTTCATTACGCTGACAGCTCGAATGGAACAAAGCATGATTTATTTATTGCTGGATTGCAGATCCTTTGAGTGTAAGAAAAACATGGTGAAATTGAAAGTTTTATAAATTACAGAGTCACGCTGACTTTGGTTTGCCGTCTGCAAAAAGTTGAGTTTTAAGTCTTAAATTGGACGCTAAAGACAATTAAAATATTACAAAATTAAATAAAAGTAGGTCTTTCCAGTCCATTACAGCAATTTTGAAAAAGCCGGAATTAGACTTACCGGTAATTCAATTTCCATGATATCACCACGACGGCCATGACAAGGAGATTGACCCCTGACCTCTGTAGGGGCAGGAACAGAGAAAGGTTTAAAGGTACCCCTCCCGTCACCAAACACCAGTGAATATCCAATACAGAGCACAATGGTGGTAGTGACATAATATCGTGAAAGCATAATTTTAAATATGTATATATATATATATATATATATATATATATATTTTTTTTTTTTTTATATATATATATATATATTTTTATATATATATATATATATATATATATATATATATATATATATTTTTTTTTATATATATATAGGGTATTACGCCATACCCAAAAATAAATCTGAAAGGAAGGGAGGGATGCCATGCCGTCGTGGTGATATCATGGAAATTGAATTACCGCTAAGTCTAATTCCGGCTTTCCATTTCATCACCACGACGGCCATGACAAGGAGATATGCCAAATATTAACTGGGGGGGGTAATAGCCTAAAGGACCTTATGTCCAAAAGACAAAGAGGAAGAACTGGAGAGGTCCAGTCTATAAGCTTCATAAATGTATGAATGTTGGACCAGGTAGCTGCCTTACATATATCATCAAGGGAAGCTCCTGCCCGTTCAGCCTGAGAGGCTGAAATGGCTCTGGTGGAATGGGCCCTTATGTTCGGGGGACAAGGGAGACCCTGAAGTTCGTAACAGAGGGAAATAGTAGAACGGATCCACCTGGCTAGAGAAGATTTTGAAATCTTACATCCTTTGCCCTTTCCTGACCATTGAAGGAATAGACACTCCGAGTTCCTAAAATCTCTGGTACAATCCAAATATCTTAGAACAGATCTCCTAACATCGAGTGAATGAAAGGAGAGTTCCTGAGGACTGGACGGACAGGGATAAAAGGAAGGGAGAACAATCTCCTGATCTCTGTGGAAGTTAGAGGCAACTTTAGGAAGAAACTCAGGGTCTAACTTGATGATAAGCCTATCGTCGATAATCCTCAAGTAAGGTTCCCGCCTGGCTGAGGTGATGGCAATTAAGAAGGAAGTTTTAAAAGACAGTAGCTTTAATGAACAATCGGACAATGGTTCGAACGGGGAGAGAGTAAGCCCCGTTGGGACCACATTCAGATCCCAAGATGGTATACGGGATTGAAGGGTAGGTTTTATTTGCACAGCTGCCCGCATAAATCTTCTTATCCAACTATGGTTGGCGAGGTCACAATCAAAAAAGCAGCTCAAAGCGGAGACTTGAACTTTTAAGGTGGCCGGTCTGAGGCCCATATCAAGACCCTCTTGAAGAAAGTTGAGAATCCTCTGGATATGTGGTCTATGAATGTTGGGGGCTGGATCATTACACCACGAGCAAAATCTTTTCCATATTTTCAAGTATATGGCAGAGGTGACTTTCTTCCTGCAGGCTTTTAGGGTAGATATCACCCCCTCCGATAACCCTTGCATCCTTAGGATGGAGGTTTCAGGATCCAGGCTGTTAATTTTAAGAATTCTGGATGAGCAGAATAGGACCCTGATGAAGACGGTCCTTCCTCAAGGGTAGAGTCCAGGGTTTCGAGAACGAAAGGTTTTGCAGCAGAGCAAACCTGCTCCTTTTCAGCCAGAACGGGGCTATTAGGATGGTTGTGGCCCAGTCTTGCAGGATCTTCTGTATTGTTTTCGGAATCATAGGTAGAGGAGGGAAGGCATAGCACAGCTTCCAATCCCACTTCTGAGTGAAGGCATCTATTGCCCAAGGATTGTCCCTGGGATTCAGAGAATAGAACCTCACTACCTTCGTGTTTTCCTGGACGCAAATAGGTCGATGTCGGGAGTCCCCCATTTTCCTGTAATCAGCAAGAAAGTTTCAAGATTTACAGACCACTCTGTTTGGTCTAGCTGTTGTCGACTCAGAAAATCTGCCTCTATGTTTAGGGAACCTTTTAGGTGGGTCGCCGAGATAGATAGCACGTGATTCTCTGCCCACGAGAAGATTCTGTTTGCTAGCGACTGTAGTAGAGGGGACCTGGTGCCCCCCTGATGTGAAAGGTAGGACACTGTCGTTGTGTTGTCCGATAATATCTTCAGATGTTTTCCCTCCAGAGAAGATTCTGCCGCCCTCAGAACTTCCCAGACCGCTTGTAGCTCTCTGAAGTTTGAGGATTTTGACGTTATCGTTTGAGGCCAGACTCCCTGGAAGCAATAGTCTCCAACTTTGGCTCCCCAGCCGTGAAGACTGGCATCCGTAAGTATCTGAATTGAGGGATACTTTTGCCAGGATACGCCCTTCGAAAGATGCTGATGGTGAGTCCACCATAGGAGGGATATCTTGACCTGCTGTGGAATAAGAACAATTTTGTCCAAGGACTGGTGCTGCTTGTTCCATACCCGGAGAATCCAGGACTGGATTTTCCTGTAATGAAGCTGACTCCATGTGACAGACTGGATGCATGAGGAGAAGAGGCCCAACAAGCTCATTGCTTCCCTTATTGAACATCTTCTTTTCTTCCGGAAAAGATTGACCTTGTTCAAGATATAGAGAATCTTGTCCTGCGGAAGAAATGTCATTTGCGACTGGGAGTCTAGCAACACTCCTAGAAACCGAACCGTCGTCGATGGCACAAGGTAAGACTTGCTGAGGTTCACTATCCATCCTAACGACCTCAGGGACTCTAGAAGATGACTCAGATGTTGCTGAGTCAAGACGTCTGAATCTCCCACCAGGAGGAAGTCGTCCAGATAGGGGATCAGGATCATCCCCGACAGTCTGAGTGAGGCCACCATTTCCACTACCAACTTGGTGAAGACTCTCGGGGCGGACGACATCCCGAAGGGAAGAACCGCAAATTGAAAATGGTGTACTAGACCCCCTGAGTCCCGGACCGCAAAACTGAGAAATTTTTGAGACTGCGGATGAATTGGTACATGATAATAGGCATCTTTTAAATCGATGGTACACATTCTGGCATTTTTCTTTATTAATGGAATGACTGATGATAAGGTTTCCATCTTGAAACGCTTGTAAGCGATATACCGGTTGAGGAATTTTAAATTTATGATCGTGCGATACGATCCTTCTTTTTTCCTTACTAGGAAAAGGGTTGAATAATAACCCCCTCCTTGTTGACTCTCTGGAACTTCTACTATTGCCTTCATATGCAGAAGTTCCTGGACTCCGTGCCACATTTGATGCTGATTTGAGAGCCTGGGTTTGTTATTACAAATCTTTTCGGGGGGACAGAGGAAAATTCTATTTTGTAACCCGAGTGTATTATCGACAGGGCCCAAGGGTTTAGAGTTGTCTGCTCCCAGGCGGCAAGAAAGTTTTTCAGTCTGCCCCCCACTCTGGCGTCACTGTTTATCTGCAGGCTTTGATTGGGGATTAAGGAGAAACCCTCTCCCCTTACCCACCTTGGGATAGCTCCAGCATCCTGATTTCCCTTTCCCCCTCGAGGAACGATCTTGGGACGGGTAAGAACGAAAGGGGTACTTTCTTTTAAAAGGTCTTTCCTCCGGAAATCCCTTTTTCTTATCCGCTGCTTTTTCTAGAATATTATCAAGCACCGGCCCAAAAATGTTCTCGCCCGAAAAGGGTATGGAGCAGAGCTTCATCTTTGAGGCTTTGTCCCCCGACCAGGACTTCATCCAGATGGCTCGACGGGCCACGTTTGATAGTCCCGCGTCCTTAGCAGAAAATCTAATCGATTCTGCTGAGGCATCCGATAGAAAAGCCATAGCCGATTTAAGCAGAGGAATGGATTCAAGAATCTGTTCCCTGGGGGTCTTTTTTATGTGTTCCTCTAGTTCGTTTATCCAGAGCATCATGGACCTGGCTACTGAAGTGGCTGCAATGTTAGTCTTTATGTTGAACATAGCAGCCTCCCAGGATTTCCGTAATAGCGCGTCGACTTTCCTTTCCATCGGATCCCTAAGCTGGGACGCATCCTCGAAAGGAAGGGAAGTCTTCTTTACCACTTTAGCCACCTGAATATCAATTTTAGGTACCTCCTGAAACATTTTGCACTCATTGGGATCAAACAAAAGTCTATTCTTAAAGTCACGTGAAACACCTAGACGTTTCTCAGGCTCCGCCCAGTCGTCTAGCACCATATCTTTAATATTGATGTTGATGGGAAACACTTTCGCCCGTTTGACTTTCAAACCCCCAAACATATCATCCTGTATAGAATGGGGTTTTTGCTCCTCCTCCACACCCATAGTAGCCTGAACAGCATTTAAGAGATCTGGCATGCTATCGTTAGAGAAAAAGAATTTCCTATTCCCTTCCAAGAAATCATCCTCAGATAACCCCTCCGCATCATCTTTATCAAATCTGGATGAGGAGGCATCCTCGTTATAGATATCAGAGTCGGATGAAGGAAGGCAAGATACTTTTTGGCGCTTTGGAGGTGGAGGCCGAGCTTGGGGAGCCAGATTGGAAAGAGAGTTTTTAATCTCTTCTTGAATCATGGATCTAAAATCTTCCATCGGGGAAGGTTGTTCCTCTCTAATAATGTTAGAGATACAAGATTTGCATAACTTTTTAGTATAGGAGTCCTCCAACTTCTTCCCACAGGACAAGCAATGCATCGTTTTTTTTGTCTTTTTCAGGACTTCTTTCCCCTGGGAAAGACAAAGGCTAACCATCAGTAGGAAAACAGCCATCAATCAGAAGAAAGGGGATAGAGGCTGCCACCCACAGAATGGTGAGAGAGAGAGAGGAGGACCCCCGGACATACAAGTGCCAGAGCAACAGCATACAAAAACGAAAAGAGGGATCCCCAAGGGGAACTCATGGATGGTGGTAGGGAACGCTCAGGTTCTCTGGGGGACCGCGGTTCCTGGACAGACATGTCTGCTTCAGACCTCAGATCAGTGAGAGTAACGTGGCTCCAACCTAAATACCTGCTGTCCAGACGCCGAACCACCTCCTGCTGCTGCTTCCGGCGCACCCGGTATGACGTCATCAATGCGCGCACGCCGGCGTTTTGCGCGCGCACACACACGCCGGCGTCCCGCGTGCGTGCGCACATCCAGCTTGGCCACCGGAGAGAAAGGATGGAAGGCGCTCACCGGGTGGGGAAAGGACCGCTCCAGTCTTCCCCGCGCTCACCCTGCTTCAAGCACAGGAGCCGAAGGAAGGGAGGCGCCAAAGGAGCAGGCCCCGGATCAACGAGGACGAGTCCTGCACGTTACCCCCTGCTCAGCGTTAGCACCAGGCCACGGGCGAGCAGGGGGCCAAGATAAGTAATCCTAGGATAAAAAAGCTTCATCTCCCCGGCCACAGGGAAACCTTTCTCCATCCTGGCCTCTGTAGGGACAGGAAACACTGGTGTTTGGTGGTGGGAGGGGTACCTTTAAACCTTTCTCTGTTCCTGCCCCTACAGAGGTCAGGGGTCAATCTCCTTGTCATGGCCGTCGTGGTGATGAAATGGAAAAACTGTGTTCATGTTTTATCTAGTGTATTTAACTTCTTGGGCTTTTAAAACTAACTAAAGCTACTGTAGTTTTCATTGTCACACTTAAAGGAAACATTTTCGCATATTCATGCTGCCAACCATGGACAGCAGAAAATACAATTCCTGAAAGAAAAAAAAAACTCTTGCCGCTTTTCTACTTTTGTTGCTCATCTGTGCAGCTCTCTGCCACATGTGCTCTTGCTGTGTTCTCGGTTCCCCACTCCCTCAGCCATCCTGCTTGAGCACCTCTGACTGCCTAGTCTCCTGACCTGGGAATCAACCTGGTCTGGGTCTCCTCTCCCCAAAGGTCCCATAGCAGCCTCAAGGCCTGCCAATATGGAGCATAAAGCCTTGCCAGTGATAGTGGACCATCTTTGCCATCATAGCCAGATATATAGTGTATCTGCACCAGCTACACATGTAGTATGCAGTATGTAACTGACAACCTAATCGGGTACATGATAAAAAGGACTTCACATGAATTTGAGAGGGCAGACATTAAAAATCACTCTACCCTATTGGATAATTCTAAGACACACTGTCCAAGACTGAGACAGCCCATGAAGAAGGTCCCCGTGTCCAGGAATGCCGAGTGGTGATGTGGACTGATAGTTTTGTGTCACGGTGCTCCTACCTGGATACTGTTGCTCCCCGGGGTTAGGCTCCACAGCATCCAAGGAGTTGTAGTTGGAGGAATAACTAGAGTCTAGACTTGGTAAAATTCAACGGTTTTGGAATGAACTTGCAATAAACTGTCATCCAAACAATACTTTCTCTTGGCTCCAGCAGGCTAAGGGTGAACTGGCACTTAAACTTGAATATTCTGCTTTCTCTCTGCTGTGCTAATCTCTGTAATTTCTAGCAGTTCTGGTACCATTGAGTGGGGTGCTCTTAGCCGTTTACCCCCTCACAATACTCAGTCTATGAACTGCCTGGAGTTCTGCAGACTCCTGCTGCAGAAGAAGGGGTGTTCCCCTCACTGCGCCATGTCTGCTCACCTTCCAACCCTCAACTTCACTATACTTTCCTGCAACCCTTCCCAACCAGGCACAGTGCCTGAAATACAATTCATAAGTTACATAGCAATATTATTAAGGCACAGTATCAGAGGACCTGGAATTAAATACACATATGACATTCTCTGCTAGCCATTACAGACAGTAGCTAGGTGTAAGAATGGTAGTGTCCGCTCTGGGGTACCACAGATGCAATAACGGTATCTACTTCATTCCTGAAAGTGTTATATTGGGATTCCTTCACCCATGCAGATTGTCATCAGGCCTACTTTTGATTGTATGATAAACTCTGTTGTAGTGTTGAGCGAGCACCTCTGTGCTTGTTTGCTCGGGTACTCTGGCCGAGCACTATGGGGTGCTCGAGTGCTCAGCCGAGCACCCGAGCATAATGTTAGTCAATGGGACTAAACCAGGCACCCCCGCTCGGAAGAGGGGAGGGTGTCTGGCAGGGGCGTAGCTATAGGGGAAGCAGGGGAAGCGACTGCTTTGGGGCCCGGACCCACAAAGGGCCCCCATAAGGAGGAAGACTAAAAGAATTTGTCAGGTGCCCTCAACAGTATTATACAATGACATATTTGGACTTCTCCAAAGCGTTTGACACGGTACCACATAAAAGGTTAGTATACAAAATGAGAATGCTTGGCCTGGGAGAAAATGTCTGTATGTGGGTAAGTAACTGGCTCAGTGATAGAAAACAGAGAGTGGTTATTAACGGTAGATACTCAGATTGGGTCACTGTCACTAGTGGGGTACCACAGGGGTCTGTATTGGGCCCTATTCTCTTCAATATATTTATTAATGATATTGTAGAAGGTTTGCATAGTAAAATATCAATTTTTGCAGATGACACTAAACTGTGTAAAGTAATTAACACAGAGGAGGACAGTGCACTGCTACAGCAGGATCTGGATAGACTGGAGGCTTGGTCAGAAAAGTGGCAGATGAGGTTTAACACTGACAAATGTAAAGTTATGCATATGGGAAGGAATAATGCAAGTCACCAGTACATACTAAATGGTAAAGCACTGGGTAACTCTGACATGGAAAAGGACCTAGGAATTTTAGTGAACAGCAAACTAAGCTGTAGAAGCCAGTGCCAGACAGCTGCTGCCAAGGCCAATAAGATAATGGGTTGCATCAAAAGGGGCATAGATGCCCGTGATGAGAACATAGTCGCCCACTTTACAAATCACTAGCCAGACCACACATGGAGTACTGTGTACAGTTCTGGGCTCCTGTGAACAAGGCAGACATAGCAGAGATGGAGAGGGTTCAGAGGAGGGCAACTAAAGTAATAACTGGAATGGGTGGACTACAGTACCCAGAAAGATTAGCAAAATTAGGGTTATTCACTTTATAAAAAAGACGACTGAGGGGAGATCTAATAACTATGTATAAATATATCAGGGATCAGTACAGAGATCTCTCCCATCATCTATTTATCCCGAGGACTGTGACTGTGACGAGGGGACATCCTCTGCGTCTGGAGGAAAGAAGGTTTGTACACAAACATAGAAGAGGATTCTTTACGGTAAGAGCAGTGAGACTATGGAACTCTCTGCCTGAGGAGGTGGTGATGGTAAGTTCACTAAAAGAGTTCAAGAAGGGCCTGGATGTATTTCTGGAGGGTATTACAGGTTATAATTACTAGAGAGGGGTCGTTGATCCAGGGAGTTATTCTGATTGCCTGATTGGAGTCGGGAAGGAATTTTCCTCCCTAAAGTGAGGAAAATTGGCTTCTACCTCACAGGGTTTTTTTTGCCTTCCTCTGGATCAACTTGTAGGAAAACAGGCTGAACTGGATGGACAGATGTCTTTTTTCGGCCTTACAAACTATATACTACTATATTATATACAGTGACACTGTAGGAGGAGCGGCTTGTCTTAGAGTTCAATCTTGATTAGACACAGGAGTAGGGGTTGCCATATGAGTTAAAGTGGTTGTCTCACATAAACAAGTGGCATTTATCATGAAGGGAAAGTTAATACAAGCCACTTACTAATATATTGTTATTATCCATACTGCTTCCTTGCTGGCTGGATTCATTTTTCTATCACATTATACATTGCTCATTTCCATGGTTACAGACCGCCATGTAATCCATCAGTAGTGGTCATGGTTGCACAATATAGGAAAAAGTACTAGCCTAGAACTCCAATGGTCGCAGCCACCAGAGAGTTTGACACTTTCTCCTATAGTGTGCAAGCGCGACCACCACATGAAAACAAGCGGTGTATAATGTGATGGAAAAATTAATCCAGCCTGAAAACAAGGCAATATGGACAATCACAAAACATTAGTAAGTGCCTTGTATTAACTTCCTCTACATGATAAATGCAACTTACTTAAGTGAGAAAACCCCTTTAAGAGTGCTGAGAACTTTATTGTTTTTCTATTGTGCCTTCCTGTGTACTGACTTTGGCTTGTCTCAGGATTAATCCCTTATCTACTGATTTGGCTCCTACTGACTTTGTGTCATTATGACATTTCACATTGTCGAGCTGTTCCTACAATTCTCATGATCCCATTTTCAAGAGCAATCATCAGGAGGTGGGATTAGCATGGTTTCTTCAAGGGACCAAATCATGCTGAGGAGATAGTGCTGTGTTATTAATTTAGGTGGGTTTGATTTTATTATATAAGAAACTATCTCCTTCTTCTTCTGCACAATTCTCCCACCCATCTCTGATCTCTCCAGAATGTACTTCTACTGGTTCATATACAAAGCAAAGTTTAGAGTTTTGTTCAGGAGAGGTCATAGAAGGACAGGACAACAAGCCATCAGACAAACTCTCTTATGAATTTATCACAGAACAGTTTTCTGCAGCTGCTTCTATACTGTGAATCGTAGAAGATGCAGAATCCAAACAGTGCTAAATGTATAATTTAAAAAAAAATTACAAAAATGTAAATCAATAATTAAAAAGTAGCACTTAAAGTGTCTATAACCTTTATAAAAAAAATGCATATGGTTCTAGTTTCTGGCACTTGGTGGCATTTTCATAGTAACACATAGCCTTTTAATATCAGACATAGTTAATATGGGAATAAGCTGGGATTAGATGACATAAAAGACAAGCAGTATGAAAATATCACGGCTTCAGTGACATTCAAACACAATTAAATCTTGTTCTTTAATGAGAAACTTGGTGATCATTTCAACGAGCTCAATTTACTTCTAAACTGCCTTGAGTTGCTACATTAATTTCTATTAAAAATGATTACCATTTAATGCCAAAAATCCTAAATAGCAGAAGGTAAAATGATCCGATATATCTGAGTTATGCTCTTGGATGTAGCTTCCAACAATTGGCAAAATAAACATTTTCATTTAGCGCCGACAAATTGCTGTTTTCTCTTCTTTTTTTTTTCTTTTTGCTGATTAATCGTGTTGACATATTAAGCAAAATTAGTTTTTCCAAAGCCAGACATCATTATAGTTTCAAATGAAGAGCCTATGAAAAAATAGAACTTGTTTTTGCTTATTAGATAGACTGTTTATACTCTTAGTTGGTGAGAAGGTCAGAAGAAGCAGCCCTGTATTCATTATGTATTGCGGGCACGCACATCACAGAAAGATTTAAAGGTGATAGGGGAATGTCTTTATTAGATATATGAATCTGCATGAATCAAGGTTTTACAAAGGCAGCATCTAAATATTCTGAAGTATTATTCTCGAAAATGTTAGTTGGAATATGGCAAAACCAGAAAAGCACACAGATAGCCTAGGGCCCAGTGCAAGAACAGCAGATGGGCCCTTTGATCTCCATTAGCATCCCTCATTAGTCATGAAATTCATGAGCTAAGCCACCCACATGCAATCTAATAGACAATAGGAATCTGCCGTTGCTTTTTGTTTTCACACACATTTACCTGCTTCATCAGTGGTAATTTTTGTAAAACACAGCAGCCAGTGGTTACTTAATACACTATGAGAGACATTTACTAAGCCCTTTCTGACACAATTGTGGAGTAAGAAAGTCAAACATTATGGTGCCATACAGTACAGACCAAAAGTTTGGACATACCTTCTCATTCAAAGAGTTTTCTGTATTTTCATGACTATGAAAATTGTAGATTCACACTGAAGGCATCAAAACTATGAATTAACACATGTGGAATTGTATACTTAACAAAAAAGTGTGAAACAACTGAAAATATGTCTTATATTCTAGGTTCTTCAAAGTAGCCACCTTTTGCTTTGATTACTGCTTTGCACACTCTTGGCATTCTCTTGATGAGCTTCAAGAGGTAGTCACCTGAAATGGTTTTTACTTCACAGGTGTGCCCTGTCAGGTTTAATAAGTGGGATTTCTTGCCTTATAAATGGGGTTCGGACCATGAGTTGTGTTGGGCAGAAGTCAGGTGGATACACAACTGATAGTCCTACTGAATAGACTGTTAGAATTTGTATTATGGCAAAAAAAAAGCAGCTAAGTAAAGAAAAACGAGTGGCCATCATTACTTTAAGAAATGAAGGTCAGTCAGTCCGAAAAAGTGCAGTCGCAAAAACCATCAAGCGCTACAAAGAAACTGGCTCACATGAGGACCGCCCCAGGAGGAAGACCAAGAGTCACCTCTGCTGCAGAGGATAAGTTCATCCGAGTCACCAGCCTCAGAAATCGCAGGTTAACAGCAGCTCAGATTAGAGACCAGGTCAATGCCACACAGAGTTCTAGCAGCAGATACATCTCTACAACAACTGTTAAGAGGAGACTGTGTGCAGCAGGCCTTTATGGTAAAATAGCTGCTAGGAAACCACTGCTAAGGACAGGCAACAAGCAGAAGAGACTTGTTTGGGCTAAAGAACACAAGGAATGGACATTAGACCAGTGGAAATCTGTGCTTTGGTCTGATGAGTCCAAATTTGAGATATTTGGTTCCAACCACCGTGTCTTTGTGCAACGCAGAAAAGGTGAACGGATGGACTTTGCCTGGTTCCCACCGTGAAGCATGGAGGAGGAGGTGTGATGGTGTGGGGGTGCTTTGCTGGTGACACTGTTGGGGATTTATTCAAAATTAAAGGCATACTGAACCAGCATGGCTACCACAGCATCTTGCAGCAACATGCTATTCCATCCGGTTTGCGTTTAGTTGGACCATCATTTATTTATCAACAGGACAATGACCCCAAACACACCTCCAGACTGTGTAAGGGCTATTTGAATAGAAGGAGAGTGATGGGGTGCTATGCCAGATGATCTGGCCTCCTCAGTCACCAGACCTGAACCCAATCGAGATGGTTTGGGGTGAGCTGGACCGCAGAGTGAAGGCAAAAGGGCCAACAAGTGCTAAGCATCTCTGGGAACTCCTTCAAGAGTGTTGAAATAGCATTTCAGGTGACTACCTCTTGAAGCTCATCAAGAGAATGCCAAGAGTGTGCAAAGCAGTAATCAAAGCAAAAGGTGGCTACTTTGAAGAACCTAGAATGTAAGACATATTTTCAGTTGTTTCACACTTTTTTGTTAAGTATATAATTCCACATGTGTTAATTCATAGTTTTGATGCCTTCCGTGTGAATCTACAATTTTCATAGTCATGAAAATACAGAAAACTCTTTGAATGAGAAGGTGTGTCCAAACTTTTGGTCCGTACTGTATGTGTGCCATAATTTGTGACTTTTTAGGCTTCTCATCACTTTTCTGAAGTGGTGAGAAAAAGAGCGGGCTTAACAGGAGGGGGCGGCGCTTCATGTCAGAAGCTGGCATAAATTATAGCTGTAAGTCTGCGCAAGAATGGTATATGAGTCTTAATAAATCTCTCCCAAAGTTTTTAATGTTTGTCATTTTTGCACTGTTTTTGGGATCAGTGTTGATTTTGCCTAAATGCAGCATACCCTGGCTATGACATCATTTATCTGTGAGCCTGGACATTTGTGTTTCTTTAAGACTTTAAATAAATAACAGGAAAAAACATCTGGACAAAATGTCACAAAATATTAAGAAAAAAGCACCAAAAAATTAGAGGGAACAATCTAAAATAGGAAAAGATTTTTTTGTTTTTGTTTTTAACTTTTGTTTTAAAATACAAACTAAAAATGTCGCGCAACAATTTTTATAATGATAGTCTATGGTGTTTCACTGCGACATGCTGCGACTGCGACATTCACAGAAAAATCCATCTTGAATGGATTTTTTGCGACTGTCGTGTTGCAGTTGCAGCATGTCACAATAAGTCGCAGTGCGACAACATAGCCTATCATTATAAAAATTATTGTGCGACATTGGTGCGACACATGTCATCGTGTAGCCGTAGGCTCAAAGGGGCAGGGCGCTGTGGAGGTCACTGTTAAGGGGGCAGGGGCCACGATTAAAGGGGCAGCTTCTGTGGAGGTCACTGTTAAAGGGGCGTTCACTGTGGATTTTACTGTTAAGTGACAGTTACTTGGAACAGCTGTCTGCAGATGAGGTACTATCAGAAGGAATCTATGGCACACCAGTTTTTTTCACTTTAAATGCTTTTTATTCACATGTAGGAATTCATATAATTCATGATTTTTAGTCCGGAGAAATTAATAAGTAATATGTATACACCAAGTACTTTGCCGACGTTTCGGTCAACTCGACCTTTGTCAAGGAATCTTGGTATAACCTGTAGTATGTGTGCTCCGGGATCGGACGCCACTATTGTGTGCAGTAGTGGCGTCTGATCCCGGAGCACACATACTACAGGTTATACCAAGATTCCTTGACAAAGGTCGAGTTGACCGAAACGTCGGCAAAGTACTTGGTGTATACATATTACTTATTAATTTCTCCGGACTAAAAATCATGAATTATATGAATTCCTACATGTGAATAAAAAGCATTTAAAGTGAAAAAAACTGGTGTGCCATAGATTCCTTCTGATACTCAGTGACATTTTGTCCTCTATGAGCACCCAGCTGAAAAGGGTGTGCAGATCTCATCTTTCTATGCAGATGAGGTACTGTCTTAGCTATAATCCTAATTTATGTTTCAAGACCTGTTTAAGTCTAGGTGTTCTTTTCTGTTTTGGAATTTGCATATCTTTTTCACAAAGGAGCATTGCATCGCCTATAAGACTCCTTACGCCTAACAAAGTGCTTTCCACAAGGAGAAACAGTACCCCTTAGCTACTGTATGTAACTATGTAGTTATGAGGGTTCTGCTACAGATTTTGAATTGAGTGCCTAGGATCTCGAAGCTACACCCAAGCAAGTTCCAATGGAGGCAACATCTGCCCAAGGTTCATAAAAATAGTATAGAAGAATGTGACTGAAGGACACTTAGCCCTGATGTAAACTCCTCTGAGCACCCATTTGACTGCCTTATTGCTGATACATCAGTGCCCAGTTTTATTTATTTGTGAATAGACCTGAATCTTCATAGCCTATGATCGAGAATCTGGTCTTCTCAGAATAGTCAAGGATGTCACAGTATCAAAGACAGATCCTACCCCATATTAATGTCCATGGCCTTGGAATAAGATGTTCAACAAACTAACATGCGTGTGTAAGAGTTTGGTCTTCAGCTGTTGGGAGTTGTACATAGTTTCACAGGTTGAAGTCCATTGCTCTAATGTATTTAACCGAACTACTTTAAAATGAAGATTTATATAAATTGCAGTCACCAAACAGAATTTTAATATCAGACTACCGTAGTAACTGACTCCATGCAGCACAATTAGAAAAAGATTGTGGATTAAAGTGATATTTTTAACATTTTTTTATTTGTAGGTTGGTTTTCTTCTTATTCGTCTCGCTTATCCAAACACAAATACGTTTTTTGCTGCCATCTAGTGGCCAAAACTGTTATTATCATAAGTGGACTAAAAATGGCACGGTTACTATGGAATCTCAGGTAAAAAAGATAACAGAACAAAATAAGGGGATAACGATTATTATTGGTTTTGACAAGCTGTTTTCAGTAAGGGCAGCTGTACAAAGCCATATATTATTGGCCATTTCAGGGGAAATATATTATAATTGAGCTCCTTCGGCTCATATAGGAGTCCCATGAAACAACCCCTTTACAGGACTTAAAAGACATTAATTACTAAATGCTAGTCATGTTTGATGATAATGTCCTTTTCACCTGTTTAGGATGAAATGGTCCTGCAGAGGCGTAGCTACCGGGGGGGGGGGGGGTTGCGACGGCTCCGGGCCCAGTGCCTCTGGGGGGCCCAGCAGGGACGGCTTTAGTACAATCAGGCGAATACAAGTGAGCGCTTGCATTATGGAAGTGCTGACTTGTATGTAGGGACCCCCATCAGACCTCAGATCAGCCCACCCAGCCACATAAGGTTAAAATAAAAACCTGCGTGCGTCAGGTCATAGTGTGCGTGAGCCAGGGAAGAGAATGGTGCGCCGGACCGGAGGGCAGCCGCAGCGCAGGACAGGTAAGAAAGGTTTTTATTTTAACCTTATGTGGCTGGGTGGGCTGATCTGAGGTCTGATGGGGGCACATTCTGCTGATCTGAGGTCTGATGGGGGCACAATACGCTGATCTGAGGTCTGATGGGGGCACAATACGCTGATCTGAGGTCTAATGGGGGCACAATACGCTGATCTGAGGTCTGATGGGGTCACATTCTGATGATCTGAGGTCTGATGGGGGCACAATACGCTGATCTAAGATCTGATGGGGGCACATTCTGATGATCTGAGGTCCGATGGGGGCACAATACGCTGATCTGAGGTCTGATGGGGGCACATTCTGATGACCTGAGGTCTGATGGGGGCACATTCTGATGATCTGAGGTCTGATGAGGGCACATTCTGATGATCTGAGGTTTGATGGGGGCACAATACGCTGATCTGAGGTCTGATGGGGGCACATTCTGATGATCTGAGGTCTGATGGGGGCACATTCTGATGATCTGAGGTCTGATGAGTGCACATTCTGATGATCTGAGGTCTGATGGGAGCACAATACGCTGATCTGAGGTCTGATGGGGGCACATTCTGATGATCTGAGGTCTGATGGGGGCACAATACGCTGATCTGAGGTCTGATGGGGGCACATTCTGATGATCTGAGGTCTGATGGGGGCACATTCTGCTGATCTGAGGTCTGATGGGGGCACAATACGCTGATGTGAGGTCTGATGGGGGCACAATATGCTGATCTGAGGTCTGATGGGGGCACAATACGCTGATCTGAGGTCTGATGGGGGCACAATACTCTGATCTGAGGTCTGATGGGGGCACAATACGCTGATCTGAGGTCTGATGGGGGCACATTCTGATGATTTGAGGTCTGATGGGGGCACATTCTGCTGATCTGAGGTCTGATGGGGGCACAATACGCTGATCTGAGGTCTGATGGGAGCACATTCTGATGATCTGAGGTCTGATGGGGGCACATTCGGCTGATCTGGGGTCTGATGGGGGCACAATATGCTGATCTGAGGTCTGATGGGGGCACATTCTGCTGATCTGAGGTCTGATGGGGGCACATTCTGCTGATCTGGGGTCTGATGGGGGCACAATACGCTGATCTGAGGTCTGATGGGGGCACATTAAGCTGATCTGAGGTCTGATGGGGCAGGGGGCTGTTAGTTTAGTGATGTAAAAACTGGGGACAGATTTCCTTTAACATATGAGTCCCCTTGTTTTTTACTCCTATTACTCCTATATTTTACTGCATTATGTGGTAGAGTATTTAGACTAGGGTATGTAGAAAGTCTATTGTACTGTACTTAACAGCATAGATGATCTAGGAGTTTATACAGTCATCTTTCTAATACAATATTATAACCACAACTAGTAGTATGTGCCTGTGAAGTTGGAAACGTGCATTTGGGAAGCCACTAAGTGGGGGGCCCACTCAAGTATGTTTCGCCCCCCCCTGTGCTGAACCTCTAGCTACGCCTCTGGGTCCTGAGATTTAAACTACTGTAAATGTATGGTGCAGGTTGAAAACTCTGTCGACTGCAATCTAGCAGAAGCAAATCTGGTGTCTGGCTGTCAGAGACAACCAGGAATCGTGACGGAAAGATCAAAGTAGTCTATAGCCAATCTGTTGAGTACAGTCTACATAGTACTCAATGGGATCTAGGTAGTAAATAGAGATAGCAGGCGCAGCGATGTCCCCAACTCTGCCAATGACAAATGTCACCCAGTTAAAACGTCATCACACCTGGCCCTGTCAATTAAAGTGCAGAGGGTGCAGCAGTTGCAGAGAGAGCAGAGCCTCTAGGTGTAATGGTAACGCACCCGTTGCTCCTAGAGACTTATTTGCATATAACAAAACATCATTTTTCTTAGCAATGCAGGCACATATGAATATGGGACCAACACAGATACCAAGTGCACATGTAACAGGTCAGCCAGTATCATAGGTACAAATCTGCTGATGCCCTTTAAGGGGTTAACAAATGGTACGCCTACACATCACTGACATGTTTACAAAAATCACACCAAAACCTTAAGGAAGTACAGTAAATGAATCTGTCAAGCAGTATTTTTTGGGTGGTGACAAAAATATGATTTCCTGCCCACAAACCATGCAAAGATTTTACTTGTAGAAACCGCCTAAACAGAAGTGATACGTGCAACATATCAAGTAATCTAGTTATTGTACCTGAAGACGTGATATTTTAATAGTGTTTAAAAGGACATTACCATCAATTTTTTTCTCACATAATAGCAGCCTATATGTGCTTATTTTATGTCATCCCCCCCCCCCCCCACACAAAAAAATGCAAAACCGCAAGGATAGCTTTCTGGATATCATTTTTTAAAGTCGCCCCATGTATTCTTCTTCTTGTCCTGGCTCTATAACTTCCTCTTTGTTTGGACTTTTAGCACAGCAATGACTTTTTTACTCAAACCATTCCCTATGATTCAAAAGGGAAGGGGGATGAGTGACTCAATTAAAGCATTACAAATAACACAAATAAATGCAATGCTCTTCTGTGGGCATTTTTTTTAATCTAAGCCTATGAAAAGAACAGTGGAGCTGTCTTACTGTTATCCTAATTTTACTAATCTACAATTATACTAGTAGAAAACATCTAACCCTCACAGCAGCAGTAAACTAACTAAAGGATCCCTACCTGTATAGCATTTTTACCTTTTTGTGCTGACTGCCACAGGATATTTTGTATTTGATTTTCATTGGTATAGTACTGCTGAAATGAATAAATAGGTAGCCAATAGTTCTTTTAAAAAATTCTATATACACTGTTTAAAAAAATACCTCTTTTTTATGAAAGTGTCCCTTCAAAGGGAATCTCAATTAAGCGCAGAAATGAACTGCAGCAATACATTAGTACTTCTGACAAAGAGTCCGGTTGCTAGTTTATGGGGGAGAAATATCAAACTGGTGTAAAGTAGAACTGGCTTAGTTGCCAAAAGAAACCAATCAGATTCATCCTTTCATTTTCCAAAGGAGCTGTAAAAAATGAAAGGTGGAATTTGATTGGTTGCTTTGGGCAACTAAATTAGTTCTGCTTTACACCAGTTTGATAAATCTTCCCCTATATGTTCATACTCCCCCATGTAGCCTTGCTGTGCCGCTGCAGAGCTCCAATGTAACACATTTACAGGACTCACGAACCACTAGCACATAATGTAGAGTCCTCCTGAGTACAGATCAGCAAATCAATTCTAAAGTAATCAGAATTATTACAAATTTTCTATAAATGAAGCTGAAATTTTTGAGATTCAATTAATATGAATCGCTGGAAATGGTGTCCACTATTTTACATTTTCGCTATCGAAAGTGGCATCTGAGGGGTTAAATGATTGGTTTCAGTGCTATCTTCGATCCCAGTTATTGCAGCCACATATGTAGCCCTCTCCATAACCTCCTCCATAAAAAGCCCTTGCGCATTGTTCCATACATGTACAGCATTATTTGCCAAGGAGTTAAAGGAGTTGGCCAGTTTCCTATATTGATGACCTATCCTTGGAATAGGTAATCAATATCACATTAGTGGAGCGCACTCTCGATGATCAGCTGTTTGATGAGAATGCAGCGCTTGTACAAACGCTGCATTCCCCTCACTGTTTACCTGCTGACCCTCGATATAGCAGAGGTGAGCAGATGTAACTGCAGCTTCTGCGTCCCTATTCACTTCAATAGGAAGGAGCAGTTACACTCTTTCTGCTCCTTTCCAACTCCTTCCGAGGAGACAGACTCCCATTAACTAAAAACAATTTGTAATTTACTCTTATTGCATGTAACCAATGGATTATTATAATGGCAAGGACACCAATAGTCTGGCGCCAAAGGTGCTTTATTTGGTGGCTTTACCTGCTTGGCGGACATTATAACAATAATAATCATATAATGTGAGGGCTGTAGTTGGCAGACACATCATGACAATTATACTTGTTAGGCTTTGCTCAAGCTTGTGTCATTGCTTACAATGATGATGGGTCAAAACTGCTCTACCAGATGAAGGTTGTCCATCCGTTTCTTTTGTAGTTCTGGTATTGTCTTGCTGTCATATATACAAGAAAGCCTGATGAAACTCAAAACTTGAACAGAGCATTAGATCTTTTCCGTCAGGTTTGCGGTTGGATGGTCAGAATAGCATAAGGTTTCATATGATCCTATACAGCAAAAAGATGGAAATCTGACAGACTTATTATCATGAATATTATGTCATTGGTAATCATTAGTTCTGAGTGAATCGAAGCATATGAGGCAGAATTCGATCCAAATTTAAGGAAAAATTTGATTTGCTGTGAAGCTGAATTTCCTTGGGCTTCATGGTAACGAATCGATTTTTCTTAAAATGGTGGCCGAAAATAAAAAATCTTATATTCACCTCATCCACTTGATCGCCGAGAGGGTGTCTGCGTCTTCTTGATTGAAGAAATCCACCAAAGGATCTGCGGCGAGCGTGAAGACGTCCTTTGGTGGGTTTTCTTCAATGAAAATGGGAGCTGACGGCTTCTCTGCGCTCAAGTAGATAAGGGGAGTATAATTTTTTTTTTAACCCCAGATTTCCCCCCTGAGCTCCTAAATCTGAGTCTCAGGTGCTGGGTTCAGCGTTAAATGTGGCATCTGAGGGATAAATGATGAGGTGCGATCCCCATTTCCCGTCATTGCGACTGCTCCATACAATGAAAAGCGATTTGTCATGAATCAAATCTCTTGACAAAGTTCAGCTGCCAAACCAAATTTTTCAAAATTTCGCTAATCATAGCCATCATTGCTTCTATAAAATGGAATTAATATCATGGATATAATGTAGACATTAGTAGGTAACATTCTCTAGAAATCCACCAAACCCAGCTTCATTTATCAGACTGGCAGAGAGAGAAATGCGATTTATTTCCCAGTCCAGAGGATCAATGAAGGAGATACATTTTTAAAATATATCCTTATCTAGATTCAGAGATTGTAGATTAAGATTGTCAGGTCCGAGTTGCATGATAAATCAATCTCAATTACCTCCTGGAAAATAGGATGAGAAGATTTTGTAAAAGCTATAGCTCATCTCCACTGAGTAATTAATTGTGGGATATTTCGGAGAACTACTTTGTTGAGCGTAAGCTAATCAACTACTGTCTAAGAAGGGCGTACAAGAATCACACCAAGCACATGGTAGGAAAATAAAGTTAACATAACCATAACTACAGTAGATCTTTCTTTAACAATAGAATGTTTCCGCCATCTTCTGGTTATCTTGTATCACTACAATCTACAAATGTAATCTGTGTATATTTCATTTTAAAGGGGTTGTCTCATCTTGCCTAATGGGGGCATATCGCTAGGATATGCCCCCATTGTCTTATAGGTGCGGGTCCCACCGCTGGGACCCGCACCTATATCGAGAACGGGGCCCCGAAAGCGAACGGGGGCGCACTGCGCATGCGCAGCCGCCTCCATTCATTTTCAATGTGGCCGGCGAAGATAGCCGAGCGCTGGCTCGGCTATTTCCGTCGGCTCCATAGAAATGAATAGGAGCGGTGGCCGCGCAAGCGCGGTGCGCTCCCATTCATTTCTATGGGGAGCCGGCTTGGTGGTGGCCGGACCGGAGTCCTCCAGCCACCACCTTGCGGGGCCCCGTTCTCGATATAGGTGCGGGTCCCAACGGTGGGACCCGCACCTATAAGACAATGGGGGCATATCCTAGCGATATGCCCCCATTAGGCAAGATGAGACAACCCCTTTAAGGATATGTCTACAATTTTTTTTGTTGTCCCAGTGCATTTATAATGAAAATGAAGCATTTTTAGGAATTAAGAAATCCCTTATTGTTTTGTATATACAGCTTTTACACAGATTGATGTGTCTTCATGGTAACAAGTGCCTAGTAAGTAACTATTGTCTACTCTGATTCTCCTACATTATATATATATATATATATATATATATATATATATATATACAGTGCTTTGCAAAAGTATTCGGCCCCCTGGAACTTTTCAACCTTATGCCACATTTCAGGCTTCAAACAAAAAGATATAACATTTTACATTTTTGGTGAAGAATCAACAACAAGTGGGTCACAATTGCGAAGTGGAAAGAAATTTATTGGATCATTTAAACTTTTTTTGTAATAATAAAACTGAAAAGTTGGGCGTGCAAAATTATTCGGCCCATTTACTTTCAGTTCAGAAAACTCTCTCCAGAAGTTCATTGAGGATCTCTGAATGATCCAATGTTGTCCTAAATGACTGATGAAGATAAATAGAATCCACCTGTGTGTAATCAAGTCTCCGTATAAATGCACCTGCTCTGTGATAGTCTCAGGGTTCTGCATCATGAAGACCAAGGAACACACCAGGCAGGTCCATGATACTGTTGTGGAGAAGTTTAAAGCCGGATTTGGATACCAAAAGATTTCCCAAGCTTTAAACATCCCAAGGAGCACTGTGCAAACGATCATATTGAAATGGAAGGAGTATCAGACCACTGCAAATCTACCAAGACCCGGCCGTCCCTCTAAACTTTCATCTCAAACAAGAAGACTGATCAGAGATGCAGCCAAGAGGCCCATGATCACTCTGGATGAAGTGCAGAGATCTACAGCTGAGGTGGGAGAGTCTGTCCATAGGACAACAATCAGTCCAACACTTCACAAATCCGGCCTTTATGGAAGAGTGGCAAGAAGAAAGCCATTTCTCAAAGATATCCATAAAAAGTCTCGTTTACAGTTTGCCACAAGCCACCTGGGAGACACAGCAAACATATGGAAGAAGGTGCTCTGGTCAGATGAAACCAAAATCCAACTTTTTGGAAACAATGCAAAAAGATATGTTTGGTGTAAAAGCAACACAGCTCATCACCCTGAACACACCATCCCCACTGTCAAATATGGTGGTGGCAGCATCATGGTTTGGGCCTGCTTTTCATCAGCAGGGACAGGGAAGATGGTTAAAATTGATGGGAAGATGGATGGAGCCAAATACAGGACCATTCTGGATGAAAACCTGTTGGAGTCTGCAAAAGACCTGAGACCAGGACGGAGATTTATCTTCCAACAAGACAATGTTCCCAAACATAAAGCAAAATCTACAATGGAATGGTTCAAAAATAAACGTATCCAGGTCTTAGAATGGCCAAGTCAAAGTCCAGACCTGAATCCAATTGAGAATATGTGGAAAGAGCTGAAAACTGCTGTTCACAAACGCTCTGCATCCAACCTCAAAGAGCTCGAGCTGTTTTGCAAGGAAGAATGGGCAAGAATTTCAGTCTCTAGATGTGCAAAACTGATAGAGACATACCCCAAGCGACTTGCAGCTGTAATCGCAGCAAAAGGTGGCGCAACAAAGTATTAATGCAAGGGGGCCGAATAATTTTGCACGCCCAACTTTTCAGTTTTATTATTACAAAAAAAGTTTAAATGATCCAATACATTTCGTTCCACTTCACAATTGTGACCCACTTGTTGTTGATTCTTCACCAAAAATTTAAAATGTTATATCTTTTTGTTTGAAGCCTGAAATGTGGCAAAAGGTTGAAAAGTTCCAGGGGGCCAAATACTTTCGCAAGGCACTGTATATATATATATATATATATATATATATATATATATATATATATATATATGTAAATTGAAATGATAAAACATGGTTTCAGAGGTGTAATTTTCCTTTAAAGGTATTGTATCATGTCAGCCCACTTCCGTATGTCCTAGTAAGATACATTGCATCGAGTTCATAGTGTCAAAGCGTGTCTTTTTTTCTGGTGACCCAGACCCTACATGTACATCATCGTTGACCATTTATTTGAATAGCCTACATGTAATACCACATTTCCCCAGCAGCAGGCACTGAAGCTAGATTTATGAAATAATCTGATTGGATGGCTTTCGTCTAAAAAGGGGTTGTCATAATCATTTCTATAAACCTGCATCATTTTACTTATATTATTATATCAGACCAAAAATCCTTGAAACATAGACAACTTGCAGTCTAATGTACAGTTAGGAATATGCCATTACCTAGGGATAATATAGTAAGTTAATGCAAAAATGCTATCATATCAAAGAGGGACATTGGAATTTGAGTTAACAGTTGGAACTGTTCCTGCAAAACCTACATTAATCCAGGTGACATCAACGAGGAACATCAGCTTAGCCTAGGGCCAGGCCATGTTACATCACTAGTGTTGCACGAAGAGAGCTTCGGATGCTTCATCCGAAGTCGTTTCATTCAAAACTTCGGAATAATACTGTACTGACATCCGTCTCCGTACAGTATTAGAATGTATTGGCTCCAATGAGCCAAAGTTAGTTATTCACAAAGTAATGTAGCTTGTGACTTGGTTGAATAACTTCAGTAGTTGATTTTTAAAGTGGACAATAATGGCCCCATGACAGAATGCAGCAGCAGTGACAGTAAGGTTTGTTCACACCACTGTTTATTTTTCCGTTCTTTTGATCCGTCAGAAGAACAGAAAACTTTTTTTAAAAATTAAGCCTCTATTTTGAGCATCCATAAAGCCTCATTCAGACAGTCAGAAAATGTAATTGTAAACCAACAATAGAAATGAGTCCAAAACAGAGATAAAATGTAATAGAAATATTTGCATCTCTTCTGTATTTTGTACCCACTCCTGCTTTTGGCTTACAAAGACTGATCAAATACTGATGCAAAATACTAACTGTGTGAAAGAGGCCTTAGGCTCAATTTGCACCCTTTTTGTCCATTTACATCTGAAATCATTTTTTTTTAAGAAAAAAAAAAAGTCCTGTATGCAAGACTTTAATGACCTCTTTCACACTGTCAGTATTTGGTCAGTATTTTGCATCAGTATTTGTATGCCAAAAACATGAGTTGGTCCAAAACAGAGATAAAATGTAATACAAGTATTTCCATCTCTTCTTTGTTTTGAATTCACTCCTGCTTTTGGCTTACAAATACTGATCACACACTAACCTTGGGAAAGATGCCTTATGGGTGCTAAAAATACAGGATCCTTTTTTTTTCTGATCTTCTGACGCAGGAGCATAGCTAAAGGCTCATGGGCCCTGGTGCAAGAGTTCAGCTTGGGCCCCCCTCCTCTTAGTGCTCTGTGTGTCTTCTTATGCGTTACAAGGGTCTTTGGGCCCCCTCAGGCTCCTGGGCCCGGTAGCGACTGCTACCTCTGCACCCCCTATAGCTACACCCCTGTTCTGACGGATAAAAATAAACAGTGATGTTAACATAGACAAAAAGGGACAATAGTGGCCCCATAACAAAGTGGGAATGGGTGCCTACAGTAGTGGCAGTAAAAAGTGGCCCAATGACAGAGTGGGGGGGGGGCAGCAGCATTGACACATGACAATATCCACCCCATGACAGAGTGGGGAGGGGGGCAGCAGCAGTGGCATATGGCAGAAGATAGTGGCAGATCACAGTAGTGGCAGAATCCAAAATCAGCAGTGTGATAGCAAGGGCTAGTGGCATACATATCCTTTTAAAATTGTAAAATGCACATATCAGTAGGCCAAGAAGCCCCATTGTGGGAATGGCAGTAGAGACAGCGATTGGGTGGCATCAGGTGGGTAGTGGCATCAGGTGGGTAGCAGCATCAGAATGTTGGCAGAAGGATGTGGCCAGAAGTAACGGCCAATTTTGCAGAATATTCCAGTGTTTTAGAACGCTACAGTATGATCATTAGTAGCAGAATGAGCTATTCTGTTGCATCAGGCACTGGTGTCTGGAAATCCTGGTTGATCCATTTCTGATTCATCATTATGAAGTTTAGTCTCTCAACATTTTGAGAGGAAAGGTGACTTCTCTTTGTGATTTCTATGCCCCTCGCCGCACTGAACACCAGCTCTGATTCCACACTACTGGCTGGGCAGGAAAGCATGCGAATGGCAAACTCAGCCAGTTTCTGCCACACTTCAAGTTTGTATGCCCAGTAGTCCAAGGCAACTTGGATCATAGGTGCCAGGATGCAGTCCAAGTATGCCACCACCTGCTGGTTGAGGTTCTGCTGCATGTCCCACTGATGCTGCTGGGTAGTTTCTTCAGTAGACGGCTGGAGAAAACTGTTCATCGTAGACTCCAGACTGAATTTGCTGAATATGGAGCAGTTGCTTCTCCTGCACCTTCCTGAGGACGGGCAATGGCGCTTGTAGGTGGCGACCAACTGACTACACAGGATGCCTCTATTGTAGTCAGTTTTTGCATCCCTCTCAGAATTATATATCACTGACAAACATCGATACCTGGAGAAAATTGATCAATACTATCACTGTAGGGTAGACATTTTCTCTTAAACATAACTTTTAATCAATATTAAATATAAAATGATTGAATTCATCCCAAAACAAAAAGATTATACAATAAAAGATAATATGGTTTCTCACAAATTCATTAGCTCTCTAAGAAAACACTGATACAAGCAGATGTCCAAATACTGATCAGAGTTAGACAGAGGACCAGGTGCGTAGCTACAGGGGGTGCAGTGGTAGCAGTTGCTACTGGGACCAGGAGCCTGAGGGGGTCCAAAGACCCTTGTGCCACATAAGAAGACACTGGTATTATAGAAGGTACATGCTGAGAGGGTTCAAGTCATCGAGTTACACCTCTGGCTGGAGGGAAGAGGTTTGGCCAAGAATTTGGCATAAATGGAGGAGGCCCCTGGCCACAAAGCACTGAGGGAAGGGGGGCCCAAGCTGAACTCTTGCACCAGGGCCCATGAGCCTTTAGTTACGCCCCTGCAGAGGACATAATAATCCATAAATAAAGTAGTCAATTATGAGTTACAGTTTGTTGACTTCAGGTAGCAGTGAGGTCAGGACTAAAAGGAGCAATTATCCCTATTTTGTCCCTGAGGCTACACCTGCCTAAAAGCGGAGCATCCTCCCCAAAAGGGGCGACCCGACTTATCGGTGGCTAAACCCTCGCTTTCAACTGAAAAAAAATCTTAAGAAGCCCAGTCCCGTTATCTTAAAACAAAAGCCATTGAAAAGCAATTGAAGGTGTTTGCTTAACACACAACTCCATACAGTACATCAGCGCTGACGTGAACTCTACCAGACATTATGAGGCACAATTAGTGGCCCATCTTCTGCTCAACATACAGGGTTAGTATAGCCTTTTTGGAAAAGCCTGTCGACCTGGGTCTTTCCACCTTGGGTGGGCACAAGCCATCGGTTCTCTGAAATGTTCTGAATCAAGTAAATGGAAAGGGAAGGACTGTAGTATCAGCAAATTGGCCAGGTGCACATTCAGCTTCTGTGCCATTGGAGGAGTGAATGCATACTGTTGTCTTTTTGCAATTGCCTCGGTGGTTGATTGATGTGGAAATAAATGAGAAGAAGGAGGAGGAGCATCAGGAGCAATGGAGAACGTTGAAGATGATGTGTAGGAACAATAGATTCCTTTTGCTTACGTTGTTGAGCCCTGACTGCTGGAGAGGGGGTAAGGGCTGGTGGGAGATGCAGCGGTTGCTACAGATGTATCAGCGCCAGTGATCATTGTTTTCGCATAGCGTTGCTAACGAAACGTGACTTCTCTTTCACTCCTTTCACTCGCAGTAAAAGTACGCTAATTAGGTGCATTCGTACGCATTAGCGTACAATGTGTAGAATTAGCTTACAAATGCATACGCAGTAGCGTACAATACATAGCATTAGCATACAAATTTGTACGCATTAGCATACAATGCGTAGCATTCGCGTACAAATCATCAGATGTGTACTCTATTTGCGATATTGTTCTGCGCTCACGCGATTCTCCTGTGATTGCTAGCGCTGCTACATCTGTACATCAGGCTGTAACACTAAATGAGTGGCACAGTTTTCCCACACCACTTTATGTTGACGCTCCATGTGTTGACGCAGGTCCGTCATGCCAACATTAGCACCCTGGCCATGCCTCACCTTCTGCGCACACATCCTGTATAATACCATGCTAACGTCCCCTGTGACTTGGTGAAAAATTCCCACACTGGAGAGTATTGTATTTTTCCTCCAACACCGTGTGGATCCTTGCCTTTTGCTGCTTTTATGAACCTGTGCAGTTCTTCACAAATAGTTTCCTGAGTAGCAGATCGGTGTACACCTCCCACATTTGTCTACAGATCTTACACTGCTTCCACCCTGCTGCCTCACAGGCATGCTGCAACTCTTGCTCTATGATGATGATCATGACTCCTCTTCATCCGCTTCTCACGTGTGATTGGCTAAATCATCATCTACATCTGTTTGGTCGTCACTCGTTTTACCCTCACCTGTCTCTTGCACATGTCCCTATCTCTAGCAGTATGTGTTCCCACCCAACTGTCATCATCAGTAGTCGCACGCCTAGAGGAGTCCACAGCAGGCCTCTCCTCCAAGTTAGTGCTGGCCTATAAGTACTGACTGTACTCACAAAGCTCATCCTTGCTAAAAAAAAAAGCAAAGCAGAGCCGGCAGCATACATTACTTGTGAGGGCACAGAGGCAGTTCCTGGGCCATGCCAACTAAGCGTGGTATCAGAGAAACCCACAGATTCCGGGCTATGTATGTCTTTTGCCACTTGAGATAATTTTGAAGGGTGAGTTAACCATTCTAGTACAGCTGGATTGTTGGTCAAAACATGACCATTAAATGACAGTGGCAGCTCTGGCCTGTTGCTTTGGCTGTTAACAGCCCCCTTTTTCTGCTGCTACTTGTGCTGGCTACAGCAACATTTTTACCACTGCCCATTCCTTTGGAGGACCCAATCAACTGTCTGTTGGCCATAGTGTAATTATTAGAGATGAGCGAGTAGTGAAATATTCGAAAGTTCGAAATTCGATTCGAATAGACCGCGAAATTCGACTATTCGACCGGATATCGAATCCCATTAAAGTCTATGGGAAAAAAATGCTCGCCACTTGGAAATCTCAATTCGACCACTTGGAGGTCACCAAGTCCACCCTGGAACCTCAGAAAAGGATGCCAACACTGCTGGAATGCAACTGGGACAGCAGGGGAAGCATGTCTGGGTGCATATAACGCGCCCAAGTCGCACTATTACGCCACTATCACAGCCTCTCAACAATACACTCCAAACACAATCTAACCTCTCTGTAAAGTGAGACCATACAAGGAAACCTTCTTTCCTCTACATTGCCATGGACCCCAAGCCAAACTAGACAAAAAAGAAGATAAAATTCTGCACCCCTTAAAATCACGTTGCCTATGACAACCACAGATGGCATAGGCAAGGGGGAAAGCAAATAGACCCCACCCCTAATTGTCATTGTGTGTGTGTGTGAGATGTGGTCAGACATGTCTTCTTTAAAATGTAAAAACAACTCAAACACATGCAGAAGCCTTAAAATGCCCAAATTGTTGGCGCTTGAGATGTCAGTGACCCGACCTGGCCCAGTGTCATGTCTAGCAGGTAAAGCAGTGGGGATGTTGAGGGATGCGTAGGACCGCAAAAGGCAGGAAGAGGCCGTGGGCTGGCCAGAGGCTCATGGAAAATTTTGTGGAGGCCCAAGAGGTGAGACGTCTTAAAAATTGTGTGGAGGCTAAAGAGGTGAGACGTGTTAAAAATTATGTGGAGGCCCAAGAGGTGACACCTCTTAAAAATTATGTGGAGGCCCGAGAGGTGACACCTCTTAAAAATTATGTGGAGGCCCGAGAGGTGAGACCTCGAAAACGTTTTGTGGAGGCCCAAGAGGTGACACCTCTTAAAAATTATGTGGAGGCCCAAGAGGTGACACCTCTTAAAAATTATGTGGAGGCCCAAGAGGTGACACCTCTTAAAAATTATGTGGAGGCCCAAGAGGTGACACCTTTTAAAGGCTGCAGTTATCCACAGATTTGCATGCAATGTAAAATGGTTACACTCATTTTATAAAGGCAACTATCATGAAAAATCAGTTTAAATGTATTGAGGGCAGCACAGAGTATTTCTACAGAGGAAGGAGTATTCTTTTTATTTTTTTTCCTTTTTTTATATGTATATGCTGTTGCCTTCAGTATATGAGAGTTGATTTCATGATGCTACTGCAGCCACTTAAAACGTTTTAAGTCTTGTTTTGTTTTTTTGAATACTGAGAATGCTATTTTGTACCAGATTTTGTATGTAAAGACTGAACACATTAAAATGAGAATGTTACCAAAATTATAATTTATAATTTATTTACCTTTTGTGGAGGCCCAAGAGGTGAGACCTCTTAAAAATTATGTGGTGGCCCAAGAGGTGAGACCTCTTAAAAATTATGTGGTGGCCCAAGAGGGGAGACCCGTTAAAAATTATGTGGAGGCCCAAGAGGTGAGACCTGTTAAACATTTTGTGGAGGCCCAAGAGGTGAGACGTGTTAAACATTTTGTGGAGGCCCAAGAGGTGAGACCTCTTAAAAATTATGTGGAGGCCCAAGAGGGGAGACCCGTTAAAAATTATGTGGAGGCCCAAGAGGTGAGACCTCTTAAACATTTAGCGCAGGCCCAAGAGGTGAGCCATAAATATATAAATTGTTCTTATTTACGGAGCAATTCTACGGCGGTTAAGGAGGAGGAGGAGGAGGAAATGGCACTTCATACATATGGCACTTTACTTTTGGCTGCTTTCCACGGTTGGAGAAGCAAAGTCCGGGTCAATCCACTTGCTGTTCATTTTGATTAGCGTCAGCCTGTCGGCACTGTCGGTTGACAGGCGGCTGCGCTTATCGGTGATAATGCCCCCGGCAGCGCTGAACACCCTTTCTGATAGCACGCTGGCGGCAGGGCAGGCAAGCACCTCCAAGGCGTACAGGGACAGTTCCAGCCACGTGTCCAACTTGGAGACCCAGTAAGTGTAGGACGCCGAGGGATCGGGGAGGACAGGGTTACGGTCTGCCAGGTACTCCCGCAACATCCGCCGATACTTGTCCCTCCTGCTGATAGCGGGCCCCGCAGTGATGGAAGTTGCACGAGGGGGTGCCATGAACGTGTCCCACACCTTGGAGAGTGTTCCCCTGGTGGCTGTGGGCCTGATCGATGTTGAGGGACTCTGGGAGACCCTCTCCTCTCTGCCGCCAGCGATGCTGGGTGGGAAAATCTCCATCATGTTCTGCACGAGTTCCCTCTGGTATTCCAGCAATCGATTCGTCCTCTCCTCTACCGGAATAAAAGAGGAGACGTTATCTTTATACCGGGGGTCCAGGATTGCGAAGACCCAGTACAGTTTGTTCTCCACTATCCGGACAACACGTGTGTCCCGGGAAAAGCAGCCCAGCATGAAGTCAGCCATGTGTGCCAGACTCTGAATAGGCATGACGTCACTGCCCCCACCAGAAGGATCACTTGCCATTTCCTCCTCTTCCTCTTCCGCCTCCTCTCCGCCCCATCCGCGCTGAACCAATGGGACGCGCACAGCCTGACTGCTACCCTCGCCGCCAGCATCCTCCTCCTCTTCCACAGCCACCTCCACGTCGTCCTCCTCCTCCTCATCCTCCTCCTCCTGCAACTGCCACCGTGAAGCAGACAAAAGTGTGGTCTGACTGTGTAGCTCCGTTGCGTCTCCTCCTACCCCCGTCTCCTCTGCGTGCAATGCGTTCTCCCTTATTGCGATGAGGGATTCTTTAAGGACGCATAGGAGCGGGATGGTTACGCTCACTATAGCGTCCTCGCTGCTGACCTTCTTGGTGGACTCCTCAAAGATACGCAGTACATCGCATACGTCTGCCATCCATGGCCACTCGTGGTTGGCAAACTGAGGGAGCTGAGTTGGAGGCACGCGTGGATTATTAATCTGGTACTCCATCAATGCTCTCTGCTGCTCACACACCCTGGCCAACATGGAATAGGTGGAATTCCAGCGAGTCGGCAGGTCGCACAACAGCCGATGTTCAGGCAAATGGAGGCGTTGCTGGAGTTTTTTTAAGCTAGCAGCAGCTACAGTTGACTTCCGAAAGTGTGCGCACAAGCGCCGCACTTTCACCAGTAGCTCTGCCAGGTTGGGGTAAGTCTTTAGAAATTTTTGGACTACCAGATTAAAAACGTGGGCCAGGCATGGTACGTGATTGAGTTCGGCAAGCTCCAGAGCCGCCACCAGGTTACGGCCGTTATCGCACACGACCATGCCTGGTCCTAGCTGCAGCGGCGACAGCCACATCTCCGTCTGCTGCAGTATGGCGTCCCTCACCTCTGGGGCGCTGTGCTTCCTGTCGCCCAAGCTGATGAGCTTAAGCACCGCCTGCTGACGTCTCCCCGCGCCAGTGCTGCAACGCTTCCAGCTAGCGGCTGAGGGCGATGTTAAGGCACAGGAGGAGGAGGAGGAGGAGGAGGGGGGTTTATCAGAACCCATGCTGGCAATCTTGGGCGGGGGTGGTAGGTAGGCCGTCTCTGTTTGCGACCCCGTCCCCGCCTCCACTACATTCACCCAGTGTGCCGTCAAAGAAATGTATCGTCCCTGGCCACAAGCGCTTGTCCACGCGTCGGTGGTCAAGTGGACCTTTGCGCTGACTGCGTACCTCAGGGCCCGCCTGATGTTACGCGACACGTGCTGGTGCAGGGCGGGGACGGCACTCCGGGAAAAGTAGTGGCGGCTGGGGACGGAATAGCGAGGTGCGGCAGCCGCCATCAGGTCGCGGAAGGCCTGCGTCTCCACAAGCCTAAACGGCAACATCTCCAGGGCCAGCAGTTTGGAGATGTGGCAGTTTAAGGCTTGGGCTTGGGGGTGACTCGAGGCGTACTTCCGCCTGCGGTCGAACGCCTGCGAGATGGACAGTTGTTGGGACGAGGAGTGTGAAGGTGCAGGCGAAGAGGCGGGGGAAGGGGCGGGGGAAGGAGAAGGCCCCAAAGTAGCAGAGGCAGAGGCAGAGGCAGATGTGGAGGTGTCCTGGCTGGAGGTCTGGACCGCAGTGGCAGCACACAACAAAGGGGAAGAGGCAGTGGCAGCAAGACCGGGCGCAGTTTGTATTGCGTTTGCTCTCTCCCACTCAGCCCAGTGCTTGAATTCCAAGTGACGCCGCATGCCTGAGGTGGTCAGATTGCTCTTCTCAGAGCCCCTACTCAGTTTTGAGTGGCAGAGTGTGCAAACCGCGCTCAGTTTGTCATCCGCACAAACATTAAAATATCTCCACACCACAGAAGTACGAGGCCTCGATGGGGGAGCTTCGCGCGACTGGCCGCTGCCGGGAACAGCTTCGGCCCTGCTGGCTGTGGCCTCACTTCTCTGTCTGAACTGTCCTCTGCCTGTGGCCATCCCTCTGCCTGTGGACATCCCTCTGCCTGTGGACATGCCTCTGCCTGTGGACATGCCTCTGCCTGTGGACATCCTCTGCCTGTGGACATCCCTCTGCCTGTGGACATCCCTCTGCCTGTGGACATCCCTCTGCCTCTTGCTGCCTTTTTCGGTGCTGCGCAGACCACCACCTCTCCACTGCTTTCCTCGCTGGACATCACCCCTGGCCAAGTGGGGTCGGTCATTTCGTCATCCACCAGCTCCTCTTCCACTTCCTCACTCTGCTCCTCCTCCTGCCCACTGGACATTCCAACAGCCTCCCTTGATGGCAACTGCGTCTCATCATCATCATCGCTCATGATAACAGATGCTGGCTCAGGGTCCACATCAGCAGGAGATGGCGAAAACTCCAGTGTTTGGGCATCACTACAAACAAATTCCTCTGCTAGCTCCTGGGATTCTTCCGGCACATCTGAAAAAGGACCCGAAAAGAGCTCCTGGGAGGGGTCAATGGTGGGATGACTCTGTTGGCCAGGTGTGGAGGAAGGAGGGTCAGAGTGAGACTGTGTGGATGACTGGCTGGTGGACAACTGTGTGGAAGCGCTATCGGCTATCCATTGCACCACCTGTTCAACCTGCTCAGGCCTCAACAGCGGTGTAACCCGCCCCCTGCTTAACTGTCCCATAAAAGCAGGGATTCTGGATGAGCGGGATCCTGGCTGACCCTCACCAGCACGCATTGTATCCCCACTGGCTTCAACAAGGCCCCCAACAGCATTTCCGCGCCCCCGTCCTCGTCCACGTCCTATTCCGCTAGCCCCCCGCCGCATTTTGTTTTTTTTTTACAATATTTTGCCTTCACAGCCGTGAAATTAGTTTGCAAGAGAACGCACAGTACAGTTGCCAGTTAAGGCCTATATATTGTATTTTTCAAGGTACACAGCAGTGTACTAAGTGATCAGACGGTGTGTATGAACAACAGTTATGAGAAATTACTTTGCAAGAGAACGCACAGTACAGTTGCCAGTTATAAGGCCTATATATTGTATTTTTCAAGGTACACAGGCCTTTTATTAAGTGATCAGACGGTGTGTATGAACACCAGTTATGAGAAATTACTTTGCAAGAGAACGCACAGTACAGTTGCCAGTTATAAGGCCTATATATTGTATTTTTCAAGGTACACAGGCAGTTTACTAAGTGATCAGACGGTGTGTATGAACACCAGTTATGAGAAATTACTTTGCAAGAGAACGCACAGTACAGTTGCCAGTTATAAGGCCTATATATTGTATTTTTCAAGGTACACAGGCAGTGTACTAAGTGATCAGACGGTGTGTATGAACAACAGTTATGAGAAATTACTTTGCAAGAGAACGCACAGTACAGTTGCCAGTTATAAGGCCTATATATTGTATTTTTCAAGGTACACAGCAGTGTACTAAGTGATCAGACGGTGTGTATGAACAACAGTTATGAGAAATTACTTTGCAAGAGAACGCACAGTACAGTTGCCAGTTATAAGGCCTATATATTGTATTTTTCAAGGTACACAGGCCGTGTATTAAGTGATCAGACGGTGTGTATGAACACCAGTTATGAGAAATTACTTTGCAAGAGAAACGCACAGTACAGTTGCCAGTTATAAGGCCTATATATTGTATTTTTCAAGGTACACAGGCCTTTTATTAAGTGATCAGACGTGTGATGAACACCAGTTATGAGAATTACTTTGCAAGAGAACGCACAGTACAGTTGCCAGTTATAAGGCCTATATATTGTATTTTTCAAGGTACACAGCAGTGTACTAAGTGATCAGACGGTGTGTATGAACAACAGTTATGAGAAATTACTTTGCAAGAGAACGCACAGTACAGTTGCCAGTTATAAGGCCTATATATTGTATTTTTCAAGGTACACAGCAGTGTACTAAGTGATCAGACGGTGTGTATGAACAACAGTTATGAGAAATTACTTTGCAAGAGAACGCACAGTACAGTTGCCAGTTATAAGGCCTATATATTGTATTTTTCAAGGTACACAGGCCTTTTATTAAAGGGATTCTGTCACCACGATTTTGACTATTAAGTTATTTATAGCACTGGATTCAGCTGACTATAAGCATCTCCAAAACGTTATTGTTATAGGGCATAAATGAAGATCTGATGTTAAAAATACCTTTTTTATCAACTGTCAATCTCTTACTTAAGGAGCCCAAGGGGATGTGCCAGCGATGTTGGAGCCCGGCCACGGCGATTCAGTTGGAGCCCAGCACCGCCCACCTCATTAATATTCACTTCACTGCTTGAAGCAGTGAAGCTCCGGCACGGCTGTAATCCCGCGCAGGCGCAGTCCATTAAGTGGTCTGCGCCGTGCGGTCTGCGGGCTACAGCTTCACAGGATGTACTGCGCCTGCGCGGGATTACAGCCGTGCCGGAGCTTCACTGCTTCAAGCAGTGAAGTGAATATTAATGAGGTGGGCGGTGCTGGGCTCCAACTGAATCGCCGTGGCCGGGCTCCAACATCGCTGGCACATCCCCTTGGGCTCCTTAAGTAAGAGATTGACAGTTGATAAAAAAGGTATTTTTAACATCAGATCTTCATTTATGCCCTATAACAATAACGTTTTGGAGATGCTTATAGTCAGCTGAATCCAGTGCTATAAATAACTTAATAGTCAAAATCGTGGTGACAGACTCCCTTTAAGTGATCAGACGGTGTGTATGAACACCAGTTATGAGAAATTACTTTGCAAGAGAACGCACAGTACAGTTGCCAGTTATAAGGCCTATATATTGTATTTTTCAAGGTACACAGCAGTGTACTAAGTGATCAGACGGTGTGTATGAACAACAGTTATGAGAAATTACTTTGCAAGAGAACGCACAGTACAGTTGCCAGTTATAAGGCCTATATATTGTATTTTTCAAGGTACACAGGCCTTTTATTAAGTGATCAGACGGTGTGTATGAACACCAGTTATGAGAAATTACTTTGCAAGAGAACGCACAGTACAGTTGCCAGTTTATAAGGCCTATATATTGTATTTTTCAAGGTACACAGGCCTTTTATTAAGTGATCAGACGGTGTGTATGAACACCAGTTATGAGAAATTACTTTGCAAGAGAACGCACAGTACAGTTGCCAGTTATAAGGCCTATATATTGTATTTTTCAAGGTACACAGCAGTGTACTAAGTGATCAGACGGTGTGTATGAACAACAGTTATGAGAAATTACTTTGCAAGAGAACGCACAGTACAGTTGCCAGTTATAAGGCCTATATATTGTATTTTTCAAGGTACACAGGCCTTTTATTAAGTGATCAGACGGTGTGTATGAACACCAGTTATGAGAAATTACTTTGCAAGAGAACGCACAGTACAGTTGCCAGTTATAAGGCCTATATATTGTATTTTTCAAGGTACACAGCCGTGTATTAAGTGATCAGACGGTGTGTATGAACACCAGTTATGAGAAATTACTTTGCAAGAGAACGCACAGTACAGTTGCCAGTTATAAGGCCTATATATTGTATTTTTCAAGGTACACAGCAGTGTACTAAGTGATCAGACGGTGTGTATGAACAACAGTTATGAGAAATTACTTTGCAAGAGAACGCACAGTACAGTTGCCAGTTATAAGGCCTATATATTGTATTTTTTCAAGGTACACAGGCCTTGTATTAAGTGATCAGACGGTGTGTATGAACACCAGTTATGAGAAATTACTTTGCAAGAGAACGCACAGTACAGTTGCCAGTTATAAGGCCTATATATTGTATTTTTCAAGGTACACAGCAGTGTACTAAGTGATCAGACGGTGTGTATGAACAACAGTTATGAGAAATTACTTTGCAAGAGAACGCACAGTACAGTTGCCAGTTATAAGGCCTATATATTGTATTTTTCAAGGTACACAGCAGTGTACTAAGTGATCAGACGGTGTGTATGAACAACAGTTATGAGAAATTACTTTGCAAGAGAACGCACAGTACAGTTGCCAGTTATAAGGCCTATATATTGTATTTTTCAAGGTACACAGGCCTTTTATTAAGTGATCAGACGGTGTGTATGAACACCAGTTATGAGAAATTACTTTGCAAGAGAACGCACAGTACAGTTGCCAGTTATAAGGCCTATATATTGTATTTTTCAAGGTACACAGCAGTGTACTAAGTGATCAGACGGTGTGTATGAACAACAGTTATGAGAAAATTACTTTGCAAGAGAACGCACAGTACAGTTGCCAGTTATAAGGCCTATATATTGTATTTTTCAAGGTACACAGCAGTTATTAAGTGATCAGACGGTGTGTATGAACAACAGTTTATGAGAAATTACTTTGCAAGAGAACGCACAGTACAGTTGCCAGTTATAAGGCCTATATATTGTATTTTTCAAGGTACACAGGCCTTTTATTAAGTGATCAGACGGTGTGTATGAACACCAGTTATGAGAAATTACTTTGCAAGAGAACGCACAGTACAGTTGCCAGTTATAAGGCCTATATATTGTATTTTTCAAGGTACACAGGCCTTTTATTAAGTGATCAGACGGTGTGTATGAACACAGTTATGAGAAATTACTTTGCAAGAGAACGCACAGTACAGTTGCCAGTTATAAGGCCTATATATTGTATTTTTCAAGGTACACAGGCCTTTTATTAAGTGATCAGACGGTGTGTATGAACACCAGTTATGAGAAATTACTTTGCAAGAGAACGCACAGTACAGTTGCCAGTTATAAGGCCTATATATTGTATTTTTCAAGGTACACAGGCCTTTTATTAAGTGATCAGACGGTGTGTATGAACACCAGTTATGAGAAATTACTTTGCAAGAGAACGCACAGTACAGTTGCCAGTTATAAGGCCTATATATTGTATTTTTCAAGGTACACAGGCCTTTTATTAAGTGATCAGACGGTGTGTATGAACACCAGTTATGAGAAATTACTTTGCAAGAGAACGCACAGTACAGTTGCCAGTTATAAGGCCTATATATTGTATTTTTCAAGGTACACAGGCCTTTTATTAAGTGATCAGACGGTGTGTATGAACACCAGTTATGAGAAATTACTTTGCAAGAGAACGCACAGTACAGTTGCCAGTTATAAGGCCTATATATTGTATTTTTCAAGGTACACAGGCCTTTTATTAAGTGATCAGACGGTGTGTATGAACACCAGTTATGAGAAATTACTTTGCAAGAGAACGCACAGTACAGTTGCCAGTTATAAGGCCTATATATTGTATTTTTCAAGGTACACAGGCCTTTTATTAAGTGATCAGACGGTGTGTATGAACACCAGTTATGAGAAATTACTTTGCAAGAGAACGCACAGTACAGTTGCCAGTTATAAGGCCTATATATTGTATTTTTCAAGGTACACAGGCCTTTTATTAAGTGATCAGACGGTGTGTATGAACACCAGTTATGAGAAATTACTTTGCAAGAGAACGCACAGTACAGTTGCCAGTTATAAGGCCTATATATTGTATTTTTCAAGGTACACAGGCCTTTTATTAAGTGATCAGACGGTGTGTATGAACACCAGTTATGAGAAATTACTTTGCAAGAGAACGCACAGTACAGTTGCCAGTTATAAGGCCTATATATTGTATTTTTCAAGGTACACAGGCCTTTTATTAAGTGATCAGACGGTGTGTATGAACACCAGTTATGAGAAATTACTTTGCAAGAGAACGCACAGTACAGTTGCCAGTTATAAGGCCTATATATTGTATTTTTCAAGGTACACAGGCCTGTTATTAAGTGATCAGACGGTGTGTATGAACACCAGTTATGAGAAATTACTTTGCAAGAGAACGCACAGTACAGTTGCCAGTTATAAGGCCTATATATTGTATTTTTCAAGGTACACAGGCCTTTTATTAAGTGATCAGACGGTGTGTATGAACACCAGTTATGAGAAATTACTTTGCAAGAGAACGCACAGTACAGTTGCCAGTTATAAGGCCTATATATTGTATTTTTCAAGGTACACAGGCCTTTTATTAAGTGATCAGACGGTGTGTATGAACACCAGTTATGAGAAATTACTTTGCAAGAGAACGCACAGTACAGTTGCCAGTTATAAGGCCTATATATTGTATTTTTCAAGGTACACAGGCCTTTTATTAAGTGATCAGACGGTGTGTATGAACACCAGTTATGAGAAATTACTTTGCAAGAGAACGCACAGTACAGTTGCCAGTTATAAGGCCTATATATTGTATTTTTCAAGGTACACAGCAGTGTACTAAGTGATCAGACGGTGTGTATGAACACCAGTTATGAGAAATTACTTTGCAAGAGAACGCACAGTACAGTTGCCAGTTATAAGGCCTATATATTGTATTTTTCAAGGTACACAGGCCTTTATTAAGTGATCAGACGGTGTGTATGAACACCAGTTATGAGAAATTACTTTGCAAGAGAACGCACAGTACAGTTGCCAGTTATAAGGCCTATATATTGTATTTTTCAAGGTACACAGGCCTTTTATTAAGTGATCAGACGGTGTGTATGAACACCAGTTATGAGAAATTACTTTGCAAGAGAACGCACAGTACAGTTGCCAGTTATAAGGCCTATATATTGTATTTTTCAAGGTACACAGGCCTTTTATTAAGTGATCAGACGGTGTGTATGAACACCAGTTATGAGAAATTACTTTGCAAGAGAACGCACAGTACAGTTGCCAGTTATAAGGCCTATATATTGTATTTTTCAAGGTACACAGCAGTGTACTAAGTGATCAGACGGTGTGTATGAACAACAGTTATGAGAAATTACTTTGCAAGAGAACGCACAGTACAGTTGCCAGTTATAAGGCCTATATATTGTATTTTTCAAGGTACACAGCCGTGTATTAAGTGATCAGACGGTGTGTATGAACACCAGTTATGAGAAATTACTTTGCAAGAGAACGCACAGTACAGTTGCCAGTTATAAGGCCTATATATTGTATTTTTCAAGGTACACGGCAGTAGTGCCAAATATAGTTTGGTATGTAGCAGAGCACCTAATACACCACTAATGCCTCTCTCTGTCCCTACTCCAGCAGCTATCCCTGAATACAGCAGCCGTTCTCTGTAAAGTCTATATTGTAGTAAGCTATCACTGAAGTCCACTGTAGTAGCCCTGATAAGGGCTTTTAATCACGCTCCTGCCTGTCCAACAGCTAAAATCTGTCTCTCCCTTCTCCAGCCTCTGTCCCTGACTAAGTTCACGCAGCATATGCGTACGAGCAGGAAGAGCTGAGTTTTTAATATTCGAGGTCACATGGTTTTTCCAGCCAATGCATGTAGACGCTGTTTTCGCGCTGCCAGCGTGCTCAGCGTGCCTGTCATACCCCCCCTGCATGGTGATTGGTGGAAAAAGAGCGCCAGGGAAGGTGGGAGGGGAAACGAATTCTAAGTGCGCCATCGCCGTTATACTCGAAAGAAATCGAGCACGCCGAATATCGTAGTATTCGATCGAATACCAGCTCGATCGAACACTACTCGCTCATCTCTAGTAATTATCTGTATCAGTAATGTAATAGATTAACTAAGAATGTGGCAGCAGTTGAACAAGATAATCATAGCAATATACCGTATTATACCATCCTTTAATACAGTGAGGCACAGTAATTCTATTTTTACTAACTAACAAATGAACTGGGAACGTGGCAGCAGTTCAACAAGATGCACATGGCAATATTTTAAACCTCCCTTTAATACTAAGGCACAGTAATTCTATGTGTAAAGTACAGATTAACTGGGAATGTGGCAGCAGTTCAACAAGATGCACACGGTGATATATTGGACCACACTGTAATACCGAAGTATAGTAATTCTATGTATAAAGTAAGAGATTAACTGGAAATGTGGCAGCAGTTCAACAAGATGCACATGGCAATATATTAAACCTCCCTTTAATACTAAGGCACAGTAATTCTATGTATAAAGTACAGATTAACTGGGAATGTGGCAGCAGTTCAACAAGATGCATACGGTGATATATTAGACCACCCTTTAATACTGAGACACAGTAATTTTATTTATAAAGTAAGAGATTAACTGGGAGAGTGGCAGCAGTTCAACAAGATGCACAGGGTGATTATACTCAACTATTCTTTCCCTACAGTCTCTGAACACTCTCCCTATGATCTTCCTGCACTGTCCCTGCACTCCTCCTATTCAATATTCTTCTATTAATAGCTTTCTGCAACACTGTCCCTAGCGCATATGCACTTGTCACGTCTGTTCCTAAGCTCAGCCCACAGTGAAATGGCGGAGACCATCTGTGGACTGGCTGGCTGCACAGCATTATGGGTCATATTGCATTCCTAGGCTTCTTACTTCCACACTGAAACATGTGCAGCAGCCATTTTAGAAAAACAATACATTTGTTACCACGAAGCTTGGAGAAATTCAGATTTGTGGCAAATTGAATTTTTCCTAAACTTTGGATCGAATTCCTCTTCGGATGCTTTGATTCGCTCAACACTAATCCAGGGCACCAGGTCAGAAGTCCAGGGCAGGTGTGTCTGGTGCAAGTGATGAACCTGCCTGTCACAAAATACACATCATTATTAAGAATGGCTTATGGTTGCCCAGTACAGGTACAGATTTTGTTCATGATCAGAAGCTTCAAGTTACGACTATCTCTATGGAAACACATTATTTTCTACGGGCCAGACATTTTCTTAAGTATAATTTTTGGCATATCGTTTAGTATCTTATGGATATGTTTGTTTTAGCACAAGAAGTAGTGTAAGGTTTTACACTATTGTATATTGTATACACAACTTCTGTACTTTTACTGACGTCTTATTTTTCACTTTTAGAAACCCACATTTTTTCCAAATGAAAAAAAAGTCAGCAGCTAAAATCTCCTTATAAGTAAGACAAACCATCTGTCTGGTTTCTACACCTCAATTATACATATATATATATATATACACTCACCGGCCATTTTATTAGGTACACCATGCTAGTAACGGGTTGGACCCCCTTTTGCCTTCAGAACTGCCTCAATTCTTCGTGGCATAGATTCAACAAGGTGCTGGAAGCATTCCTCAGAGATTTTGGTCCATATTGACATGATGGCATCACACAGTTGCCGCAGATTTGTCGGCTGCACATCCATGATGCGAATCTCCCGTTCCACCACATCCCAAAGATGCTCTATTGGATTGAGATCTGGTGACTGTGGAGGCCATTTGAGTACAGTGAACTCATTGTCATGTTCAAGAAACCAGTCTGAGATGATTCCAGCTTTATGACATGGCGCATTATCCTGCTGAAAGTAGCCATCAGATGTTGGGTACATTGTGGTCATAAAGGGATGGACATGGTCAGCAACAATACTCAGGTAGGCTGTGGCGTTGCAACGATGCTCAATTGGTACCAAGGGGCCCAAAGAGTGCCAAGAAAATATTCCCCACACCATGACACCACCACCACCAGCTTGAACTGTTGATACAAGGCAGGATGGATCCATGCTTTCATGTTGTTGACGCCAAATTCTGACCCTACCATCCGAATGTCGCAGCAGAAATCGAGACTCATCAGACCAGGCAACGTTTTTCCAATCTTCTACTGTCCAATTTCGATGAGCTTGTGCAAATTGTAGCCTCAGTTTCCTGTTCTTAGCTGAAAGGAGTGGCACCCGGTGTGGTCTTCTGCTGCTGTAGCCCATCTGCCTCAAAGTTCGACATACTGTGCGTTCAGAGATGCTCTTCTGCCTACCTTGGTTGTAACGGGTGGCAATTTGAGTCACTGTTGCCTTTCTATCAGCTCGAACCAGTCTGCCCATTCTCCTCTGACCTCTGGCATCAACAAGGCATTTCCGCCCACAGAACTGCCGCTCACTGGATGTTTTTTCTTTTTCGGACCATTCTCTGTAAACCCTAGAGATGGTTGTGCGTGAAAATCCCAGTAGATCAGCAGTTTCTGAAATACTCAGACCAGCCCTTCTGGCACCAACAACCATGCCACGTTCAAAGGCACTCAAATCACCTTTCTTCCCCATACTGATGCTCGGTTTGAACTGCAGGAGATTGTCTTGACCATGTCTACATGCCTAAATGCACTGAGTTGCCGCCATGTGATTGGCTGATTAGAAATTAAGTGTTAACGAGCAGTTGGACAGGTGTACCTAATAAAGTGGCCGGTGAGTGTATATATATATATATATATATATATATATATATATATATATATATATAAAATTTATTTTTCATTTGGTCAAATGTGGACCCTAAAATGTATATATTACATGATTTTGGTGTTATTTAAAGGGTTATTCCAGCACTGGGGCTGCACATGCTGTAAAAAAATAGCAGAAATTATACAACCTTACCGATTTTCCAGTGCTACAGTTATGACAATAACAGGTCCCTGATGCACCCCACTGTCTCAATATGGCAGGAAATGGCAGGCAATGCTGCTCAGCCAATCACTAGATGCAACCAGTACCACTATTTCAAATAATACAAAACAGCTATATTGCCAACTAAGACATTGAAGTCAGAGCCCTATTGATTTTTAGCAGTAATTGCTGGAAATAGAAAACCACAAGTATTCTAAAACACAAAACACCCTGGAAATGCTTTGTGTATAAAAAAAGGGGCTTATTATCCAAATTGCTCGAAAGCAAAAGAACCTATTTACCTGAGACTTTTATATATATCTAAGACCTGTTTATACATTGGATACAATATCTCTTTTTATCTACTACAAACTAACCAGCAAAATTACAAATGTTGCAAACCAACTAGTAAAGCCACAATAAGATTACTCCTTTGAACATCCAACTGTCACACAAGCTGGGACCCCACTTATATAAGTTTTGGACTATTATTGGACTATATTTGAACTTATTTGAACTTTCTTGTATTTTTATCATTTTTATCAATCCATTCTCTTATTTTTAATCCATTATTTTTAATCCATTTTTTTCTATTTTTTATACTTTTTCTTATTTTATCTTCATATATTTTATTGTCTATATCATTAAAAATTAATATTCTAACCATCATTTAGTCCCTTCATGTCTATACAAAACAGATAAGGAGTGTGCTCATCTAATTTACACATATTCTAGATGCAACCACACCTCAGCCAGCGATTGGAACTTTTAGACAATGGGGGAGATTTATTAGTTGCCATGGGAAACTAAGCCAGTTCTACTTTACACCAGTTTTGATCAATCTCACCAAATGTGTTTCTCTTTGACTGGCCAAAAGTAGGGAGGTATCATACATATTTTTTTTTTATTCGAGATGACTGGACAGTTTAACCCAGTGATGGCGAGCCTTTTAGAGACCGAGTGCCCAAACTGCAACCCAAACCCCACATATTTATTGCAAAGTGCTTACATGGTAATTTACCCTGAATACTACAGTCCAATATATAATATCTTCCATGTACTTTATGATTTAGCTATAATAGTCTGCATTCAGTGTGTTGCCTATGTTGTTCATATTGCGCCCTGCACTGATGAATGGTAGGAAAAGTCTAAGGGATATTGGTATACCACAGACTATTTCCAGGGTGTGGGTGCCCCCAGAGAGGGCTCTGAGTGCCGCCTCTGGCACCCATGCCATAAGTTCGCCACCACTGGTTTAACCTATAGTGTAGATTTTGTTTCAGTATCAAAGCTGTAACTGAGTCTTACTGAGGAGAGTCTGTCTTCAGTCTTCGGTATTTTACTGAGAGCTGAAGATGTCTGTGTGTAACAAGACATATAGGCAGGGTGATGGACAGTGATAGGCCACATTTCCATAGTCAGGGACTGAGGTAGCGACAAAAGGCAGCTTCTACATGTTACACACTGACGTCTTCCGGACACTAAAGATTGAAGACAGATTCTCCTTAGTAACGTTGTTACAGCTTTACTATGAAGACTCTTTACACCTTGTTTTCTAGTAGAAAGAAACATCATTCCCTAAGGAAGTACATTATGAAAATGTTTAACATCCCTGTCCCTACACTATATAAAAAATAAATTGAAACAACAGTTACACTTGACGTAAATTCAGAAATACATTATATTTTATTGGCCCTGTAGTACACAAACTGACCAGAAGATGGCACACATTCTTTTTCTAACGCAAACAACCAGACTAGTGGACCAGTTTTACCTGATCATTTCATTATACAATTCAATTATAATAGTAGTAACCACAATGTAACAATATAACGTAAACAACTGTGTAAATTATGAAATGAAACAATGTCCTGTAAATAGAATACACTAAAAGCTCTAAACAAAAAAACCTTCTCGGTCCCATCATACAATATATGATATGTACACTATGATATACCATCTTTTCTGAAAAAAAAAAAAAAACATCCCTTTAAAGGACCACTTTTTAATACCATGTTAGGTGGCCATCTCAAAAAGGTTTCACTGCATTTTTATTTCATTTACATAGTTGTTAAGGTTGGAAAAAGACAGTTCATCAAGTCCAACCTGTAATCCTGCTATATCCATTCCTGGATGGACATTGATCTTCCTTTTAATAAGGGGTTGGGCCAAGGGAAAGGGTGTGTACAACAAGATTTCTATACATTGTCATAAGCCTCAATTTTATGTTGAATTGAAAAGTAATCTAAATCCTTTTTGAAGCCATCTACTGTATTTGCTGTGACCAGCTCCTGCGGCAGGCTATTTAATTTAACCTTTACAGGACCTTGCAATTTTATGTTTTTGCATTTTTGTTTTTTACTCACTGCCTTCCTAAATCCATACACTTTTCATTTTTTTTGTTCACATTGCAGGACAAGTTGTACTTTTTAATGACATCATTTACTATTGCAAACAATGTAGTGGGAAGCTGGAAAAAAATTGCAAATGGGGTGGAATTGGAAAATTCCGCAACTGTTTTATGGGTTTTGTTTTTACATTGTTCCCTATGCAGTAAAACTGACCTGTGCCCTTCTTTCTCTGGGTCCATATGATTACAACTATACCACAGTTATATTTTAATTGTGTTTTAATAAAGAAAAAAAAACTATGGAAAAATTGTTTTTTTCTTTTCATTGCCATATTCTGACCCCCATAACTATTTTATAGTTAAGTCTATGGACCTGTAAGAGAGCTCTTTTTTTGAGGGAATTTTTATTTTCTTTTACGCTGCTCCTTATATGGGAATAATATATGGGAAGGTGGGCTGATTTGCACTTTCCCTTTTTAATTGTTTATATTTTAAAAACTTTTTCTTAACTTTTTTTAAACTTAAAACGATAGGTGACTATAGCAAACAATTATTAGATTCCATCTTGTAAAGGATATTTATCCACTGCAGAACACAGGATTCAGTATATTCCAATGCAGTGCTGCCACCTGCAGGCCTGCATTGGAATATACTAGTACTAGACCTGGAAGCCTTGTACAGGCGCAGGCCTATTACTAGTATGGGACCCTTTCCCTGGTTTTACACCAGTGGAAGTTTTCCCAGACCAGGAAGCACACAGCATCTGGTTTTAGCTAACTCAAATGTCATGGTCCCATTTGACCACTGCATCTGAAGGGATAAATGTCTGAGGGATACACTACTGTAAGATGGGCACAAACTAAGGGGTGGCTACACTATTGTAAGATGGGCGCTAACTAAGGGGTGGCTACACTACTGTAAGATGGGCACTAACTAAGGGGTGGCTACATTATTGTAAGGTGGGCCCTAAGGGGGCAGTAGAGCAGCACAATTGTGAGGGGCCGTTCGTCTTTTTTATTCACTAGTCTTACCTTTTTCCTTTCTTGTAGTTACCCTCAACTTATTGTGTTCACACTATGGCATTATAGGCCAAAAGATTTCAAAGGGTTCACAAACTTTCTAGCAATTTATGAACTGTATAATACTGTATATGGCAGTGTCAAAGCTTAAAGGGGTTATCCAGGAATTTTATATTGATGGCCTATCCTGTTAGAGGAGGCTGTGGCTCTCTGTGAGAGCTAAAGCCTCTTCCTAGACCAGTAACATCATCGTGCATCAGTCATGTGGCCTAGGTGCAGCTTATTTCCATTCAAGTGAATGGGGCTGAGCTACAATACCTAACACAGCCGCTATACAATGTACAGAGCTGTGTTTGGTAAGCTGTGTAGAGATTGGTGCAGGCTCTTCAAACAGGTTATGGTTGGAGGTGTCGAGAGTCATATACCACCAATCTGATATTGATGACCTATACTGAGGATAGGCTATCATGTTCCTGGATTACCTCTTCAAATGATGATATTGCAATCTGTATTGCGTCCACTAGGTGTCTCTATAACACTGGGAAAAAGTACAAGTGTACATCTCTTGTTAGAGCTTGTCTCTTGTAATAGCATGGTATGGGTAAGTACCATTGCAACTACGTTCAAAACATGTCAGCGAGGTGACCAGGGCTCTGTGTCATGTAAATTTTTAATGGATTTTTCAATAAATGATGATTTTATGATAAAGATATTCCTCTTGAGTGCCGGAGATTTATCCTCTTCTATCTGTTGTAATAGTACATGCCAAGTCCACGTGAATAAATAAAATAAAAAATATAATTTTTTCATCCTTTGAACAAATGAAAAAAAATAAATAAATACCCCCTCATATTTTCCAAACAATTCTATCTGTCATGGTGCACAAGTCTTTAATTCTGAAAATAAACTGTTTAGGATGGCCGTATTGTGTTTTTCAGTTTGTAGCTGTACAGACAATTCTGACATTACTATTATTATTGAACTTTATTTTAACAAACATAACATCCTAAATGTATAGGACATTGAATGAAAATTATGGCAGTAAAAAAAAATGTGTATTCTTCAAACTGTTATTTGGAAGTTTATTTCATAAACTTTGTTTCATTTATTTATTTCTTCCCTGTAATAACGATAAAATCCCTACATAACACATGCAGTGGATTCGCTGAGAATACGCTTCATATATGTGGCAAAATGTGGCGTGGAATAATTATACCTCAATGTATCACTGAGACCACTAAAGAAGGAATTCCCTCCCTTTGTCTTAGACCATAGTTTCGGCACTCTCTATTGACTGTGCCATTTAAGAGGTTAAATAACTGGGACTGGAGTTATTTCTAGAAATTAGACAATTTCCTAAAAATCGATTTGGTTCTCATTTGACTTGAACCGAAAGTTCCCCAGTTCCTCTAAAAAGTAGTCTATATACTCTGAGGTCTCCTAGGACTGTATCCAGCCCCTTTAAAGCTCTTTAATGCAAATATATCATTAGTAGAGATGAGCGAGTAGTGTTCGATCGAGCTGGTATTCGATCGAATACTACGATATTCGGCGTACTCGATTTAATTCGAGTATAACGGCGATGGCGCACCTAGAATTCGTTTCCCCTCCCACCTTCCCTGGCGCTCTTTTTCCACCAATCACCATGCAGGGGGGGTATGACAGGCACGCTGAGCACGCTGGCAGCGCGAAAACGGCGTCTACATGGATTGGCTGGAAAAACCATGTGACCTCGAATATTAAAAACTCAGCTCTTCCTGCTCGTACGCATATGCTGCGTGAACTTAGTCAGGGACAGAGGCTGGAGAAGGGAGAGACAGGTTTTAGCTGTTGGACAGGCAGGAGCGTGATTAAAAGCCCTTATCAGGGCTACTATAGTGCACTTCAGTGATAGCTTACTACAATATAGACTTTACAGAGAACGGCTGCTGTATTCAGGGATAGCTGCTGGAGTAGGGACAGAGAGAGGCATTAGTGGTGTATTAGGTGCTCTGCTACATACCAAACTATATTTGGCACTACTGCTGTGTACCTTGAACTCTAAAATATATAGGCCTTATAATTGGCAACTGTACTGTGCGTCCTCTGGCAAAATTATTAAAATACCTGCTGTTAATACCCACCGTCTGAAAAGTTAGTACACGGCTGTGTACCTTGAACTATAAAATATTAGGCCTTATAATTGGCAACTGTACTGTGCGTTCTCTGGCAAAATTATTAAAATACCTGGTGTTAATACCCACCGTCTGAAAAGTTAGTACACGGCTGTGTACCTTGAACTCTAAAATATTAGGCCTTATAATTGGCAACTGTACTGTGCGTCCTCTGGCAAAATTATTAAAATACCTGCTGTTAATACCCACCGTCTGAAAAGTTAGTACACGGCTGTGTACCTTGAACTCTAAAATATTAGGCCTTATAATTGGCAACTGTACTGTGCGTCCTCTGGCAAAATTATTAAAATACCTGGTGTTAATACCCACCGTCTGAAAAGTTAGTACACGGCTGTGTACCTTGAACTCTAAAATATTAGGCCTTATAATTGGCAACTGTACTGTGCGTCCTCTGGCAAAATTATTAAAATACCTGCTGTTAATACCCACCGTCTGAAAAGTTAGTACACGGCTGTGTACCTTGAACTCTAAAATATTAGGCCTTATAATTGGCAACTGTACTGTGCGTCCTCTGGCAAAATTATTAAAATACCTGGTGTTAATACCCACCGTCTGAAAAGTTAGTACACGGCTGTGTACCTTGAACTCTAAAATATTAGGCCTTATAATTGGCAACTGTACTGTGCGTCCTCTGGCAAAATTATTAAAATACCTGCTGTTAATACCCACCGTCTGAAAAGTTAGTACACGGCTGTGTACCTTGAACTCTAAAATATTAGGCCTTATAATTGGCAACTGTACTGTGCGTTCTCTGGCAAAATTATTTCACGGCTGTGAAGGCAAAATATTGTAACCAAAAAAAAATAAAATGCGGAGGGGGGCTAGCGGAATAGGACGTGGACGTGGACGAGGACGGGGGCGCGGAAATGCTGTTGGGGGCCTTGTTGAAGCCAGTGGGGATACAATGTGTGCTGGTGAGGATCAGCCAGGATCCCGCTCATCCAGAATCCCTGCCTTTATGGGACAGTTAAGCAGGGGGCGGGTTACACCGCTGTTGAGGCCTGAGCAGGTTGAACAGGTGGTGCAATGGATAGCCGATAGCGCTTCCACACAGTTGTCCACCAGCCAGTCATCCACACAGTCTCACTCTGACCCTCCTTCCTCCACACCTGGCCAACAGAGTCATCCCACCATTGACCCCTCCCAGGAGCTCTTTTCGGGTCCTTTTTCAGATGTGCCGGAAGAATCCCAGGAGCTAGCAGAGGAATTTGTTTGTAGTGATGCCCAAACACTGGAGTTTTCGCCATCTCCTGCTGATGTGGACCCTGAGCCAGCATCTGTTATCATGAGCGATGATGATGATGAGACGCAGTTGCCATCAAGGGAGGCTGTTGGAATGTCCAGTGGGCAGGAGGAGGAGCAGAGTGAGGAAGTGGAAGAGGAGGTGGTGGATGACGAAATGACCGACCCCACTTGGCCAGGGGTGATGTCCAGCGAGGAAAGCAGTGGAGAGGTGGTGGTCTGCGCAGCACCGAAAAAGGCAGCAAGAGGCAGAGGCATGTCCACAGGCAGAGGCATGTCCACAGGCAGAGGGATGTCCACAGGCAGAGGGATGTCCACAGGCAGAGGGATGTCCACAGGCAGAGGACAGTTCAGACAGAGAAGTGAGGCCACAGCCAGCAGGGCCGAAGCTGTTCCCGCCAGCGGGCAGTCGCGCGAAGCTCCCCCATCGAGGCCTCGTACTTCTGTGGTGTGGAGATATTTTAATGTTTGTGCGGATGACAAACTGAGCGCGGTTTGCACACTCTGCCACTCAAAACTGAGTAGGGGCTCTGAGAAGAGCAATCTGACCACCTCAGGCATGCGGCGTCACTTGGAATTCAAGCACTGGGCTGAGTGGGAGAGAGCAAACGCAATACAAACTGCGCCCGGTCTTGCTGCCACTGCCTCTTCCCCTTTGTTGTGTGCTGCCACTGTGGTCCAGACCTCCAGCCAGGACACCTCCACATCTGCCTGCCTGCTACTTTGGGGCCTTCTCCTTCAGCCTCCCCTTCCCCGCCCTTCCCCCGCCTCTTCACCTGCACCTTCACACTCCTCGTCCCAACAACTGTCCATCTCGCAGGCGTTCGACCGCAGGCGGAAGTACGCCTCGAGTCACCCCCAAGCCCAAGCCTTAAACTGCCACATCTCCAAACTGCTGGCCCTGGAGATGTTGCCGTTTAGGCTTGTGGAGACGCAGGCCTTCCGCGACCTGATGGCGGCTGCCGCACCTCGCTATTCCGTCCCCAGCCGCCACTACTTTTCCCGGAGTGCCGTCCCCGCCCTGCACCAGCACGTGTCGCGTAACATCAGGCGGGCCCTGAGGTACGCAGTCAGCGCAAAGGTCCACTTGACCACCGACTCGTGGACAAGCGCTTGTGGCCAGGGACGATACATTTCTTTGACGGCACACTGGGTGAATGTAGTGGAGGCGGGGACGGGGTCGCAAACAGAGACGGCCTACCTACCACCCCCGCCCAAGATTGCCAGCATGGGTTCTGATAAACCCCCCCTCCTCCTCCTCCTCCTCCTCCTCCTGTGCCTTAACATCGCCCTCAGCCGCTAGCTGGAAGCGTTGCAGCACTGGCGCGGGGAGACGTCAGCAGGCGGTGCTTAAGCTCATCAGCTTGGGCGACAGGAAGCACAGCGCCCCAGAGGTGAGGGACGCCATACTGCAGCAGACGGAGATGTGGCTGTCGCCGCTGCAGCTAGGACCAGGCATGGTCGTGTGCGATAACGGCCGTAACCTGGTGGCGGCTCTGGAGCTTGCCGAACTCAATCACGTACCATGCCTGGCCCACGTTTTTAATCTGGTAGTCCAAAAATTTCTAAAGACTTACCCCAACCTGGCAGAGCTACTGGTGAAAGTGCGGCGCTTGTGCGCACACTTTCGGAAGTCAACTGTAGCTGCTGCTAGCTTAAAAAAACTCCAGCAACGCCTCCATTTGCCTGAACATCGGCTGTTGTGCGACCTGCCCACTCGCTGGAATTCCACCTATTCCATGTTGGCCAGGGTGTGTGAGCAGCAGAGAGCATTGATGGAGTACCAGATTATGAATCCACGCGTGCCTCCAACTCAGCTCCCTCAGTTTGCCAACCACGAGTGGCCATGGATGGCAGACGTATGCGATGTACTGCGTATCTTTGAGGAGTCCACCAAGAAGGTCAGCAGCGAGGACGCTATAGTGAGCGTAACCATCCCGCTCCTATGCGTCCTTAAAGAATCCCTCATCGCAATAAGGGAGAACGCATTGCACGCAGAGGAGACGGGGGTAGGAGGAGACGCAACGGAGCTACACAGTCAGACCACACTTTTGTCTGCTTCACGGTGGCAGTTGCAGGAGGAGGAGGATGAGGAGGAGGAGGACGACGTGGAGGTGGCTGTGGAAGAGGAGGAGGATGCTGGCGGCGAGGGTAGCAGTCAGGCTGTGTGCGTCCCATTGGTTCAGCGCGGATGGGGCGGAGAGGAGGCGGAAGAGGAAGAGGAGGAAATGGCAAGTGATCCTTCTGGTGGGGGCAGTGACATCATGCCTATTCAGAGTCTGGCACACATGGCTGACTTCATGCTGGGCTGCTTTTCGCGGGACACACGTGTTGTCCGGATAGTGGAGAACAAACTGTACTGGGTCTTCGCAATCCTGGACCCCCGGTATAAAGATAACGTCTCCTCTTTTATTCCGGTAGAGGAGAGGACGAATCGATTGCTGGAATACCAGAGGGAACTCGTGCAGAACATGATGGAGATTTTCCCACCCACCATCGCTGGCGGCAGAGAGGAGAGGGTCTCCCAGAGTCCCACAACATCTATCAGGCCCACAGCCACCAGGGGAACACTCTCCAAGGTGTGGGACACGTTCATGGCACCCCCTCGTGCAACTTCCATCACTGCGGGGCCCGCTATCAGCAGGAGGGACAAGTATCGGCGGATGTTGCGGGAGTACCTGGCAGACCGTAACCCTGTCCTCCCCGATCCCTCGGCGTCCTACACTTACTGGGTCTCCAAGTTGGACACGTGGCTGGAACTGTCCCTGTACGCCTTGGAGGTGCTTGCCTGCCCTGCCGCCAGCGTGCTATCAGAAAGGGTGTTCAGCGCAGCCGGGGGCATTATAACCGATAAGCGCAGCCGCCTGTCAACCGACAGTGCCGACAGGCTGACGCTAATCAAAATGAACAGCAAGTGGATTGACCCGGACTTTGCTTCTCCAACCGTGGAAAGCAGCCAAAAGTGAAGTGCCATCTGTATGAAGTGCCATTTCCTCCTCCACCTCCTCCTCCTCCTCCTTAACCGCCGTAGAATTGCTCCGTAAATAAGAACAATTTATATATTTATGGCTCACCTCTTGGGCCTCCACAAAATGTTTAAGAGGTCTCACCTCTTGGGCCTCCACATAATTTTTAACGGGTCTCACCTCTTGGGCCTCCACATAATTTTTAAGAGGTCTCACCTCTTGGGCCTCCACATAATTTTTAAGAGGTCTCACCTCTTGGGCCTGCACAAAATGTTTAAGAGGTCTCACCTCTTGGGCCTCCACATAATTTTTAAGAGGTCTCACCTCTTGGGCCTGCACAAAATGTTTAAGAGGTCTCACCTCTTGGGCCTCCACATAATTTTTAAGAGGTCTCACCTCTTGGGCCTCCACATAATTTTTAACACGTCTCACCTCTTGGGCCTGCACAAAATGTTTAAGAGGTCTCACCTCTTGGGCCTCCACATAATTTTTAAGAGGTCTCACCTCTTGGGCCTGCACAAAATGTTTAAGAGGTCTCACCTCTTGGGCCTCCACATAATTTTTAAGAGGTCTCACCTCTTGGGCCTCCACATAATTTTTAACACGTCTCACCTCTTGGGCCTGCACAAAATGTTTAAGAGGTCTCACCTCTTGGGCCTCCACATAATTTTTAAGAGGTCTCACCTCTTGGGCCTGCACAAAATGTTTAAGAGGTCTCACCTCTTGGGCCTCCACATAATTTTTAAGAGGTCTCACCTCTTGAGCCTCCACATAATTTTTAACACGTCTCACCTCTTGGGCCTCCACATAATTTTTAACACGTCTCCCCTCTTGGGCCTCCACATAATTTTTAATATGTCTCACCTCTTGGGCCTCCACAAAATGTTTAAGAGGTGTCACCTCTTGGGCCTCCACATAATTTTTAACACGTCTCACCTCTTGGGCCTCCACATAATTTTTAACACGTCTCACCTCTTGGGCCTCCACATAATTTTTAACACGTCTCACCTCTTGGGCCTCCACATAATTTTTAACAGGTCTCACCTCTTGGGCCTCCACAAAATGTTTAACAGGTCTCACCTCTTGGGCCTCCACATAATTTTTAACAGGTCTCACCTCTTGGGCCTCCACAAAATGTTTAACAGGTCTCACCTCTTGGGTCTCCACATAATTTTTAACAGGTCTCACCTCTTGGGCCTCCACAAAATGTTTAACAGGTCTCACCTCTTGGACCTCCACATCATTTTTAACAGGTCTCACCTCTTGGGCCTCCACAAAAGGTTTAACAGGTCTCACCTCTTGGGCCTCCACATAATTTTTAAGAGGTCTCACCTCTTGGGCCTGCACAAAATGTTTCAGAGGTCTCACCTCTTGGGCCTCCACATAATTTTTACGAGGTCTCACCTCTTGGGCCTCCACAAAATGTTTAACAGGTCTCACCTCTTGGGCCTCCACATAATTTTTAACAGGTCTCACCTCTTGGGCCTCCACAAAATCTTTAAGAGGTCTCACCTCTTGGGCCTCCACATAATTTTTACGAGGTCTCACCTCTTGGGCCTGCACAAAATGTTTAACAGGTCTCACCTCTTGGGCCTCCACATAATTTTTAACAGGTCTCACCTCTTGGGCCTCCACAAAAGGTTTAAGAGGTTAACAGTGGAAAGCAGCCAAAAGTGAAGTGCCATCTGTATGAAGTGCCATTTCCTCCTCCACCTCCTCCTCCTCCTCCTTAACCGCCGTAGAATTGCTCCGTAAATAAGAAAAATTTATATATTTATGGCTCACCTCTTGGGCCTCCACATAATTTTTAACAGGTCTCACCTCTTGGGCCTCCACAAAAGGTTTAAGAGGTTAACAGTGGAAAGCAGCCAAAAGTGAAGTGCCATCTGTATGAAGTGCCATTTCCTCCTCCACCTCCTCCTCCTCCTCCTTAACCGCCGTAGAATTGCTCCGTAAATAAGAAAAATTTATATATTTATGGCTCACCTCTTGGGCCTCCACATAATTTTTAACAGGTCTCACCTCTTGGGCCTCCACAAAAGGTTTAAGAGGTTAACAGTGGAAAGCAGCCAAAAGTGAAGTGCCATCTGTATGAAGTGCCATTTCCTCCTCCACCTCCTCCTCCTCCTCCTTAACCGCCGTAGAATTGCTCCGTAAATAAGAAAAATTTATATATTTATGGCTCACCTCTTGGGCCTCCACATAATTTTTAACAGGTCTCACCTCTTGGGCCTCCACAAAAGGTTTAAGAGGTTAACAGTGGAAAGCAGCCAAAAGTGAAGTGCCATCTGTATGAAGTGCCATTTCCTCCTCCACCTCCTCCTCCTCCTCCTTAACCGCCGTAGAATTGCTCCGTAAATAAGAAATATTTATATATTTATGGCTCACCTCTTGGGCCTCCACATAATTTTTAACACGTCTCACCTCTTGGGCCTCCACATAATTTTTAACAGGTCTCACCTCTTGGGCCTCCACAAAATGTTTAACAGGTCTCACCTCTTGGGCCTCCACATAATTTTTAACACGTCTCACCTCTTGGGCCTCCACATAATTTTTAACAGGTCTCACCTCTTGGGCCTCCACAAAATGTTTAACAGGTCTCACCTCTTGGGCCTCCACATAATTTTTAAGAGGTCTCACCTCTTTAGCCTCCACACAATTTTTAAGACGTCTCACCTCTTGGGCCTCCACAAAATTTTCCATGAGCCTCTGGCCAGCCCACGGCCTCTTCCTGCCTTTTGCGGTCCTACGCATCCCTCAACATCCCCACTGCTTTACCTGCTAGACATGACACTGGGCCAGGTCGGGTCACTGACATCTCAAGCGCCAACAATTTGGGCATTTTAAGGCTTCTGCATGTGTTTGAGTTGTTTTTACATTTTAAAGAAGACATGTCTGACCACATCTCACACACACACACAATGACAATTAGGGGTGGGGTCTATTTGCTTTCCCCCTTGCCTATGCCATCTGTGGTTGTCATAGGCAACGTGATTTTAAGGGGTGCAGAATTTTATCTTCTTTTTTGTCTAGTTTGGCTTGGGGTCCATGGCAATGTAGAGGAAAGAAGGTTTCCTTGTATGGTCTCACTTTACAGAGAGGTTAGATTGTCTTTGGAGTGTATTGTTGAGAGGCTGTGATAGTGGCGTAATAGTGCGACTTGGGCGCGTTATATGCACCCAGACATGCTTCCCCTGCTGTCCCAGTTGCATTCCAGCAGTGTTGGCATCCTTTTCTGAGGTTCCAGGGTGGACTTGGTGACCTCCAAGTGGTCGAATTGAGATTTCCAAGTGGCGAGCATTTTTTCCCCATAGACTTTAATGGGATTCGATATCTGGTCGAATAGTCGAATTTCGCGGTCTATTCGAATCGAATTTCGAACTTTCGAATATTTCACTACTCGCTCATCTCTAATCATTAGTAATGAAAAAGTGACAGTGAGATATTTGGCTCTGGGTAAATAGATGAGAGCGTTTTAGAACAAGTGGTACAATAATTATCCGTTTTGGGAAGTGGTAACAGGTTTGGTTTTATTTTAAAGAAAATTTATTTCATTCTGGAAAGTGAAGAAGCAATGACTTTTTAGAAAAGCCACCGAAAAATGATTTTTGGGAGTTTTTTTGGGGGGGAACAGTTTTAGGTTTGTTCTACTGTGCAGAGAAGGGTTCCCAGCAGCAACAGTACAATGTAGAACATGATGGGCATCATTGCTGAGTAGGGGTAGTAGTAGCAGCAACAGCAAACCAATATGGAATATGAGGGACAAGCTGGTAGAACATTGTGATTCTGAATTTCATGATGAAGAATGGGCTGCTACACATTAATAAGAAATTAAAGGGGTATTCCCATCTCACAAATGTAGTTTGTATAGTTAGATATAGCCATACCAATATGATTACTAATAGAATGTATTTATATAAAATGTACCGTTTAGAAGATTTGCCTATTTGTATATCCACTGTCCTACACACATCAGTCAGGCCGTTGCCCCTAGTTACCGCCACCGTGGCTATGTAGTAGTGGTGGCCGGCTTGCTCTTGTTCAAACCCGCTCTGAGGTAACTGCTGTATTGTGAACGCACATTGCATGAGTATGCGGAGACACATCTTAGGGTACTTTCACATCTGCATTTTGGACTGTTAAGTAAAATATCAATTTTTGCAGATGACACTAAACTGTGTAAAGTAATTAACACAGAAGAGGACAGTACACTCCTACAGATGGATCTGGATAGACTGGAGGCTTGGGCAGAGAAGTGGAAGATGAGGTTTAACACTGACAAATGTAAGGTTATGCATATGGGAAGGAATAATGCAAGTCACCAGTACATACTGAATGGTAAAACATTGGGTAACTCTGACATGGAAAAGGACCTAGGAATTTTAGTGAACAGCAAACTAAGCTGTAGAAACCAGTGTCAGACAGCTGCTGCCAAGGCCAATAAGATAATGGGTTGCATCAAAAGGGGCATAGATGCCTGTGATGAGAACATAGTCCTGCCACTTTACAAATTGCACATGGAGGACTGTGTACAGTTCTGTGAACAAGGCAGACATAGCAGAGCTCGAGAGGGTTCAGAGGAGGGCAACTAAAGTAATAACTGGAATGGGTGGACTACAGTACCCAGAAGATTATCAAAATCAGGGTTATTCACTTTAGAAAAAAGACGACTGAGGGAAGATCTAATAACTATGTATAAATATATCAGGGTTCAGTACAGAGATCTCTCCCATGATCTATTTATCACCAGGACTGTTACTGTGACTGGGGACATCCTCTGCGTCTGGAGGAAAGAAGGTTTGTACACAAACATAGAAGAGGATTCTTTACGGTAAGAGCAGTGAGACTATGGAACTCTCTGCCTGAGGAGGTGGTAATGGTAAGTTCACGAAAAGAGTTCAAGAGGGGCCTGGATGCAGTGGCGTAGCAATAGGGGAAGCGACTGATTTGGGGCCCAAGTTCAGCAGGGGCCCGGGAGCAGTAGCAGGGATGTGGCTAATCAGCAGGGCAATATTTCTAATAATTGAAATTGTTTTCATTAATTTTATTTCACATTTGGTGTCTCTCCCAGTCTGGGGGTGGGGGTGGGGGGGTGCAGGGGGATTGTAACTCTGAGCTTTGAAACACAAGGAGAGGGGAGGGAGGGATTCTCCTACCTCTCCTCTGTGCTGCTGCACTGTGTAATCTAATTGGTGGAGGAGGAGTGAGAGGAAGCTGCTGCTCCACCAATCGTTTCAAATAATACTTCAGTCACAAACAGGGCCCCTCCTAGACTCCCAGAAGCACCATGTGACCCTCTGCACTCTTGCCTGCCCGGCAGGCTGCCTCTCTTACCTGCCCCTCCACCTCCTTTGTAGTGCCAGCTGACCTCCTGCTCTGGCAGCACAGACGTCCAAGAAGCAGGAGCAACCCAGAGCAGAACTGTCTCAGCCATCTGAGCATTGCTGCAGCCTGCCAGCCAATACAGCCGACCTTCAGACTCACTGCCATCCTGACCAACAGTGGTGAGTTTGTGCCCCCTGCCCTGTACTGTGTCCCCTATGCTGCACTATGTGTGCCCCCTGCCCTGTACTGTACCCCCTATGCTGTATTCTGCCCCCTGCCCTGTACTGTGTCCCCTATGCTGCACTATGTGTGCCCCCTGCCCTGTACTGTACCCCCTATGCTGTATTCTGCCCCCTGCCCTGTACTGTGTCCCCTATGCTGCACGATGTGTGCGCCCTGCCCTGTACTGTACCCTCTATGCTGTCTTCTGCCCCTGCCCTGTACTGTGTCCCCTATGCTGCACTATTTTGTGTCCCCTGCCCTGAACTGTACCCCCTATGCTGTATTTTGCCCCCTGCCCTATACTGTGCCCCCCATGCCACACAGTGTGTGCCTCCTGCCCTGTCCTGTACCCCCTATGCTGTACTGTGACCCCTTATGCTGCACTGTGTGTGCCCCTTGCCCTGTACTGCATCCCCTATGCTGCATTGTGCCCCATATGCTGCACTGTGTGTGCCCCCTGTACTGTACCCCCTATGCTGTATTTTGCCCCCTGCCCTGTACTGCGCCCGCTATGCTGTACCGTGCCCCTGCCTTGTACGGTGCACCCTGCCCTGTACTGTGCCCCTATGCTTCATTGTGCCTCTATGCAGCACTGTGCGTCCGCCCGCCCTATACTATGTGTGCCTCTGACCTGTACTGTACCCCCTATGCTGTATTTTGCCCCCTGCCCTGTACTGTGCCCCCCATGCTGCACTGTGTGCGACCCCTACACTGTGAACTCTCCCTTACATATGCACATATAGGATGCCAGGATAGTCATGGAAGGGGGGCCCCATACAAAATTTTGCTGTGGGGCCCAGTCAGTTCTAGCTACGCCCCTGCCTGGATGTATTTCTGGAGGGTAATAATATTACAGGTTATAGTTACTAGAGAGGGGTCGTTGATCCAGGGAGTAATTCTGATTGCCTCATTGGAGTCAGGAAGGAATTTTTTTCCCCTAAAGTGGGGAAAATTGGCTTCTACCTCACAGGGGTTTTTTGCCTTCCTCTGGATCAACTTGTAGGAAAACAGGCCGAACTGGATGGACAGATGTCTTTTTTCGGCCTTATAAACTATGTAAGTACTATAGCATTAAATATTGCTGTATTTGTGTAGAACCCACTGCAAATGGCAAGCTTCCTGACTGAGTTCAATTACATACTCACTACACTGCCCAAGTCCTGTTCCTAGCTAAAACCTCTCTCTGTGTTTGTCAATCAATTATATCTAACTAACTAGCTCTTGTCCCACTAAACTCTCCTTGATACTAAACTAGTTGTATTCTGTATTTTAAGATATATCTATCTCAGAGGTCCTATAACATCAATTTACAAGCTCAGAATAAACATGGATTCTCTTATATAGTGTCTATGACATAGTTCAATATCAACTCTGCTCACTGGCTGAGACTGACTGCAAGGTATTATGGATAAGCCTGACGGCCAGGGTACTATCTGGGGTCATGTGAACCTCCTTCTTCGTCTCCCCTGATTCCTAATGGACTTCAGTTTGTTAGAACCAGGTGGTTCATCTCACTTTAGCTCCTATTTTAATCAAAGAAAATAGTGAAATAGAAAAAAGCAGGAAATAGCGCTACATGTGCGGTATTATTTAAAACAAATAGAAATAGGAGGCTGTATTAAGCTTACCATATACAGTTGTGAGGAGACACAACTACTGAATAACGCCTTGCTGGTTCTCAAACCCGACCAGCAAACGGGGGTCCCGGACTACTGCCACGATTCTGAGCCTGTATGGCTGTGCACAGTAACCAGAAGTGAAGATCAGAGATGACAGTGAGATATTTGACGCGTTTCAAAGGATGGATAACCCTGTTCGTCAGGACAGTTTACCTACCTACAGTAAACTGTCCTGACAAAGAAGGTTACCCATCCCTCGAAACGCATTCACAAGTTTTTTATACTGAATAAAAGCACCTGCATTTCCTTTATACTGCGGATTCATTAATTCCCTGGAGACAGTGCCGAGGATACGATTCAAACCTCTTCTCATCTCTAATCAAAGAAAATTGTCAGTGGCAGGTGGCATGGTGAGGGAAGGGCTAAAAATAAATTTGTAACCACAAGTTATCTCCTATGTATTTTCTTCTTCCCACAGTAGTTTTTGTTCTTGATTATGTAGGTAGCCCAGTATACCATAAGGAAAAACTTTTTTAACAAAAATGTTTACACTTCTCTTGCTTTACATGCATAGCTGGACTTGTTGTTTGTGCAGTAAGGTGAAAGTTTGCTATTGTATTCTCAAATAGATGGAAATTGGAAAATACCTAGCTAGAGGGCTAACAAAGGTAGTAGTTGCATCCAGGCCTGGAGCCTGAGGAAGGTAAAGTCTTTTCTGCCAAATTAAAGACATCAGTGTTAAAGGAAATATGTCTTCAAACTATCTATTGTTGAAATCACGTTTTTATGTCAAACTTATTTTTTTAGAATCTTTGATGAGTTTTTTTTTTTTTCCATGTCCGTATCTATATTAAAACAAAAATATATATAATCCTGCAATTTTCACACCAGCTACTTGGTCTAATAATAGGTCATGATTTCCTGTCCTTAAACGTTTCAGTAGCCATTATCTTTATCACCGCAGGCTGAATTGCAATGACAGATAACACCTCTGTATAAATAACACATGATCTGCCATTCACAATAGGTGATATCACAGCTTATCTACTGCCTTCTGACCTCTGCAGGGGTCACAGAGCATGCCTAGACTCTTGCTTATAAATCAATGGGGTCAGCTCCCGCCCACTGTGTCTATGGCCCATGTGGCTGCTTTCAGGACTAGTGGCCAGTGTGAAAATTGCAGAATTATATACGATTTTTTTAAAATATAGATAGTGACATTGAAAAAAATAAAAAAATGTAAAAAGTCTAAAAAATATGTTTAATATAAAAATGTGAATTAAACAATAGGTCATTTTCTGATGACACATTCCTTTTAAAAATGGCATATTTGTAAGTGAGGGGTCCTGTTACAAGCTTTGCATTAGGGCAAACAAAAATAAAATACACATAATATATATACATAAAATATACCAGTAAATTGTTATTGTTGTGGAATGCGCACATCAGCTTCGATACTAATGTAATAGAGATACAAGGTCATGATAATTAAATATACATTCTACAGTGCTCAGATGCTACCCAAGGCCAAGACAAGGGATAGAAGATCCTGACAAGAAGGGAAAGCATGCAATTTATCAGGCAGCACACAGTATCCAATGTTAATGATGAATTAACTGCAACATTTTGGAATATGTTGGCATTATAAATTAAATTATTAAATGGGTTTTCCAGGTATTGATAGCGTATCTTTCAGGATAGATCAATTATAGATTAATGGACAGCACCTCACCGATCAGCTGTTCCAGGTAGCAGAAGGAAACTATACAGTAGACATAGTTGGAAACAGAAGGCTCTGCCCACTGTAAAATATCTATGCTGGGGTATGGTACTGCAGCTCTGCTCCCAATCAAATGAATGAGACCAGGGGCGTAGCTATAAGGGGTGCAGAGGTAGCAGTTGCTACTGGGCCCAGGAGCCTGAGGGGGCCCAAAGACCCTTGTGCCAAATAAAAAGAAGCTGGTATTATAGAAAGTGCATATAGGTCAAGTTACACTTCTGGCTGGAGGGAAGGGTCAAGAAATTGGTATGGGAGGCCCACAAAGCATTGAGGGAATGGGGGCACAAGCTGAAGTGCAGCATACTGGCGCCAGAAACTGCAGAGTGGATGGAGTCTTCTGTTTTCAGATCATCAACTGTGTAGCATCTCACACCGACAGTTGTCCAAAACAGTTGATTGGTGAGGATGCCGGGTGTCGGACCAACACCAATTTAACATTGATAACCTGTCCTTAAAGGGAACCTATCATCGGGTTTATGCTGACCTCACTGTGGGCAGGATAAAATAGTAACAGAAATGCTGATTTGAGCGGTGCATCACTCATGAGCTAAAAGTATGTGGTCGCTGAGAACCAGCATCATAATCATTGCAGAACAGGCCTTGAAAAGAGTCAAATCTATCTCAGAAGAGTCATGGTTATTCATAATCTCCTGCTCTCCCGCCCATCTGCTGATGATTGGCAGTTCTCTCCTAGAGAGAAAGTGAGAAAACTAGGTAGAAGCCTGTCAGTCATCAGCAGGTGGGTGGGGAGAGCAGGAATTCATGAATAACCATGACTCTTCTCAGGTGGCCGGGACTCTTTTCCAGGCCCAGTCTGCAATGATTGTGATGTTGGTTCTTGGCAACCACTTACTTTTAACTTATAAATGACAGACCACTGAAATCAACTCACCTGTCTCTACTTTATGCTGCCGTTAGTATGAGCAGCATAAAGTTGATGACAGGTTCCCTTTAAGGTTAGTCATCAATATCTAAGTCCCGGAAAACTCCTTTAAAAGCTTGCTAGCAAAAAAACAATATACTGGTCATCCAATCCTTTGTAAGACCAAGTAGCACATTAGCGTTTGTCAACAGGAGGCACATTATGTGTGATGGGAAATAATGCACCTATTTCACTGGACCATGTTACTTATCTCATAGTACAAGATGTATTATATTCTAGACAATTATGATGGTTGCTTTCGGAAACAGACAGCAAGGCTGATGTTGTACCTCTCAGTTTAGCAGAGTTCATAAAATGTAAGGAGACAGTTTGATTTCCCAAAATCAGATTACTGTACAATGCCTAGCGCATAGATGGCACTTGGCATAATGCTTACCACCCAACTTTTTGGATAGCCAAAAAGTGAAAATGATCCAATCACTGGCTGATGCAGGTCATTGCTGCAGCCAGTGACTAGCATTCATAGCCATTTCAAGATGGTAGCAGAAGTGAGGTGCAGTGGGAACCTGGCGCCATCAGAGCTGCAGTGGCTGGGAATTGGTGAGGTGAAAATAAGTTATTTTATTTTATTTTTTTTAAAAGCAGAAAAAACAGGACAGAAGGGTTTCCGCCTAAACCCCTTTCAATGACCCTTTAGCCATTTTTTCCAATGCCTCGTTTAATAAAAGTTTTCAGGCCCAGTAGAAGAGGAGATGATCCCAACTGGGCCCCCTCTTGCCCTGGGCCCCATAGCAGTCACATGGTCTGCCACTATGATAGTTACGCCCCTGCCCCAGGACAACTTTTTTTTTTTTACTTGCACTTGAATATCCCTTTAAATATTAGCATATAAAACATCTAATTAAAGATATTTTAATGTCCAAATTGTACCAAGTAATGAAAAGTTAGGAACTAGGCATAGTTTAGTTAGGAGCAATTCAGTAAGTTTGTTAATGCACATTTATTTCCCAAATTAAAAAGAGGGACATTCAATGAGCAGAGTGGGACACAGGGACTTTGGTCAAAAAGAGGGAATGTCCTCCAAATAAGGGACACTTGGGAGGCATACATAATAGACATCAGCAGCAGGCTCTAAACAGAAAATGAACCAGCAAAGAATGTTGGGTGATTTCAGGTCTGAAGCTAGCAAAATTGTGAATGCAGCTCTGGACTATAATACTTGCAGTAACTTGGAATCAATAATACTGTATATTGCATTAAAAAAAAAGTTGAACAATGTTTTATAAATTCTATGTATAAATGCAAAATGGTAGCTGAAGGTGCACGTGATTTAAAAACAGAGGCCCCAGCCCTTCTAAACTGTAGTACATAAGAGATATAAAAACACTTCTTGCTGGAGGCACACTATACTGTAAATATATGGCTTGGAAGCAAAGAAGAAGGACATGGGAAATTGAATCGAAAGTTCGGCCTCATGAGAAATATTTCATAAATTATAATCTGGATTTAAATTGCTGTCCTATGTAATACACAGCAGGAACCTACAAGTCAGGCCTTCAAAAACATCTCCAAGTACAAATACATCAACACCTCCAGTGCTCTGTCTAGTGTCAGTAGAAGGGACACATCCACTGTGCACTCAGTCAACACTCCGTGGGGCTAACAAAATACGAGTGCATTATTTATGTTGTTTGTATATCAGCATTCCAGTCCCTAATGCAGACAGAGGAAGGTCTCTGTGGACCAGAAATGATGACATAGACCCCTCTGAAATAAATCACTTTGAATTTTGCAGCAACTCAAACTGTTGAATGATTACTCCCATGACTAGGACTGCTTTGCTTTTTGGAACTTGGGGAATTTTGTTCCATTTTTATGTCATCAAGCAGCCAAATGAAATAAATTCATCATACACATGTAAAAAAGTACAACAAATGAATAGAGCTGTAGTATTCTTCTTGGTAATATCACAACATGGTGGAAATTCAGAACCATGCTCGAAATCTGTCTATCTATAACTGCTTCCCTAGGGCGCCCGTTCCAGAGCCGTGCTGATGCCATAGCCACTGGGTTCCTACTGTTTCACTGAGCACATACCCAGGGCTAATGTCTGCCATTGGAAATAACACCAATACCAGACACTTAACCCTTCATATGCCATGGTCACAAGAGCATCTGAGGGCTGAAAACCCAGAAGAGCTGCACTTCTGGGGCAGGAACGGCTCCCCCATGTGATATTCAGGGGAGCTGTTCATTTGCTGTGAAAGGCCAGAGCCTGCTGTAGGCTCCAATGCCTTTTACAGATATATTCCAATGTAGGCCTGCAGGTGGCAGCATTGGAATATATTGTATTTTCTATTTAGCAAAAAATCTAATTCCATAGCAAAGCAAAAATGGCTGCTTGTGGATAGGCCACTGGGGGCCTAAAAAAGGTTTAAAAGGTTTATATAATAAATAATAAATATATAATATAATATATAATGAATATATAATATAAAAAAAATTAAAAAAAAATATTTCCCCAAAATTAAGATAAAAATAAACAATAAAAAATAAACATGTCTGAAAACCCCCATACTATGAAAATATAAAAGTATTTATCCGATACGGCAAACAGTGTAATGGAGACAAAAATTGAAATGGTTGATTTGCTGTGTTTTTGTCAGCTTCACTTTCCCCCAAAAAAATTAAATAAGAAGTCATCAAAAAGTCATACACACGCCACAAACTCTAAATATGAAATAAATCAAAAGTATAGTTTGTCCCACAAAAATTGAGCCCTCATACAGCTGGGGTCAGAATATGACGATCTCTACAATGGAGCCCCGAACTGAAGGAACGCTCATGCACAGCGTTCTCGCTATTCACTTCTATTGCAGTTCCACAAAAGAGCTGGTCAAATGCGCTCAGTCACCGTTACGTATTTCCAGACCCCCCGAAAAGTGAATGGAGAGTGAACTAAGCAAGCATGGCCACCTCTCCATTCACCTCTATGGAAGATCCAGAAATAACCGCGCCTGCGCTCGTCTATTTTCGGCACCCCTATAGAAGTGAATGGAGAGGTGGCCGTGCTTGCTTAGTGCACTCATTCATTTTGGTGGCCCTGTTTTAAAGATAATTCTAATTTTTCTAATTATTCAAAAACATTTTATTACTCAGACATTACTTCCTGACTTTTTTCATTTTTAGACATTTTTCTTTTGTTTGTGCCAGTCTTTGCCAGCAGTAGCAGTTGCACTAACCTCAATTAACCCTAGATAACAAGGCATACTCTATGATTGGGTTCATCCTGCTGATTAAAATGATACTTTTTGGTGAATATCTGTTGCTGTGTTTCAAAGAAAAATACTTTTATCCCTTATGCAAACTAAGGCGTCAGGGCACTAAGGGGTGGGGCCTAGCCCCTATGCTTCTCTGGTCACACCTCTCTGTGCACTGAAGTGTTCATTTGCATAAGGATAAAAGTTTTGCAACCGATTGGTGCAAGACAGCAGAATGAACCCTACCAGACATGTGCTCTTTAACCTCCCAATCCATATGTCATTGTGCCTTATTTTCCATTTTTTGAAGTCGCATACTCCCATTAGAACTCCAAACCATGTGCTTGTCATTATGCACAAATGTTTCCCGGCCTCATTTCATCTTCTGGAGAGGATGGCTTTACACAAGGGCCAGGCATTGAGTCCCATGTTATACAATGTAGCTTCATTATATGATGAGGCGGCTCTTTCATTACTAATGGTAGTCCGGTCACATCGAAATGTATCAAAATGGGCTAATGCAATGTAAACCTAAAAATTCCTGACGCCGGCTTTAGTGCCGCCTTGCAATGCATTCCTTCTGATCTCCTTCCTCCAGAATATTTTCTTTCTGCTTGCTGGAGAAAAGCCAAGTGGTGTTAATTAAGAGACCAATTAAAGTGCCGAGGTTAAATTTTCTGCTCCATCCATTAACGTTCATTCACATTTACAATTAAGGAAAGATGGAAATTTAAAAAAAATGATCTCAATACATTGCATTTGGGAATGACTTCATCCCTATCACCAGCCATAGCTCTTACTGTATGAAATCACAGAAATAACAGTTTTAACGAGAAATGCTGAACTCCTTTTTTATTTTAATGGACCGGGTGAGTTCTATTTAATGCATTGTCTTTTGCCTCCTTTTCCTTTGGCAGGACCAGCTGATAGACTTTGTTGCAGAGTGACAGTCTAACAATTCACATGGCGCTCCCCTTGAGGCTTACTGAATCCCTATGAAAGGTTCCGAGCAATCTCTATTCAGATAACAAGTGATATCTACTGAATGTGCCGCCTTTCATTCCTTTTTCTCCAAATTGCAGCTAATTTAATCCCGGACAAATGGCTAAGGAGTATAAATGAGGATTAGAGGGAAAAGAACATCTTGACCACTTTAAAGAATGTATTGTATGGAGAATAATATATCACTTTCTTCTTTTGCCAAGTTTTGGAGGTGTACAGCACCCTTTCCCGCTTGCCTGGAAGTTCATGGAAAAAAAAAAATGTATATTTACAGTATATTGAATTTCATCAACATAATTTCAATTTCTGCATCTTTCGGATCAGTTTTTAAGATTATAAGGGTGAAAATGGGAAAAAAAAGTTAAAAGATTACCTGCAATACTGATGGCATATTGGTAGGATATGTCATCAATGTCAGATAGGTGCAGATCTCATGTTTGGGCCTGCTCCTATCTCCTGAATGGGAATGCCAAAGTGAACATGCACAGCCAACCTCCATTCACCGCTATGGGAGTTCTGATAATAGCCGAGCACTGGCTCAACTATTTCAGGCAGTCCCAGATCGATGAATGGGGAGCACGCCAAGCATGTGCGTTGTGCTTTCCTTCACTTTGAGGGCCCTGTTCTCTAGATAGGACTGGGACCCGTCACCCACACCTGACATTGATGGTATATCCTAGCAATATGTCACCAATGTCCCTGATGGGCCAACCTTTTTAAGAAAGCCAATGGAAAAAGACCATCAAGTGTATACATTATAGAAGTGTTGGATATAAGAGATATAATCATTTTTAGACCTGGGAGGAACCAGGAATAAAAATTTTAGAAATTTGGTATTCTGGAAAAAAAATATGGAGTATAAAAAGGACAAAAGAGGCCTCTCAGAAAGCAGAGAAGTAAGGCTGAGGTACAGGGGCGGATTGGGAGCTTAAAATGGCCCTGGAAAAAAAACTAAAAGTGGCCCCATGTTGTAGTTGGGTCCAAACTGAGTTCAGGAGGGAACCTGTGGCAGTTGAGTATCAGATCATTATGTACCTGGTCTGCAGCCATCAAGAGGGCTTGTGTGGCCCCCTGGCCATTGGCCCACCAGAAAATTTCCCTGTAGGGTCTATGGCCAGTCCACCCCTGCAGAGGGATCACCAGACATTAAGATGGGGAGCCAAAAAAATAATTCATTTCCAACATGATCAAACGATTAACACAGGTCCAGCTCTCTAGAACATCAATGATTGGCTGATATAGCCAACAGAAATGTGTGATTTTCTGCAAATATAGTATTTACTAGATTTCACACAATTATATATAAATATATAGGAAGGATGTTTGGGAGATACCTCTCTATGACATGCATATGGCTACTTTGCAGAGCGGACCACTTTCTGGTGGTGGTGATCATGGCTATGACATGTTCCACTCCATGGTTGGGTAATATGGTCCTATGATTATTAGATACTGGTCTCCCTGTTTTATAGTAGTGTTATGCCCATGTACATGACTGAGCTGTGTGCAGGAAACCTGAACCACATCACAGAGAGTCTCTATGGATGTCTACTACAGAGCTGTAGGCACTCCTCCTTATGGCACGATGTTATGGAGCTTTTCTTCCCTAGGTGAAATATTGCTAGGGGAGAATACCTCCATAATACGCACCCAATAGAACATGGTATCAGTTTGTATCTGACTTATTCCATAGGGTTCATTTTTAGACCAGGCATTTCTTTCGGTGCAGCTTTATGGCCCCACACAACGTAGAGCTTATACAGAACTGTAATGTGGCCATGTGCACGAGCCATTAATTGTACATAATGTTGACACAAGTTGGTGAAGGTAGGAGGACGGAAAGGTACACAAGTGAGGAAATGAAGTGATTCTTGCAGCTGTATACACAACATACTGGAAGAAGGAGAGTGGAGCATCAAGCAGGCCAAGGAAAATGAAGAGTTCAAGATGGAAAATGATCTCAAGTGAGTACTTTAGGAGTGGAAGGATGTTTGTGTTGCGATTTAAGGGTTGGCTTTTAATTAATTTCTTAGTTAGCATGAAACTTGTACTTTGCCATACCGGCTTCAAAAAATATAGCAGATCTAAATTTGTCACTTCACGTGGCAATATTCTTTGTATGTCAAGGGTTAGACTGGTCCAATTCAAATATGAACCAGAGGATCATCTGGAGGACCCCAGATCTGCACTTTGATTGATAGGGCCATCATGTTTACACTGCATGGTCCTATCAACCAAAGTGAAGAAGGTGCCGCAGTTGCAGAAAGAGCAGAGCCTCTAGGTGTAACAGCAACGACCCTGTTGCTCCTAGAGGCTCATTTGCATATATTAAAACAACATTTTTCTCAGTAATGTGGACACATATGAACATAAACACTAAAAATCAGTAGCCAGGAAATAAATCAATCAACGAATCTTTATTTGTACACATCTCATAAAATTACATACTTAAAATAGATCTCTGGTGGTCAAGGAATACATAAGGCACATAGCCCAAACAGAGGATACAAACGGATGGCAGGGGTAAATAGTTTTAATCAGTAAATAGACACTGGTACATGGTTCAAAAGACAACAATATAATGAATAAAGTGCAAGTGCATCTAACTATGCTCAAATAGGAACATACTAAGTAGACAGATTACCCATTAAAACAAGAAACTCAGATCAAAATTATATAAATTGTACATACACCATACCAGCCGCAATGCCCTGCGCTTAGAGATAATCACTAGGCCGGGGTCAGCAACCATTGGCACTCCAGCTTTTGTTAAACTGCTACTCCTAGACTCCCATAGAAGTGAGTGGTGCAAGTTGGGGGTTATGGTTCCCAATGGTACCATTGGTTGCTGACTTCTGCACTAGAGGTTCCCATTAGAGATGAGCAAAGTATTGGAAAATTCTATTTGGCTGCTTCGCCGAATTTTACAAAAAAATTCCCTTTGTGATGAATTACTTCTTCATGAGGCGCATTTTTTTGCAGTAGGTGCAATGACAGGGTGCGGCAATTGCGTCACTCTCCATCATTGTAGTTCTCAGATACCACATTTGTACAGAATCGGCATTTGATATATACATAACACGGTGTAAAATAAAAAACTAAAAAATCATACTTACCTGGTCCATTTGCTTGCAATAGGCTGGCCGCCACAATCTTGCTTGAGCATTTTGGCCGAAATCCTGTGCATGGTGATGTCTTCTTGGGCCATGCGAGATTTCACGCCAGATCTTCAAGCAAGATGGCAGTGGCCTGTCCGTTGCAAGCAAATGGATTAGGTAAACATGATTTTCTTTTGTTTTTTTTAATACTATTTCAGGTTAAATCGATTCGCTACCACAAAGCATGTCCGAAATCCCGCGTGCAGTGATGTATAACGCTGTGAAGCTGGCAGGCATGTTGACGTCATCTCGGGCTGTGCAAAATTTCGCAACAAATCTTCAAGCAAGATGGTGGCAGCCAGCCCATCGTGAGCAAATGGATCAGGTAAGTATGATTTTTTTGTTTTTTTTAAATTTTACACTGTGCTATGTATATCAGTTGCCGCAATCAGCGATGAAGGCATCTGAGTTGTACAATGACAAAGGGTGGCGCAATCGCCGCTCCCTCTCATTGTACCCACTACTTTCAAAGAAATGCGCTTTGTGACGAAGTAATTTATCACAAAGCAAATTTTTTTGCTAAATTTAGCGAAGCAGCCAAATGGAATTTTCCATTACTTCACTCATCTCTAATGATAACCTCTAACCAGGGGTGCACCTAGCCTTTCTGCTGCCTGAGGCGAAAACTGAAACGGTGCCTGCCCGGTGCCAATTTCTTAACCTAATCCCTTCGCCACAATGAAAGCTCTCATTACCCATGGCCCTTCTGCTGCCCCCCTTTTGCCCCTACCTGGTTCTGCCTGAGGCAATCGGCTCACCTGACCTCATTGGTGGTGCACCGCTGCCTCTAACTCAGTGGAATAACTTGCATTTGTGCATAAAACCAACAAAAACACCTCAGTAGGAATTTATCAAACCCTGCAACTCCAGATTCCTGGCTTCAGAAAGTCAGAAAATAGACCTTCTAGGCCTTTGGGGCTTGCTTGCCCAAAATGTATTTAAAGGGGTTGTCTCTCTTCAGTAAGTGGCATTTATCATGTAGAGAAAGTTAATACAAGCCACTTACTAATGTATTGTGATTGTCCATATTGCTTCCTTTGCTGGCTCGTTTCCATGGTTATGACCACCCTGCAATCCATCAGTGTGGTCAGGCTTGCACATTATAGGAAAAAGTGTCAGCCTTTCTGGTGGCCGGGATGATGGGAGCGCATATAGGCTAGTACTTTTTCCTGTAATGTACAATGCGCGTCCAGCACTGATGGATTGCAGGGTGATCTGTAAACATGGAAACAAACAGTATATAATGTGATAAAAAAAATGAATCCAGCCAGCAAAGAAGGCAATATGGACAATCACAATACATTAGTAAGTGGCTTGTATAACTTTCTGTACATGATAAATGCCACTTACTGAAGTGAGACAATCCCTTTAAGGCATGGTCTCTCCTATGAGTAGCTTGTACAATATTGCGAACCTGATATCTTCTTAAGGGGAGTTTGTAATTGTTCAGGATTAATGCAAAAGGCCCGGTCACCTTAATTAAATATAACTCCGCGAACAATTGCCATAATCCCACAAAATCCCTTCCTGCATTTTCTTATTTGAAGCAGAGACACAGGCTTCACTGCGTCCTGACAATTACATGAAAATCACTGATAGATCCCTAATGGCTTTCAAGGCGATGGGAGTGGCGCAATTAATATCAGCACACACCAGTCTCCTCTTACCACCTTGGCATTTAATCAAACATTTAGCCATTGATTGAGAAGACCTACTAATTTGGTCGGCTTGTGATGTGTTTAGTAAATGAGACAAGGCGCTCATTTCCTGTAGTATTATATATCTGCTCTGAACCGTCATCAGGTTATTGGTAATCATCGCCGGGTGCTTTGCCTGTCACCTGTCACTTTACTCCATGTTTTAACAGGTGTTTAGTTTGGTTCTATTTCACACTGGTTGAAAGAATGGTGACATCTCCTCGTCTCTAATCACATAATGATTTGATAAACATGTCACTTTAATTGGTTTTCGTTTTTTTGTGTTTTTTTTTTACTGTATGAAGAAAAAGACATGGAGGCTTTCATTATAAGGTAGAAAACGGCAGAAAAGCACAGCACATTTACAGTATTGAACACACATATCAGAAAAGAGCAGCACATTTACAGTATTGTACACACATTCTGCATCTGAAAAGTCAGACATGCGCAACACACACACTTGATAGTCGCAGTTTCCACATCAGAGAGGTGCAGCACGCAGCGCACACACCGGACAGGCACAGCACACACATCAGGCAGGCATAGAGCTCATGTATTGTATAACATACAAGAGTAGCACGCACACAGGACATACTTGATGCAAGCGTCACATCACCAGGGATTAGAAGCCCTTGTCATCCTATCATAATGATGAGGAAATTTCAGTCGAATCAGCCGCCAGATTCGATTTGACCCAAATAAATTCATTTGAATCCAAAGTGTCCCGATTGCCCTGAAAAGTCATGTATGACATCTGAGGTCTCCTAGGACTGTATCTAACCTCTTTCAAGCTCTTTAATGGTAAGACAGCATTAGTTTTGTCAAAGTGACAGTAATATATGTATGGCTATGGGTAAACGGATGGTAACCGCTGGTAACAAACAGCCTGATTAAATTAAAAAAAAAAAAAATGATCCCTTCTTTTGTGGTAGACACCTTCATCTCTGTCTTCTGAACTGTAAAATGGCCAGAGCCATTCATGTTGGCGAAATCCCAAAAGATTTGGATTCATAACTGACTTCATTCGTATAGATAGGGATGAGCAAATCGATTCTAACAAATCAAATTAATTCAAACTCTGCAATTCGGAGCACCGAGGGGCTGGCACCTCTGCTCAATAGACCCCTCCTCCCCCTTGATTGACAGGGCAATCTCACGCATGTTCTCTGTGTATAACCACAATTGCAGAGGATCTGCAGCTGCTACTGTCACAAACTTGTCTGTCCATTCTTCGGTGGTAAGATCTTTAGAGCGGCTGCATCGGGAGAGACGTGCTGCTAGGCCACGGCCCCTGGTGATGTGACTGCGTCATTAGCAACTGTTGCTGTGCTTTTTCTCCCCACAGCAGGCGTGTGCTGGAGGAGAATAGCAGTGGGCAGATTGTTCAGCTAATCTCACCTGTGTTCTTGATGGAGCACTGAGTCATGGACCTATCTGGTGCTGATCCATGTACTCTGTGCTCTATATAAACCCCTGCTGGCAATACATCCTTGCCAGTTATAGGTTTTCCTTGCAGTGCTCCTGTGTGTTATCTGGATTTGTTATTGGAGTTAACTTCGGCTTGCCTTGGACCTCTCTCTTGCTCTGCGATTTTGTACCCTGTTACCAGTCTGGTTTTGACCTTTGGCTTGGTATTGTGAGTGACTACTCTTTTCTGTGTGTTTGTAGTTGTTGTTTCTGTAGTGTGTGAACTGGTGCCTGTGGTTTTCACCACGGGTGCTTGGTGTGGCTCCCTGCACTTATCAAAATAGGGAGGGTCGACAAGTTGTTGACTTGCCACTTAGGGCTTGCTCTGCAAGTAGGCAGGGACAGTGGGTCGGGTTCCAACTAGGGCTCACCTTGTGAGTGTGAGTCTTCCTGTCTACAGCCGTGACAGCTACCTAATTGCTCATGCACCGCTGACATCTGTGTACAACTGAAGGTAGAGGCTTCAGATGGAGGAGTACTGCCTCCATTTCCAGGTGTTCCCAGAAGCTTGCCATGCTCTGACTGTTCCACAGGGGAACAGATAAATCTCCAGATGGACCCTGAACAAAATTGAGTCCCCAAGCCTTGCACAAATGGCACATCGCACAGTATACTGTACTACGTACAGATTGGCAGCATACAGTATCTCAACTGGTCTAGGCGTCCAAAAACTGCTCTATTAGGCCTTGTTCACACATCAGTTATTTGATCAGTTATTTCCATCAGTTTTTGTGAGCCAAAACCAGGGGTGGAGGCTACACATAAATAAGGTATAATGAAAAGATCTGCACCCGTACTGTGTTTTTGACCCCCACCTGATTTTGACTCACAATAACTGATGGAAATAACTGATCAAATAACTGACGTGTGAACAAGGCCTTAGTATGGACTCATCAAGTTGATTTTTGGCACAGAGGCAGGCCAGTCAGTATCATCTTTCCCTAGAGACCCACCTTCTCGAAGTCAGTTGTAATGATGCTCATTTCCTGCTGCCATATGTGGGAAACCTATTAGGGAATAAGATGATAAGACTGAAGAAATGAGGGAACAAAACACAATATAAAGATAAAGTTGATATAACTGAACACATGATAAACTGCAATACAACTCTTAGATGTGCCATTTTCTTCTCTAGAAAAAGTTCTCTAATTCCTGGTATTGCTAACTTTGGCAGTGTCAACCTTCAGCAGGTCTTTCTCATAAATGTCTACCAGCTTATGACATTTTACTCACTCTTCATTTCTTCAGCTGTGGGCTTTCTTGCGTGAACAGGCAAATCCACAAGAACCTCTCAATGATATGAGATCCAAGCATAAACCTGACCACTCAAAAATCCTGTATCCTTTTTTTTCCAGTCATTTTTGGTGGATTTTACTAGTAAATTTGTGGTAATTTCATATTGGAATGTTCACTTTTGGCTGCGCTTCTGAAAGATTGTCTCACATTCTACTCAAGGACCTTCTGGTACTCTTAAAAATTCAAAGAGGATTCTACCAATCAACCATAAGATTTCCAACACCATGTTTTACAGTTGGTGAAATGCTGTCTTTGGTTTCCACCAAATCTCTTCTGGGTTTATGACTAAAAAATGTTATATTTGCCCTGTCAATCAAGAGCACATTGATCTAAAAGCCCTGGCATTTGAAAACATATCCTTGGTCAAATTGTAATCTTGCCCTGATTATCCCCTAAGGGCACTGTCTACAGTAAGTGGCTTGACTGGTCTTAACCAGTGATGGCTATCCTCGGCACTCCAACTGTGGTGAAACTATGACTCCCAGCATGCTCCATCTATTTATGAGAGCAGCCAAGCAAGGAGGGTATCTTGGGAGTCGTATGTAGTTTTACCTCAGCTGGAGTGCCAAGGTTAGCCATCACTGCCCTATACAAATATCTGGACTTCACCGCAGGGGAACCACCATGCCACTACCTCTTGGAGTAGTCTCTGTTCAAGTGACTGCTGACCCAAGGAGGAGACACCGGTGTGAAACAGTCATGGATAAACCAAGTCAGAGCAAGCAAAGTTTGTGTAATTCAAAGTCAGTTCAATGTTCAGGATAGGCAGCTCAGGATCAGTATGCAGATCAGACAGAGGTCAGGTCAGGCAGTAGAGGGTAATATTTGGAGATAAAAGCTTGCATAGGAGAGTGAGAAGACAAATAGCTCAACTTTGCAGGAAATTAGACTACCAGAACCTATCGCTAGGCACTCTCCCAAAGAGGAAGGTGCCTTAAATACCCAGGGATAGATGGCATAGGCTGCGGAAGACTATTGTGTGTGCTGGCCCTTTAAAAGCTACACCCTACAGGAAGAGTAGCAGAGTGGATGAAGGAAGCAGACTTCAGTCTGTGCTGAGTGGACAGAACAGCACTACGGCTGAGCCCAGGAGCAAAAGGATCCTGGTGGGTCCAGATTACACAAGACCTGCAGTAGGAGAAAGCCACCAGAACACTCATCCTATGTCCCCAGAGAGCTGGGAGATATCATAGGCTTGGACCACCAGTATAAGTTTCTTCTCTAGTATACCCAGAATAGAACTGGCCCAACTGAGTACCAGAAGATCTGTTGGTAGTACAAGGCACTGACACAATAATGGACATTAACGGTCCAGTAGAAGTGAATCCCATTTGGAGCTGACTTTAGGGCTTGTCACTCAGATCTATTTCTTATGATTAGAACTTAATGAAGATATGCCCTGTGTGTGTATTGATGATCACCAAGATTATTCTAAAATGAAAACGTGACATGAACATCTTCAGCATATATTCTCTGGTGAGCACAAGGTACTATATTCTGATATAAGCCCATGTTGTAATGTCATACATATAATGCCATTAAGGTTCTGTTATGCAAACTGTTAATATGATGTCCATAGACAGCTGCTCTATGAGCCATATTTTACCTCATTTAATATCCACACAGAAGATTTAATAGGAATTTGTGAAAAAAAGGTTGGTGGCATTCTCCATCATATTCTGTATTTTTTAAGAGATGTCTGACATAACCAGCGGGCTTGTAGTATGACATGTGAGTACTAAGCACGTTGAAGAAACATTTATACATCTCCTACATTGTGTAATTAGTATCATTTATCAGTACACACTAAGAATATACAGTACTTGGGAGTAATCATACCATGTTAATGTCCAAGGAAGGATATGATAATTATTTATCAGACTCCCAGGCAGGGTATACTAATAATAGCAATATGTTTTAGTCCTAAGCAAACACAGATGCTTCTCGGAATATCCTTTTCCTAAAGCGCTCTTCCTTTTATTTATTCAGAGCCCATTGCGCAGTATGTATAATACAATTCAAGTGTTTATAGAAAAGAAGAAATAAAGGTTGTGTTAACAGATAACCAAATTTATATATTCAACAAGTCAAATGAAACTCATTTACAATTTTATTACATTTCTGAGATACCTATCATGATTCTTTTATTTTTCTAAAATGCTGCAAAGACCAAAAAAAGTGCAAAGATCCAAGTAGATTTCCATTTTTATGGTGTTTTTAGTTTTAACATTCTGTGCTGATTAATTACCTAAAAGATCTTTATAGCAGTTGTAGTGTTGGGTCTCCCATTTCCTTCTATAGGTAGAGATATATCGTAAGCGATAAAATGATGGTTGCCTGTAGCCACCGCTAAGAGGAGTTGACTACAAACTGTTTTATTATTGAGTTTAGTATACAAACTGTGCAGTAAGCTCCCGCTAGTGGTGATTGAAGGCAGTCAAAATTGTATATTTTAAAGAGCATCTGTCAATCCTGGTCAATCCTATTAAACCAGTTGATCATGTTGACTAAAATGATATATTTCTATTTTCATCACCAAGGGGCTGGCTGTAGTGCTTGGAGCACTGCTAGCACTACACCCCTGTACTCAGTGTGCTTCCCCTCCTTTTTGATTGACAGAGCTAGACATCTCATCCAGTCCTGTGTTACCATGCCAGTGCCAAGTCGACGCAATGACTCGGTGCTGGTAGATGCTGGTTCCTGGGATCATCAGATCCACTGAGCAGGCACCCAATCACTGAGCCAATTCCACACTTCCACAATGGATATTCTGCTGCTTCCCAAGTTTGGGACGCAGTACCTGATCAACTGTGAAACAACCGAGTCACTGAGTCGACTTGGAACTGGCGTGAGAATGCAGGAGTAGATGAAATGTCTAACCCGGTCAATCAACGGAGAGGGAGGAGTACACAGGTTACACAGGTGGAGTACAAGGTTGTATCACTAGTATTACTCCAAGTGCTACAGCCAGCTCTCTGGTGCTCAAAGGACATCATTTTCATAAGTTTAAAAAGTTATATATCTCTGCAACTATTTAACCTAGGGAAAAAAAGGTAATATGCCTAGTTCAATACATTTGGTCATTTGGACATCTGCTATTTAAATAAGTTGTGCATTATCATAATATTGATGACCTATTCTCAGTATAGAACAAAAAGTTTATATTGGAGCAGCACTATGTTACCTAATTTAGTAGGGGGTAATCCTCAAGGGGACTCGTGGGTGCAAGCAGTGTCGGAGTGTCAGACCTCGGCTTTATGGTCCCATTCCACAAATGAACTGCAGCACTCCTTCAGTTCCAAAAAATCAAGTGTTTTTATTCAACAAAGTCTTTTTCAAGCTTTTGGTGAATAAACACACTTAATTTTTTGGAACTGAAAGAGTGCTGCAGTTCATTTGTGGACTATCATCAGAATAGGTCACTAGTACCAGATCAGTGGGAGTCTGACTCCTAGCACCCCTGACGATCAGCTGTTTGAAGGGGTTGTGGAGCTAATGCAAACACTGAGTTCTCTTGAATGGAAGAGGAAGAGACAAGCAGGAACAACAGTTGTAATTACACTGCATCATCGATACAAGGAAGATGGGATGCAAATAAATGCTGGAGAGGACGAAGGACTCCCAGAACCTCCACAACCCCTTCAAACAGTTGATCAGCAAGGGTGCTGGGAGTCAGAACACCATGGATCTGATACTGGTGACCTGTCTTAAAGATGCCAATGTACAACCCCTTTAAGGAGCATCTGTCAGCATAATCAACCCAATTAAACTAGGCATATTACCTGGTAGGGTTGATCATGCTAAGTAAAATGATATATTTCTTTTTTTCACAGGGGGAATAGATGTAGAGATATATGACTGGTGTATACATGGCAGACATTAACCTAAGAGGGTAGGGGGGAAGAGGGGGGATTAAGATAATCCACATTTTATTGCCTACTACACGCTTATTTTCTAGCATATTTTATGTGTGTGATATGTTTGTCTCCTCCTTGTAAACGACAAGGACTTTAAATATACAAACAATTGCTGAATGTCTTGTGGTTTGTGATGTTTAAACTGAGCTGAAATTTGTAAATGTCAAACGTATTTTATTTTTTAAACAAACGTACTCTATCTTGAAATGTCAACGCTATTTAGTACAGCAGTGAAAAATTTATACGTTTTGCAAATATTTGATTTTTTTTGTCAATTGGATGTTATATTTGTATACCTCATCTCTTACCTTCTTCTTGCCTAGTTTTTCAGTTTCATGTGACAACTGCTCCTGAATGTTGGGTCACAACCAGTTTAATCCAACCAATAAGCTCAATGGAAATTTACAGTAATGTGTATAGTTGTTACATAAAATTCCCTACTTGTCAAGTGCCTTATCTCTTTTGATATTGGGTGGTAAGAACATGTTCAGGATTCATAGTTGTTACATAAAATTCCCTACTTGTCAAGTGCCTTATCTCTTTTGATATTGGGTGGTAAGAACATGTTCAGGATTCCCCTCTTGTTTTGTTCTCAAACAAAGGAGTTGGAAATTAGCCTTTGGGCTCCTGAAAACAATAAGGCCTGAGTGCAACTGCAATCCCCGCACCCTCCATAGCTAAGCTTGCATTCTTTGATAGCAAACAAATCCCCTGCTGCTCCTACACTGATGGCTGAGTGGTCTCTCGCCCTTAGTGGTCTTTATTTACACTGTTGTGATAATCTTGGCATCCAAAGTTGTCAGCTTTACTAACATTGCAACATGTTAAAGCCTAGAAAACCCCTTTAAGATATATACACTCATTGACAAAAAACAAACAAACAAAAATAAAAAAACACCCAGATTTGTCTTTTTGACAGAATCTGAGAGGAGGGCACATCGTTGGATTGAGAGAAGCAGGATGATCAATTTGGCATATTGCTTCCATCTAGACTGTTCTGACCTAGCTGTTAAGAGGAGTTGGGAGTTGGGAGCAGTGGTTATGTGAGGGAATGCACACAGAATGACCAGGCTCCAGATGGCCCAGACAGACCACCAGTAGAGAGGATCATTTGATCAGCTGACAAGCATGAGCAGCTCCCAAAGTTTAATTGTCCACCATCTAGAAAAAGGGCACTCACACATTACACACTTTTGTCTCTGTCTGGACCATTTTGAGACATATAGCAGAAGGAAATTTGGTGTTATGATGCCCATTACATGTCCTGCCATCGATAGCTAGCCATTGTCACCTTCATTTGCGGTGGCGTCATGAACAAGAAACAAAAAACTCTATTTTCATAAACAAGAATCCAGGACTGCTACACATTGGACCCTTATCTTCTTTAGCGATTAATTCAAGTTCTGTTTAGTATCCCACGGTGGTCAGGTTCAAGTATGGAGGCATTGTGGTGAGTGTTTTAATCTAGCCTTTGCTGTGGAACAACAAGCAGCACCAACTACTGATGTGATAATCTGTGGAACCATTATATAGAACATTCATTCAACCCTCGTAGTGATATGAGTGACACTAACAGCCCAGCAATATGTGCAGGGCATCCTGCAGCCACACGTGATGCCTCTCATGGGAGAGCTTCCATTTGGCATTTTTCAGCAGGATAATGCTTGCCCTCACACTGCAAGGGTTTCCCAGGAATTTCTTCATTAGATACTTCCTTGGTCTGCCTGGTAGCTGAATCTATTGCCAAATCTCAGGTACTGGACAATATACAGTACAGTATTTATTATGCAACCAACTGTTCCAAACACACACACAAAAAAAAATGTGGATATTCATGATGGTGCTATTTCAAGAATATAGACATATTTGGGGGTAATTTTTTATCATTGCATTTTACTCATTTGGGGCTAAAGATAACTGCTCTGAGAACTCGATCTGCAACTCTTATCTGTCCTTTCCTGGGAGTTCATAAACATTCATTATAGCTAAATTCCTAGCATTTTGATAAGAATGTAACTATAAATGTAACTTCAGTTATATAAATGGCCCATGAAAGTGTTGGCCTCTGGCTGAGTAATGAGGGAGGAAATGAAGAGAGCGATAAGGTGAAAGCAAAGCTATTAACTATTTTTTCTCCACTGTATTCACTGAGGAAAATAAAGTGTCAGATGAAAAGCAAAGTGTCAAAATAAACTCCTCATTAAAAGTGACCTGTCTGACCCAAGAAGAAGTACAGTGGGATCTTAAAAAGATTAAAATATACAAATCACTAAGTCCAGATGGGATACAACTCAATATCCTAAGAAAATTAAGATGGGCTAATAAATAATGACAGGGAGTGTTCCACAGGATTGGCATTTAGCAAATGTGGTGCCAATATTCAAAATGGAGCAAAACAGAACCTGGAAACTATAGGCCGGTAAGTTTAACATCTGTAGTGGGTAAACTGTTTGAGAGTTTTCTAAGAGGTGCTATTCTGGAGTATATCAATGAAAATAAGTGTATAACACCATATCAGCACAGTTAATCATGGATCGGTCATGTCAAACTAATTTAATCAGTTTCTATAAGGAGGTAAGTTCTAGACTTAACCGTGGCGAATCAATGGATGTCGTATATCTGGACTTCTCCAAAGCATTTTATACTGTGCCCCATAAAAGGTTAGTATATAAAATGAGAATGTTTGGACTGGGAGAAAATGTCTGTATGTGGGTAAGTAACTGGCTCAGTGATAGAAAACAAGGGTGGTTATTAACGGTACACACTCAGATTGGGTCACTGTCACTAGTGGGGTACCACAGGGGTCAGTATTGGGTCCTGTTCTCTTCAATATATTTATTAATGATCTTGTAGAAGGCTTGCGTAGTAAAATATAAATTTTTGCAGATGACACTAAACTGTGTAAAGTAATTAACACGAAAGAGGACAGTATACAACTGCAGGTGGATCTGGATAGATAGGAGGTTTGGGCAGACAAATGGCAGATTAAGTTTAACACTGACAAATTTAAGGTTATGCACATAGGAAGGAAAAATACATGTCACCAGTACATACTAAATAGTAGAACACTAGCATGGAAAATAACTTAGGAATTTTAGTAGACAGCAAAATTAACTGTAGAAACCAGTGTCAGGCAGCTGTTGCCAAGGCTAATAAAAAACAAATGCAAAAGTGGCATAGATGCAAATGACGAGAACATAGTCCTACCACTTTACAAATCACTAGTCAGACCACACATGGAGTACTGTGTAGAGTTCTGGGCCACTGTGAACAAGGCAGACATAGCAGAGCTGGAGAGGGTTCATAAAAGGACAACTAAAGTAATAACTGGAATGGGTGGACTACAGTACCCAGAAAGATTAGGAAAATTAGGGTTATTCACTTTAAAAAAAAGACGACTCAGGGGAGATCTAATAACCATGTATAAATACATCAGGGATCAGTACAGAGATCTCTCCCATCATTTATTTATCCCCAGGACTGTTACTGTGACGAGAGGACATCCTATGCGTCTGGAGGAAAGAAGGTTTCTACACAAACATAGAGGAGGATTCTTTATGGTAAGAGCAGTGAGACTATGGAACTCTCTGTCTGAGGAGGTGGTGATGGTGAGTTTACTAAAAGAGTTCAAGAGGGGCCTTGATGTATTTCTGGAGTGTAATAATATTACAGGTTATAGTTTTTAGAATTCAAAAGGTTGTTGATCCAGGGAGTTATTCTGATTGCCTGATTGGAGTCGGGAAGGATTATTTTCCCTTAAAATGAGAAAAATTGGTTTCTACCTCATGTTTTTTTTTCCTTTCTCTGGTTCAACTTTCAGGATAACAGACTGAACTGTATGGATGGGTGTCTTATTTCAGCCTTATAAACTATGTTACTATAATCAGGGCTTATTAGCTGTCAGAAGTTCAGAGACAAGGGTTACAAATCAGAATGAATCAGAGGAACCAGAAAAGCTCTTTGATGAATTCAGTGTAAAGCAAAATGCAATAGTCTGCAAATGCCCTGGAGGAAACACTTTTCATAAACATTTTCAATAAAGATCACTTATAAAAATGATTTTAACCAAATGTGTCAGAGATGAGTGAAGTTTTGAAAAATTAGATACAGCAACTTCACCAAAGTTAGCCAAGAAATTTGATTTGTTATGAATTCATTTGTGACAAACCGCTATAAATCAGTTATACTCAGGCCACTCTGCCTTGAGTTATGGCCACACGGAGCTGCTGTGCTGCGGTCGGGTTGTGGCCATGCTGTGGTGAAGAACTGCAAGGCCAATTAGTTTGCAGCTGCCTTTCATTTAGTAGTGAAGACCACACTCTACAGTCAGTCTTCATTGTTAATAGCCCCACTGGTATAGGGTTTGTCTAGTTAGTGGGGAAAATATGCATATTATTGCTGTTATTGCCTGCAATCTCCTGCAGGTTATTTGACAGTAAACACAGACTATTAATCAGCTCTGGCATACCCACTTCTCCAACCCCAGCACTCTCCTGCCCTACAGGTGGGAACCCTTCTTCTGCCATCTGCTTTTCCTCCTTTTCCACATCATCTAATATCGGAGAGAACATGTCCATCAGTAACATCCAGCTGATCCTCTCTCTGCATCTTGCTGACTTATTTAGGACATGGAGACTTTGAAGGATGATTTGTATGAAGTAAAGCCAGCAAAAGATGAGGATGGTCATCATTAAGACCTGGCCCCTCTAAGTGGTGCAGACTGGATGGTATTGGTTGGCACGCTGGCAACTGAATAACAAAGGCTACCATCTTATTGGTATTGAATTACATTTATGGCTGATATAGGAATAAGTAAACGTGGGAATAAATAAATAAAACTGACTCCCTACACTCTCCCTCTCCAATATTCTTCCATTAATAATTTTCAGCAACACTGTCCCTAGTGCACAAGCACTTGCCACGCCTCTCCCTAATCTCAGCTCACAGAACAATGGTGGAGACCATGTAGGATGAGGGTTTTATAGGGCTGTGACAGCACAGGGGATGGCTATCTGCGGATTGCATTCCCAGGATTCTTACTTTCATTTTGTAACATGTGCAGCCACTATTTAATGAAAAACTGACTTGTTACCATGAAGCGTGAGGAAATTTAGATTTGTTGCAAATTAAAGTTTTCTAAAATTTGTTCAACACTAGTGTCAATAGTCTTTAACTGTTACTTTGGATCTTGAAAAGCAAATCCTGTTTGCTAACATGTTGCTCTAGAAAGTGAACAGATGTAATGTGTTCCTTTTCAATATGAGTCCAACAGTTTTGATCAGGTTACATTCATGGAATGATTGATAGATAGCCAAGATACCCATGGAACAAGCACACATTAGTTATCTTCTAATTTGTGAACCATTGCTTGTGCATACCAGACAAGAACAATCTTGAAATTTGGATCTTTAGATTACTTTACTTTTCTGTGTTCTGGAGGATTTATTTGGGCTAACATTCTAACTTGTAAATACAATATATAAAATGCTTCTTATGCTGTGCCTATGACTATGTTCTCAATGCAAGCACTCGCCACTAGATTTGCATGTTTACTATGGAACTCTATTTGACTGGTATTAGGTACTTATATTTGCAATTTTTGCTGTCAATTTGACATGATTTTGACCATGACTTTTTGTACCTGATATGATGGAGTAGTAGGGTGGCTCATTGGTAGGAATAGTCTTGCACCAAAAGGGCCTGGGTTTATATTCCACACCTATCAACATGTCCTCCCTTTGTTTGTTTAGGGTCCCCCTCACAATCCAAAATATACCGATTGGCATATTTTGCAATTGGCCCTAAAATCTAAAATAGAAATTAGATTGTTAGTCCCACCGGGGACATGGACTCATATGAGTAATGACAAATTGTGTACAATGCAAAAATAATATGTTGGTACTATATAAGCAACTGGAAACAAAAAAAAAGAAGTGGACAGAGCAGAGACATTGATGTGATTGTAAACTATCCAAAAGAAACACTTTACAAGCTAGGGCTAGGTAGAGTTACACAACATACTGAAGAATCTAGCAGTGATCACATAATTTCACAAGCAAATACACAACAGTTACAGGTGACCTGTTATCTCATTGTAAACCTCATCATACCTTTTCTTCTCCATCTAGCATAGAACAGCATGATGATTTCTCTGGACAACTGCCAAGACATCTTTGGACCCAGGGGCTGGCTGGCAAATTTTAGCCTGGGGGGCAAGCACACAGCACTGGCCCATGTGTAGCGGCCTCCGCCTACTCCGCCTACTATAAAGCCGGTATAGGTAAATGGGCTTTAAATGGTTAAAAGGCGGCAGCTGGTTGTGTTTTCATGTTGGATCCCAGATACAGAACATGGCTGAGTCCGTAGCAACAGCCTGATCATTAGAGGGACCAGATTTACCAACCCCTGAGCTGAAGAGACTTCATTGAGTACAATAGGGTCTGCTCAGGATGCTGCTCCTTTACCAAACAAAAAAGTTTTGCATGCAGAACTTTTCTGACCGGTCTTTTTAACAGAATCTGTGACCCAAACGCAAATGTGAATGGATAGTATTAGACGTATAGCATCAGATGTATGTTTAACACAAATACAGAGCAAGAACCAAGATCACTACATACACACAGCACCAGAACCAAACCTAGAAGTCAAACACAGAACCAGAAGTTCACTGCATGAATACAACACCAGAACCAGGCCCATATGTCAAATACAGCAACAAAATCAACAAGAAATATAGCACCATAACTAAACCTATAAGTCAAATACAGAACCAGAACCAAGTTTACTACATAAATACAGCACCAGAACCAAACCCATAAGTCAAATACAGCACCAGAACCTAGTTCAATACATAAATACAGCACCAGAACCTAGTTCAATACATAAATACAGCACCAGAACCTAGTTCAATACATAAATACAGCACCAGAACCAAGTTCTCTACATAAATACAGCACCAGAACCAAGTCCTCTACATAAATACAGAACCAGAACCAAGTTCTCTACATACATACATCACCAGAACCAAGTTCAATACATAAATACAGAACCAGAACCAAGTTCTCTACATAAATACAGCATCAGAACCAAGTTCAATACATAAATACATCACCAGAACCAAGTTCAATACATAAATACAGCACCAGAACCAAGTTCAATACATAAATACAGCACCAGAACCAAGTTCTCTACATAAATACAGCACCAGAACCAAGTTCTCTACATAAATACAGCACCAGAACCAAGTTCTCTACATAAATACATCACCAGAACCAAGTTCTCTACATAAATACAGAACCAGAACCAAGTTCTCTACATAAATACATCACCAGAACCAAGTTCTCTACATAAATACAGCACCAGAACCAAATCTCTACATAAATACATCACCAGAACCAAGTTCTCTACATAAATACATCACCAGAACCAAGGTCTCTACATAAATACATCACCAGAACCAAGTTCTCTACATAAATACATCACCAGAACCAAGTTCAATACATAAATACAGCACCAGAACCAAGTTCTCTACATAAATACATCACCAGAACCAAGTTCTCTACATAAATACAGCACCAGAACCAAGTTCAATACATAAATACAGCACCAGAACCAAGTTCTCTACATAAATACAGCACCAGAACCAAGTTCAATACATAAATACATTACCAGATTTTAAATGTTTAGTACAGATACCATCTGAGTAGTCAGGTCAGTCCTCGCCATATGAAACTACAGCTCCCAGTATGGCCTGAACAAGTGTAAAGGGATGCTAGTTGTTGCGCAAAACAGCATGCTACCACCCATAATCAGCTGTAGATCATCCAGGTGAGTACAGCTCCCATCATACACAGTCAGTAGCAGAAAAATCATTTCCATTTAGTGACTTACAGATGACGTCTCCTCCTGAGTTCTTCTCCATCTGGTTCAGACCACCATGACGACTCCTCCCATCCACAATGCAGCTTTGCAAATTTTGCCAAGAAGATCTCTTCAGCTTCACGCTTTACCAACACATTGGCATCCTGCATACTGACACAAACTCATCTTAGTGCCACATTCTGTGCCCTGAATATAACAGCAGCATTAGTGCCACATACTCTGTGCCCTCTGTATATAGTGTCATATGCCCTGTGCCCTCTGTTTATAGTGCAACACACACCGCCCCTAATGCTAGTGCCACATGCTTGGTGTCCCTTATAAAACGTGTCTCTTATATGTGCCCCTTTGTGTATAGTGCCCCTTCAGTGTGCCCCCTTTATGTATTGTGCCTCTTATATGTGCCCATTTGTGTATAGTGCCCCTTCAGTGTGCCCCCTTTATGTATAGTGCCTCTTCTGAGTGCCCCCTGAATACAGCGTACACACACTGTATTATAATACTCGGTAAAAGCTAGAATGCAGTGGGTGAGATGTCACTGGCTACAAGTTGCTAACGGTCACATGACAAGCTAGATGCAGTGGGTATATAGAGTATATACAGCAGTGTATATAATATATATCTATACACACTGCATCTATTATACCTCATACCTCACATATCAGTACACTGCTGTATATACTATATATCTGTACACACTACATTTATTATACATCATACCTCACATATCAGTACACTGCTGTATATACCATATATCTGTACACACTGCATCTATTATACCTCATACCTCACATAACAGTACACTGCAATATATACTATATATCTGTACACACCGCATCTATTATACATCATACCTCCCATATCAGTACACTGCTGTATATACCATATATCTGTACATACTACATCTATTATACATCATACCTCACATATCAGTATACTGCTGTATATACTATATATCTGTACACACTGCATCTATTATACTTCATACCTCACATATCAGTACACCGCTGTATATATATCTGTACACACTGCATCTATTATACTTTTATAATACATGCAGTATATACAGATATATAACATATACAGCAGTGTACTGATATGTGAGGTATGAGGTATAATAGATGCAGTGCGTACAGGTATATAGTATATACAGCAGTGTACTGATATGTGAGGTATAATAGATATAGTGTGTACAGATATATAGTATATACAGCAGTGTACTGATATGTGAGGTACGAGGTATAATAGACATAGTGTGTACAGGTATATAGTATATACAGCAGTGTACTGATATGTGAGGTAGGAGGAATAATAGATGTAGTGTGTACAGATATATAGTATATACAGCAGTGTACTGATATGTGAGGTATGAGGTATAACAGATGCAGTGTGTACAGGTATATAGTATATACAGCAGTGTACTGATATGTGAGGCACGAGGTATAATCGATATAGTGTGTACAGATATATAGTATATACAGCAGTGTACTGATATGTGAGGTATGAGGTATTATAGATGCAGTGTGTACAGATATATAGTACATACCGCAGTGTACTGATATGTGAGGTATGAGGTATAATAGATGCAGTGTGTACAGATATATGGTATATACAGCAGTGTACTGATATGTGAGGTATGAGGTATAATAGATGTAGTGTGTATAGATATATAGTATATACAACAGTGTACTGATATGTGAGGTGTGATGTATAAATTACACCTTGTATCTCACATGAGTACACTGCTGTATATACTATATACGTTTACCCACTGCATCTATTATACCTTGTACCTGACGTATCAGTACTCTGTGTGTATATGTCAGGTGTAAAAGATGCAGTGTGTACAGATATATGTGGACAGTCATATATTATGGTCACTGTGTTAGAGTTAAGGGTCAGAATTGGGGTTAGGGGTCAGTATTGGGGTTAGGGGTCAGTATTGGGGATAGGCGTAGTATTAGCATAAAGCTACATTCAGACGACCGAAAGTGTTTTGCAGTCCCCAAATTGTGGATCCGCAAAACACAAATACTGGCCTTGTGCGTTCCACATTTTGCGGAACGCACAGTGCCAGCCCTATATAGAAATGCCTATTCTTGCGGACAAGAATAGGACATATGCACTATATTATTTTGGGGGGGGGACGGCAAAATTGTGGAACGGATTCAGGCTTAGAAATACGGTCGTCTGAATGCACCCTTAGGGCCAGTATTAGAATTAGGTTCAGTATCAGTTAGGGGCCAGTACTGGGGTTAGAGGCAGCGTTAGAGTACATTCAAACAACCGTATTTCCATTCACTTCAAAGGGGCCGCAAATCCCAAGCCCCGCAAAAAAAGATAGAGTATGTTTTATTCTTGACCGCAATCGCAGACAAGAACAGGCATTTCTATCATAGGACTGGGCATGTGTGTTCCACAAAATGTGGAACGCACACGGCCAGTATCCGTGTTTTGTGGACCTCAAAACACATATGGTCATGTGAATGTAGCCTCAGGGTTAATGGTCAGTAGTAGGGTTTGGGGTCTGTATGGCGTAGTATTAGAGATAGGGAAAGTATTAGGGGTCAGTATTAGGGTTAGCAGTCAATATTAGGGTTAGGGACAGGATTAGGTGTCAATATTAGGGTTAGGGGTCCAGGGTTAGAGGTCAGTACTAGGGTAGGGGTCAGGGGCCAGTATTAGAGGTCAGGGGCCAGTACTAGGGTTAGGCTACTTTCACACTTGCGTCAGCAGGATCCGTTTGTGAGATCAGTCCCAGGCTCTCACAAACGGCCCTGAACTGATCAGTCTTTCCTTAATGCATTCTGAATGGATAAAGATCCGTTCAAAATGCATCAGTTTGCCTCCGTTCCGTCTCCATTCCGCTCTGGCAGCGTTTTGGTGTCCGCTTGACTGAGCGGAATGGAGACAGATCCGTCATGACTACAATGTAAGTTAATGGGAGCTGATCCGTTTACTCATGCACAATAGTAAATGGATCCGTCCCCCACTGACTTTCAATGGAGTTCTGAACGGATCCGTCTTGGCTATGTAAAAGATAATACAAACAGATCCGTTCAGAACGGATGCAGATGGTTGTATTATCATGGCGGATCCGTTTGTGAGAGCCTGAACGGATTTCACAAATGGATCCTGCTGATGCAAGTGTGAAAGTAGCCTTAGGGGTGCGACAGGGCCAGTATTAGGGGGTAAGGGGCTAGTATCAGGGTTAGGGGTCCAAGGCTAGAGGTCAGTACTAGGGTAGGGGTCAGGGGCCAAAATAAGTGGTCAGCGGCCAGTATTAGAGGTCAGGGGCCAGTATTAGAGGTCAGGGGCCAGTACTAGGATTAGGGGTCAGGCAGGGCCAGTATTAGGGGTCAGGGGCCTATATTAGGGTTATGAGTTAATGCAGGTCAGTATTAGAGGTCAGGGGCCAGTACTAGGGTTAGGGGTCAGGCAGGGTCAGTATTAGGGTCAGGGGTAAGGCAGGGCCTGTATTGGTGGTCAGTACTAGGTGGGCAGGGGCCAGTATTAGGGTTAGGGTAAGTCAGGGCCAGTATGGGGGGTCAGTAATAGGGAAGCAGGGGGCAGTATTAGGTACTCACCTGTCCAGGCGCGGTCCCACGATGCAGACCCGGGCTCTTCTGGCGGGTCTGCTCCTGAGGAACGTCGCAGGCGGCGCGATGACGTCATCGCGCCGCCCACGTCACATTAGTGCGCCGGCCACCGGGAGTAGCGGAGCAGGGGACCAGAGGTTCCCTGCTCCGCCTGCGCTGGCTGCTACTGGCACAATTGTATCTGCATCCAGTGGATGCAGATACAATTGAGTTCAGGAGCCGCGGCGGCCCTGACATGCACCGGCCCGGGGGTATCTGCCCTCCTGCCCCCCGGCCCAGCCCGCCCCTGTTTGGACCCTCCATTCTGCAGCCAGTTCTAGTTTTTGCAGCAAACAAATGAACTCAGATCATAGGTGGACCTTTGGTATACTGATGTTTAGTGCTCTGTACGCATCTTAAGGTAGTATTTTAGCAATTAAACACAAATACAGTGATGGTTTCTTAAACCTCTGGTACCTAGTTCATGAGCTAACCACATTTGTCATGCCCACTGCTGGCCTGTTGGAATCCACAGTCTTCCACAGGATGTAGTGGTGGTGCCCTGGCACCAAGGACAGTTTCACTTAGTAAAAAAAAAACAAAAACCCACACACCATAATGCATGTTCACTTCAGGGGAGGGGATCACTACAGGACTAGTAGTCCTTCCAGCCCGGAGCACAGCATGTTTCCAGCTTGTTCTCTGTAGCACTTCCTTTAGGGCTGGAGTGCATTACTTCCTGTGATTTATCGGTTAGCTCATGTGACCTTGCTGACCAATCCTATCCCTCCTGCAAATATATAAGTGTCTCAGCCCCCTTCCCAGATGCCTGAGCGTCAAGGCATCTCTGCTTGTGTTCCTGTCTACCTGACCTGCGCTTCTGTTCCAGAACTCCGCTACCTGCTTGATCCCTGCCTGTTTGCTTGACTCTCCTGTTGCCAACCCGGATTGCCTGACCTGTACCTGTGCTGCCTGCCCTGACCTATTGCTTGTTTAACTTCGTCCTGCACTGTTGTCCCTGGTTACGGCAGGGCCTGCTGACTACGTCTGTACCTCTGGTACCTCCTGGTCCATCTGGACCAGCTGTCTCAAGAGGTAGCGACCTGATTAGAGATGGGCGAGCATACTCGTCCGAGCTTGGTGCTCGTTCGAGTATTAGGGTACTCGTAAGTGCTCGCTGCTCGGACGAGTATCTCGCCATGCTCGAGGAAATGGCAACTTCCGCATCATGCTTTTTTGGCGCCTATAAACACAGCCAATCACAAGCCAGGAGACTCTGCGGTACACCCAGCATCACGCGGGGCCCTTACATGTCAATAGCAGGGGTTGGCTGGCCTGATCAGGTGACCCTGGAATATAGTAGTGACAGGCCGCGGTGCTCGGCTCAGATGTCGTTAGGGATAGAGCTGCTGCGTTTCAGGGAGAGTGTTAGGGCCTGCATTTAGTTCTCTGTTAGGCAGGAATCACCCACAAAGAACCCAACAGCCCTACTAAGGGCTACAAGACATATTTTTTTGTCTCCTGGCTTGGCTGGCTGGCACTAGTAGTGCAGCTATCGACATATATAACCCCCTTTTTTTAATGTTATATCTCAGTGATACAAATCTATTGCACACAGCAGTGTGGAACCATTCTGTCTG
>ONZH01024650.1:0-27302 GCA_900303285.1 Rhinella marina
TTGGTGCAATCCAGGGATCTGAGGCTCCGGCTGTGGCTTCTCCCTGAAATGGAGGGTGCCATCTGGTGACTCCTGTAGGCAGCGCACGCGTCCTTCGCCTGGTGGTTCCTCCGGCCAAACTTCTGGTGGTGATGTAGGTACAAGGGGCATTGATAATGTCGTTACCCCGGTAGCAAAGGGGCCTTTCAGGGAGGTGTATTCCACCTGATCCCCCATGTACAGGCTGTGACGGGGTTGGGGCAGGTACGGCCGTTTCACTGACCTGCGGCCCACAAAGTACTCCTTGCCATCCTTGTCATCCGCCAGGAAGCCATAGCCTTGCTCCACCAAAAACCACAGGACGGTTCCTTTTCGCCTCTCCAGTGTAGGATCTCCCGGCCTCGGATGGTCCAATACTTGGATGACCCAGTCCTCCACTGCATTCTTGTAGTCCCATAGGGTCTGGGCGTGGGCCGTCACTGATGCAGGCACAATGGGATTCTGCCGCATGGAAGGTGTTGATGTTCTCCTCCTGGTCGGCAGAGTGGACGCCCCAGCCGACTCCGCTGCACCAGCCAGCATGGGGAACATCAAGTCAGGAGACGGTGGGATTCTCTTCACTAATTGTGACACTGTGATCTCCTCTGGACTGGCTGGTGATTCGGGGTCGCTACTTCACACCATCTCTCCCCACTTTGGTCGTAGTTGTTTCGCCATGCTGTGGTATCTTGTTCACCGCTGGCTTGAAATGGAGAGGAGGGCGGAGTTGAGGGAGGAGTCTTTGCTCCCTATACATGCAAATAGTTAGTTCCCGGGGGGCCGGGCTGGTTTTTCCCGCTTCTGAAGGGGGCGTATCTTCACTTTCCCGCTTTGGGGGGCCGGGGGGGGGGGCAAGAAGAATGCGTACATTGCGTATGTTGTGTACGTAGCGTACGTAGCATTAGCGTTCATAATTTTAAGAACATTTTCGAATAATACAAAGCGAATCTGAAAAAATCGGATTTGCTTCGGAGTAGGAAATTTGTAAGATTCATAACGAATCTATGAAGTGGCAAATAGATTAGCTCATCTCTACAAAGAAGCATGATTGCCTTTTCACATCAGCTATCTTATTTTCATTACACCATGTTCCAAATTATTATGCAAATTGGATTTAAGTGTCATAAAGATTAATTTTTTTGTTTTTCAATGAGACAAATTGAATTATTAGAATTGATTTGAGATATAACTTAGGACATTTCCAAAACATGTGAAACCAGTCTGCACTTGGGACCCCACTAGAGATGAGTGAACTGATTCGTACAAATTAATTAGTATTATCAACCACAGTTCTACACCTTCAAGGAAGTGTCCCCAAAGCCAAAGATACTCCCTCTACCAATTGATTGACAGGGCTAGACATTTCAGCTGGCCCTGACAATCTTGCGACTGTGTAGCTACTCCAATTGAAAGTGCAAGCACAGAGACTCTGTCATCACTACTGGAGCAGCAACTATGCATAAGCTGCTATACTTTCAGGTAGCTGAGCAGGAACACTACTCTGGAAGTGGAAGCAGGGTCTCTGTGCTTGCTACTTGGAGCAGTGCTGCAGGAGTGAGATTGTGAGGGCTGGCCAAGATGTCCGGCCATGTCAATCAAACAGTAGTGGAAGAATCTTCAGCATCACTAGTCCACACATTTAACACAACTTTCAAGACGGAGTTTTATACAGTGTATGTGTTATAAAATATCGTTTAAAAGAGAGTCACAGCACTAAGTTTGTAAAACATATCCAACCTTTATTCAACAAACATAGACAAGAATCATTTTGACCCCCTACACGGGGACAAAACATCATGTGTTTGTTGAATACTATATATGTTGAATACTTTTTGCAAATGGTGTGCTGTAACTCTCTTTGGATCTCTGACTGAAAGTCCATTAAACCAGGACCCTCTAGCTGGGCACCCTTGTGCTGTTTTTGTTAGGGATTTGGTGACATCTTAAAAACCATACTTAATATACCATGGCATTTTAATTCACTCAACCATTTACTAATATCAATTTGCCATTGTTCCCTAGATGCAAACTGTGTTCTACCTGCCTGAACATCTATTATCTTTTTTTTTTTTTTATATTTGTTCTATGCTGAACCCCTGACAAAGCAATTAGATAAGAGAACATGATTCAGGTAGGGCTTGTTCACACGTCAGTTATTTGATCAGTTATTTCCATCAGTTATTGTGAGCCAAAACCAGGTGCGGGTCAAAAACACTGAACAGGTGCATCTTTTCATTATACCTGATCACTGTGTAGTGTCCACTCCTGGTTTTGGCTCATAATAACTGATGGAAATAACTGATCAAATAACTGATGTGTGAGCAACCCCTTAGTGAGAAAAAGGCAAGAGATCCCTGTTGCTCATAACAGCTGATCATTTCAGATGTATATTGTATTTTCCAACTGTTTATTTCTTACTATTCAATATTTGTTATTCTAACTTTTTGTATACAATCTTTCTTATCAATTTTCATTGTGTTCCCCATTATGATTACTGCAGGACATGCTATTCATATTTTCTAGCTGTCAGTCACTAGCTACTATAAATCCGTTCCTCTAAATTACACTATATTTTTCCAAAATGTTTTAGCTAGAAAAAAGCCTTTATTTTTATCAAAAATACGTCCCCCAAAGCTTGCTGTCATTAGATGTGCAGTATAATGGATGGCTGCTCTTTAACAGCTACAGTATGTAGTTTGAAAATATTTCTCAAACTTGTTGATTCATCTATTTAAGCTTCAAAATCTGCAATCAGAAAATAAAAACAGATTAGAAAAAAGGGATTTTATGTATCAGATTTCAACTGGCAGAAAAAAATGGAGATATATTTCCTTTAAGTAACTAGGGATGCTAGATCTTCACAAATGGGAAAAACCTAGTTTAGAGCAATGATCAAGTCTAAAGATGAGCGAACCAACAGGGTTCAGTCCGAAATTTGCTATTTTTCAGATGGTCGATGAACAAACTTTTTCACCTCCGTTTCCAACGAATACCCAGCACAGTTATTCTACTCTGGGCTGTGAATGGGGGTGGATGGGTCTTAGAGTGTCTGTCAGAAAAAAAATCTTAGGGAAGAGTAAGAAAGCAATCAAGCTTATATTCGACTTCCAGGGACAGTGAAGGGAAAGGCTAAAATTAGCAAGAAAACATTTTGTGTGTGTAGAATAGTGGCAAGCAGGGAAGCTATCAGCCAGGGAGTGAAAAATGAGGAGCTCAGGCTCGCTATGTCTGCTAGAACAATTGCAGGAGCTGCAAACCTCAATTGCAGCATCCTTGTGGAATAAGCAAAAACACATATAGAATACTATAGGTTACTGTATAATTCCGGTAGCTCTCACCGTGTATTATGTATAAATTAGAGGGTGCTCTACCTAAAAGGTCACCCAAACCTTTTCAGCAAAAACAAATAAATGTATAGTGAAAGTGGTAGGCACACCTCTTACTGGTATGTATAGATCAAATGTTTAATCACATAAAAATAAAATAACAATAAAAACAAAGGATAAAAAGTATAAAAAATCAGTACATATAAGAACTTAACACCAAAGCAATAGGTCAGCAGATATCCATAATCAAATATAGGTGTGCAAATGTCAGCGTCTAGATATATCGCTAATTCTCTTATGATCCCGAGTTTTTAGCTTAATTCAGCTTTCATGTGCACATATTCAATTGGTCGCTCCTATATAGTCTCTGGAATCCGCCTTTCACTCCTTCTGTGGAGTGGTTACAATATAGTAGTCAAAGCTTTATAGTAAATGCATATGGATACCACAGTCAATTCCTAATAGAGCAAATATTCGCACTCATATATATTGTTTCCAGTACGATATAGTTGCGTTCCACGATGTTATTGCATGAAGTAACTTGTTAGTTTATGTTACTCACGTACTGAATGTCCCGGAGTATTGTGGACGCTGTATTTCCCTCTCTCCGTCCTCTCCACAAGGTGCAGGTACAGCTAATGTGCGCTCTCTTACCTTCCACCTGGGAACAATGCTTGTGAGGTTTTAGTTCCACTTGTGCTTTGAGACACTTGGTTCCATATGCAGTTTGGACGTTTGTATATCTTTTTCAAAGACTAGTCATATATTCTTTTTAGGCATGCCTTAACTTCTTTCGTCCTGGGGTACTCTCACTTCAACCATACGCGTTTCGGTGTTTCCAACACCTTCCTCAGTGGTGATATCTACCCCTTTCAATTTTCAACAGATTAAATACCCTCTTTTAGCCAAAAACTGGACTGGATCTGGCTACTTCCCAAAGGATTGTTTCTCAAGTTGCTTGTAAACACTGAACTGGCTGATATCTTTTTCATATTCAGTTTAAGTTACACATATATATTCCTCTATTCACCTTATCATAATATATTACTTTTGGAATGTATTAATAAGCATATATTACATTAAAAAAATGTACCAATTTCATAAAAAATATTTCAATGCGTTTTTTTGTGCGTTTTTTGTGCGGTTCTATTGCGTTTTTTCAAAAACATGCAAAAAAAATATTTTTTTTTCTCTTTTCTTCTTTCTTTCCCTTCTTTCTTTAAATCTCTGGTTTGCCATATTTTCCTTCATTTAGTTTTGCATGTACTATATTTTTATTTCAAAGGTAGTTAACTCCTAGAATCATACAAAATGGCTCTCTAAAGGTACCAATACTTAATTAACCATAATGTTATATAACAATCGTACTTGTTGTATTTTAATGTATCTATGTAAATCCATGCATATTTTGATGCATTGAATGGAGATATAGTGGATGAGGTAGGGGGCCTAGAGGTAAGAGGGGATCGGAGTGCTGGAAACAACGATACAGCCAAACTCCGATCTCCCATCACCTCCAGGCCTCCACCTTATAAAAATCCAAAAATCTCTACTTCTGCATTAAGTCCCCCTGGCATTAATGTTCTAAATTCAAATATACGTCTGGATTCAGCTCTTGACATTTTAGAGATATAGTTGCCTCCTCTCCAATGTGGCTTGATTTTTTCTATGGCAGTAAACCTAATACCTTTTGGGTCTTTTTTATGGTGTTCCTTGTAATGCTTTGACAATGTGTGTTTTTCATACCCATTGCGTATATTATTTATATGTTCAGCGATCCTCTTTTTTAGGCTCCTTTTCGTTCTTCCAACATATTGTTTGCCACAAGGACACTGAACTAAATAAATGACCCCCATGGTATTACATGTCAAGAATTCCCTTATATGCCACTTGAATCCATTTGTTGTTGATTCTATTTCTACAATCTTTTTAGTGTTGGATGTTATTCTGCATCCACTGCATTTTCCACATTTATAAAATCCTTTCATGTTAGGCCATATTACAGATGAACTTTCTTTTTTTGCCATTTGGTGGGTTGTAGGTGCCACCTTCATACTTATTGAGGGGGTCCTTGTATATGTTATAACCGGATTTTTCGGTAATACATCACCTATTATCTTGTCATTAAGTAATAAATACCAGTGTTTTTTTATAATTCTTTCTAAAACCTTATATTGGGAGTTGTAGGGGAGAATTAATCTAGTTTCTTCTTGTTTTTTTATTCTTATTTCTTTTTCTTTATCCTTATCTTCCTTTGCAAAAAAAGTGGATCTTTCCATCCCTGTCACTTTCTTCAATGCTTCCTTTACTATATTATCTGGATATTTTTTATTTAGAAACTCTTTTGCCATACAGTCAGCTTCCCTATTAAAGTCTGTATTCAAAGTACAGTTTCTTTTGATCCTCCGAAACTGATTTACTGGAATGTTTACCAGCCATCTAGGGAGATGGCAACTAGTGTATAATATGTAGCTATTTTTAGCAGTAGGTTTTTGGTATGTGCTACACATCAATTTCTCTTCTTTGACTGTGATAAGTAAATCTAAAAATTCTACTTGGGTTCTACTTATCTTGGGAGTAAATTTTAGACCCTTATTATTTTCATTTAGTGAAGATAGAAAGATGCTTAATTGTTCTTCTCCCCCATCCCAAATAAAGAAAATATCATCAATAAAGCGCCGCCAGAGTACCAGACCCTCCCCCAGCTTGGGTGTAATGATGTCAGATTCCCATTTTGCCATAATAGTAGAATATAGAATACTAGTGAAAACTCTGTGCCAAGAGATGTCATCTCACATTTTTAATTTTTTTGTTTTAATTTAAAAAATAGTATAAATCAGTAATTGAAAACAAAATATTAGGGCTTAATCCATGTATTATCTCCACACTCACACAGTCCCAATTTTTTTTTCTTTGGGGGGGGGGGTTGAATTGAGTTTAATTAAACTAGCATATACAATCCAATACACAGGGTAGGACAATAATTTACCTGGGAGTATTAATATGAAAATAAGTGTCAGGCCTCAATTGTACATTTATATTTATTTTATATCCAGATGGCTGGAATTAAATTTTTTTGGGGACTTCAATTTAATTAAACCAGCATATAGGTGATCAGTACACCAATACACAGAGTAGGGCAACAATTTACTTGTGAATGTTAACGTAATCATAAACATCAGGCCTCAGTCGTCCGTTTCCACTTATTGTATTTCTACCTAGTTAGAATTTATATATTTTTTTGGTGGTTTAAATTTAGTTAAACCAGCATAAAGGTAATCAGTACACCTGTGGCTAGGGCAGCAAATTTACCTGTGAGTGCTAACGTTAAAATAGGAGTCAGGTCTCAATCGTCCATTTCCATTTATTGTATTTCCACACTGTTTGAATTTTATATTTTTTGGTGGGTTTCATTTAATTATACCAACAAATAGATCATAGCTGTTAAAATTATTAAAATCAGCATATATATGATTACTACATCAGTCTCTCTGTTGACAACTTGTGTGAGAGGAGTCAGTGTCAGCAGTCACTACCCTGAGAAGGTGGAAGATGAGGAGGATGTATTCCCTAGGCAGAGCTGTGTTGGTGGTGGTAGTAGTGAAACTTATAGCTGGGGTATTGGTGTTGGGGGCAGCGGCAGTGGCAGTCAGGACAAATGTAGACTAGGAAAGGGGAGCCAAATAACCCACCATGATATCCCACATAGAAGTGGCAGCGAGGATAAGGACTCCAATGACATGTGCTGAACAGGACTTGGGAGCTGGATTGTGTTGCTGAGGAGAAAGCAATATCAGAGAAGTAGGGTGATAGCAGCAGCAATAAAGAGCAGAGGCCATGTACCTCCCAAAGAACAGCTAGGGTCATGTCTACTTCAGCATCTGTGGGTGGGTTGGACTTATAATGTGCCAGAGCAAAGCCTCTAGCTCTGTGCGAGTATCTCCCATCTGACATTTTTTTCTCCATGTTGCTAGAAGACAAAAGCAATGTCTTGTGCAAACTGTACAAGTGCAAAATGATGTGGACAGGCAAACATAAAACAGCTCTATTGAACCACATGAAGCGGCATCACCCCATCCCGTGGGCAAGCAAAGGTGACAGCTAGCTACCACAACATGTGTTCCCTCCTTCTTCCAATCCCTCTTCCGGCAGCCAAGCTGTATCCATTGGCAATATGGTGAAAAAAAAAATCATAAAAAATAAATGAAAAGAGATTACACGTTTCCCTAAAAATTCTCCTAAGAGACTAGAGAATATTATATCTCAATTTTCAGGGCAATTGGAGCAACTTCAGTTCAGCCGTCCGAATTGAGCCTTGAACCTCAAATATTTGGCGGACCCTAACTGAAACGAATCATGAGTGGTTTGCTCATCTTTAATTAAGCCTTTTCTCAATATCATACTCGAGAATGACCTAAAAGCAGAATCATAAATTCTCTAAACGCAATACAGTGCTGATACCATCATATACTGTACAGTGCCTTCCTGTATGCAGCAGTGCCACACAACAATGGAAATCCAAAATTCCAAATTCCAAACATTTGATTTGGCTGCTTCAGAGAAGTTCACAAAGAAATGTGATATATAACAAATTCCTTCTTCATTAATTGACTTACATTGTATGTAGCGGGCGCAATGACGGGGATTGCCGATTGCCCCCCCCCCCTTCTTCCCCAACCATTGAAGTAAGACAGTAACTTTGAGACCTTTTAGGGGTTAATCAGGGTTTAAAAACAAAAAATACATACTGAAAATACATACTGAGGTGAGTATTTATTTTTTCTTACTGCCCTTTCAGGAAAAATGATTTGTTACCATGAAGCGCCAGAAAATTCGGCTTCATGGTGAATCAAATTTTTCCTGAAATTCGGATCGAAGTCAGTTCATTTCACTTTTGATTCGCTCAACACTAATGATTATACTTTCTTTACCAAATTGTTAATTGAAATGAAAAAAACAATAATTCTCAACTAAATCAGGTTTTTCATTTTTGTTAGTTATGAACTTATGGAGTAAAAGAGTCTATTGGTTTCATATATTTTTAGAGTTAAAACATTCTCAATTTCAAATCTACACAAGTGTCTAAAGGCACATATCATCAAAAGTAAATATATCCTGACGGGAGCTGTCAAGCACAGCCAGAGCTATTCTGTCAGGTCACACAGAACAGAGGTTCTTGTATCTTTACAACACTTCCATTGTCTCTCCTGCACTGATCTTAAGACTGATGATATGTGCAGTGAGACTGATGACCGCAGACTATACAAGGAGAACTAAAGCTGTTATCATCCTGTCAGTTCATGGCAGGTCTTTGAAAAATGTTGGAGTAATAGATAAGGAAATTTACCACTGGAGGTCTGAAGATAGACAATGATAGAGATGGTCTGATCTGAAATCTCTGGATTGTTGTACCAAATACCTCCAGCCTAAAATGAGTAGAATTTACTAGACATAGTTTGGACGTATAGATTGGTAGGATATAGAACACATGTGTTTATTTATTATTTAGTGTCTTATATACCAGTATTAAAACGAAAAAAAAAAAGATTTTGTGAATGTATTGTACAAAATGGAATAAAAGGCGCAGGATCTTAATAATTTTGGCATATTATTGGCTTTGTAGATTTGTGACAAAATTTGAGACATTTTCTGGCTTTAGTGTATTTGTCTAAAATTTAGGCTGCTTCCTTCCTGGTAAACCATGTTAACGTTTTAATTTTTGGTGAGAAAAAAATAAATTTTTGCTTTTGGTATAATTTGCAACTTTTTTGCATAAATATGCCCTGTTGGGGCTCACTTTATGCCACAAATGCCTTTCTAAGCTCAACCGGTTTCTTGCTAAAAGGGAAGGATTATAATCTCTGCGACCTTTTTGCAACCTCTTGCAATAATGGACTAGTACTGTTTGATTTTGTCAGTCTTATGGTTTGTTGACATCTCTCTTTTGTAGCTCCAGTAGTTTAGTATGGCAGAAACAAACTACCAGAGTTTCTGTATCTGGCATAGCCAGACATTGCTGGATCCCCATTCACTATAGTGTGATCTATTGGGGATCTGGCAGGCTTATAGCATAAATGCCACCTTTCTGCCAGAAAAAATACTGTTATACTGTTATATGTTTTCTGACGGAACAGATTAACAGAGTTAGGCCCATTTCAGACGAGAGAGTCAGTATTATCCAATACATTCCAGACCTATAAGAGTTATATAGCCTCATAAATCAAGTTCAGGCCGGGCCGGGACTCGACACTCACTCATCTGAAAGGGGCCTTACAAAACAGAGATATGAACCTAGTCTAATTACTGACTTTCCACATAGTAAAGTACTTTGCACAGTACCCTGCACCAGCCTTTTAGGTTGTACATTTGGATTCCTTCAATGGACTATATTAGGAAGTAACACTATATTAGTTATAAGACCAAACTACTTTTGGTCGGGCGGGTTTTGGAAGTGGCAGGAATGGAGCACCAGTGCTGTAACAGCAGGACTGCAGACAGGTGATTTTTTTTTAACTGGCCACATGTTAGACATTAAGATCTAAGCCAGGCAAACCCCTTTGATTATGATTATGATTATGAAGAACTATCAAGTTCGAAACATGTAGCCCAATGCCAAAGTGCTGTAGTCATGGTAAGTGATTTATTTTTTTTTTTTTAAGAGACAGAGACACTGGAATTCTTCTTTTTCTGTGTCTGTGCACCAGCAGTGGCTGAGGGGTTGAGCAGGGTGTCTTTCTGTTTGCTTTTTAAACTGCTTTACTAAATAGTTACCTATCTCAAAAATTTAGAATGCCATGTATAAATAAAATGGCATGTCAGACAAATTATGCTGCTATATATTTTGTATGTCAAAGAGTTTAAGACGGATTTTTTGTGGCAAACATAATTTTTTAAAGTTTTACTTGAGTTTCTGTTCAAAAAATATAAACCCTACATGTTTTATTGCTTAAAGAGAATCTATCAGCTCTAAAATACCCCTAAACTAGAGTACAGTAAGTGATGTATAGTAAAAGTGATGCTGAGTCCGGTTATATAATTTTTATCTTTATACTCACTTGCATTCTGATACTGAGCTTCCACAAATCAGCAGTAAAATTCATTGAGAGGAGTCCTCTTTGAGTCCTCTCCATTATGGTAATATGTTTGGTACCACAAGTCTTTGTGGAGTTTGAATTGCCCAATTTGTGTATATATTATAATCCTCTCCATTATGCGCATGAGCACTGTAGTTCTCTCAATGCATTTCACTTCTGGTTTGTCAGAGCACAGCATCAGAATGCAAGTGAGTATGAAGATAAAAATTACATAACCAGACATAGTCACTTACATTATACACCGCTTAATCAATCTTAAAAACCTGCCCTGTTAACCTTATTTTCAGTCACAGTAATAAGACAAACTTCCCAATTGGTTAAATCTGCTAGATAAGTAATAATCTATTTTTTATTATAGGTCAATCACCTGGGTTGTCCAGTTTCCTCTTGAAACCTGATGACTCCTTAATATAGTATATTCTTTTAATAAATTTTAATATTTGTTCAGCCATCTCTAGTTGAGCCCCTAATTCATGCTGTAACCTATTACTATATGCATGTAAGGGAAAGTAGAACTCTCTCTTTCAGGTTGATCATTTGCTTTATAGGGAACATGTTACCTTGAAAATGCAATATAAGCTATATGCAGCATGTTATGGAGCAGGAGAAGCTGAGCAGAATACAGTTTTATGGGTAAAGATTAATTATAAAATGTAATTTATTAATTTATATTCTGGGCTTTGAGGTCAAGGAGGCGGTCCTATCAATGACTGACATAGGCATCTTTAAATGCACAGTCATAGAGGAAAGGCTGTCAATCACTGATAGGACTCCTTGATTTCAATGAGCAGGAATTTAAATCAATTACAAGTTTTATTGAATGTTTTCCCACAAAACTATTTATCAATCTGCTCAGCTTCTCCTGCTCTATAACATGCTGCCTTCAGCTCCGACACCATGTTCAATGTGACAGGTTACTTTTAAAGCTGGCATTGAAATCTTGACCACAAAAGTTTATCATTCACTGCCTTAGTATTTGATTTAAATATATATAAAATAATGCAAAAAAAGATGACTTTAAATTAAATAATGATTTTACTTGATTTTTGCATCTATTCAATAAGAGACTTAAAGGGGCTTTCAAAGATTTATTTTGTTATTGTTTTAATTGATAGCAGGGATCAGTATAAAATAAAGAAAAAAACTAACTCACCTTTTAAATGTCCCAGTGATCACTGGCCTGGTTATGTGTACTTAGATGGCTTGTGACCAGTGAGGCCTGTAATTGGCTGCAGCAGACATATGAACAATGAACGGCACGTGACCAATACAGGTCAGCGAGTATTGGAGCTAGAGAAATTTGATTTGTTCACCGAATTTCATGACATTCGTGTCGAATTACTTAGTCATAAAGTGTATTTCTTTGTATGTAGCAGATGCAATGATGGAAAATGGCGATCGCACCGCCCCCCCTGTCATCAAACCCCTAAGATGCTGTGTTCATCACTGGGGTTAATGGAGGGGTTAATGAAGGTAAATAAATAAATACTCACCTTATCCATTTGCTCGCATAGAGGCCATCCCGGCCATCTTGATTGAAGACACCCCACGAAATCTCACGCAGTGACTTGATGACATCATCACACTGGCTGGTGCTCCGATATGGTGACATCATATGGTAATTACATAAAATGGGCACAACTGCAAGTGGTTAATCTATCTTCACTCAATCAATCTTACACTCACCTTCCACTTCAAGCTGCAAATTAAGTATGAATCACACCCGAAACATAGCTCTCACATCCCAAATACACCCTGATACCACACAGAATTACAGCCTTTGGGATGCCGATCCATTAACACAGTAACATACACTGCCTTTAGGCCTCATTCTACACAAGGCTGTAAGTATTAGAACTACGATGACTGAACACTAAATTGTTAAAGCTTTAATATCCAAGAATTTTATACTTTTACTCCTTCTGGGTCACTATCGAAAAACCTTAAAGGTGACTAGACAGTCAATTAATAAAGAGGCAAGTGCCATGGATATTAAATTGGCACTGTCTCTTGATTCACCTCAGTGTATTACAATGGGGTATGTTCAATGAAGATGTCCATTGGTCAACTTTTTGAAGCTTGTAGAAGCAAGGCTTAAGCTGGCCATACTGTTGAGACAATGATATGTCACGTTGTGGCTGATCTATCATCTGTATGATTGATCATACAAACAATCCCATCAACAGCATGCCAGACTAAACGGGGCGACCAGAGAATCATTTTTTATGAAATAAAACTTACTCCCTAGTCATTGAGCAGAATGGCAAATTATCAGCCAAATCTGACCAGTCATGACCCAAACATGCAGTTTTGACTGACAATACCTGAAATTTTCCAGCATGCCTGATTACATTTTTAGCAGACAAAAGTTTGCCGTTGACTGTTGCAATTGATCATTTGCACATATTACATATTACAAAGTCGGCCATTCTGGTCACCGTTTATGTTATCTGTATGTCCAGCATTAAGTGTCACATCTCATATTTTACACCTCCTAAGAGACAAACCTACCCGCTTTGGCCACGTGGTATAGTAAACACAAAAAGTTTTATGGTCTTTTCTCCAAAAATTATCCCTTTTGTGGCCTATGACATGCAGTTTTACCACCTATTCATTACAAAAACCATTTTAATTTTGTATTTAATAAAAAATTAGTAAGTGAGCATAAAGAAAAATATTTCCCATAATATGCCTGATTTTTCCAAAGGAAAATCATAGGGGAAATTATATGGATTCATTGCATTACATGTATAAGCTACATACCGTGATAGTAGCAATTGTCACAATCAAGAAATTTTTTCGACCAATATTGCAGTGGCAGATATCTATTGATCATGAAAAAGGAATTGTCTATATCATAGTCATAAGTTTTAGCCTTAGTTTTCAGTCATAGATATATTGACATGCTCATTTTATGGTGGAAAGGCATTTTCTTGGGCAAAAAATATGTACTGTATTTTTCGCCCTATAAGACCCACCGGCCCATAAGACGCAACTAGGTTTTAGAGGAGAACAATAAGAAAAAAATATTTTTCATTAGACCTCAGGTCAGATCCCCAATCAGACCCCCAATGTTAATCAGACCTTAGCTGACAGCCCCGATCAGACTCCCGATGTTAATAAGACCCCAACATGACCTCAGATGAGACCACCAATGTGAATGACCCCCAATCAGACCTCAGATAAGAGCCCTATGCCTCTCATCAGCCCCCATATGCCTCTCATCAGCCCCCATATGCCACTCATCAGTCCCCGTTGCCTGATACAAGCCCCCGTTGCCTCTTACATTATCCCCCAGCAGCCCCCATTGCCTCATATTAGCCCCCAGCAGGCCCCATTGCCTCATATCAGCCCCTATTAGCCCCCATTGCTTCTCATATTATCCCCCAGGTGCCTTCTTTGCCTCTGATCAGCCCCCTTGCTTCAGGTCAGCCCCCAGCATCCCCTTTGCCTCAGATCAGCCACCCTAACTGCCCCCTTTGCCTCAGGTCAGCCCCCCAGCCTCAGGTCAGCCTTCAGTACTTCATATTTAATAAAATAAGAAAGCCACTTACCTCTCCTGCTCCTGGATGCCACCGCTCCTCTCTGCCCGCGCTGCTTCCTCCTGTCGCCGGAAGTGCTGTGAACTGGCGGGCACAGTGTGAGGTCACAGAGCGCCCTCACGCTGTGCGCAGCACAGCACAGCTGACAGCCGAGGACCAGGAAGCGGTGAGTACAGAGCTTTCACCGCTTCCTGGTCCTCTGGTGCTAATGAGCGCTTCCATTATGGCATTTGCCCCATAAGACGCAGGGGCATTTTTCCCCCACTTTTGGGGGGGAAATGCGTCTTATGGGATGAAAAATACGGTGTATATATATGCAAACTCTGAACGAAGGAAAATAAGATCATATTAATTATTTGGACTCAATACAATATGTTGTTAACTTTCTTTGTTTCAGTTTTTTCATAGTTCTCTACTTCTAAACTAGGCAAATGACTAAAATCTGCATAAAATATTGTGTAAACTTTAAGCATACTATTGCATCTCAGTGCCGAGTAAAAGAAAAAATGGCAGCTGTTTATAATTTACAAGCTACTGCAAATTGATTTTTCAGCCTTGTAAAGATGGATAGAGGCTCGAATAGTGTGTTATCCATAAAGTGTGTATGCTATACAGCATTTGTGTAAATAAGAGCAATATTTCAATACTGCATAAATGAAATGTAGTTTAATTATTCTTGAAATACATCGTTTATTAGATCTCCATGTTTTCCTCACACAGTTTAAATCTTTTATTTCAACTTTGAAAAGATCTAATTTTCTACTCCAAAGTACAAATTATAAAAGGGCTTTTTGTTCTCTGCTCCTACACATTCTTTGGAATTCAGCTATCACCCAAAATAGTTTCATGTATAATAATAAATTTTTATTTGTCATAGTCTCGGGGGTTTTGGACGTTACGGAATGTTACCCAAAGTCAGAAAGTAATTTGGATAAGTGATGATAGTTCTTAAAGATTTCAATACTTTTACAGTTGATATCTCTTTAGCAGTGCTAGCCATTAGCAAGATAGATTGTATTGGCTCTCAACCTCTGACTTGAACTTGTAGTCCCACATGAGGAGGTGCAGTGATTGACATTAATTAAGCAAGTTTAGTAGAAACAGGTGTTTATACAACATTGATGCAACTAGTATGACAGTTACAATCTTTCTGTCAAAGATGTTTCAGTCTTATTTGTTAAAGCACAACAGTTCCTCACAAAGGTACTATATTTGGTGGTTACATACAGTACCTCAACAGAGTTGCTCTGTATGGCAGTTACACTCCTTAACAGAGACAATATCCTTAACAATTGCACTTCTTGGAACAGGCACTATCCTCGGCAGTTATACTTTTTGACTCAGACACTATGCTTAGCAGTTACAGTAGAAGGCAAACAGCCTCTTTCCTCTGCAGTCTTATTAGGCAATCCATTTAGAAAGATTTGTTCTGGTCACGTTTTGTCGCAGTCTCTATGTGATTTGTTCCACCACACACCATGTCAATACAGCTTTACCCTTCTCCGGAGTTCAACAGGCAGGTAGACTGGCTGGTCACACTTGGCTCAGGTCACAATTATCAGGTGCCTTTGGTTGATCACTCACTACAGGATACAACTAGTCAGTTGTTCACCACTGACTCTAGAGACTTTCTGAGACAGTACAGTCCACTCAATGTGATGTAGGGTGTGGAATACCTCAATATATAAGATGTCAAGGTCTTCACCAAGTTATGGTGGCCTAATTCTCACACACACTTTTTAATGCTTCATAACTACAGACAGGAGTGCTTTGTGCATTCATCTCTGTCGCTCACTCATACTAGCTACTACTACTGCTCACCTCTACTACCACAGGGTAACCAAAGCATCATTGAGTAAATATTAAGAAAACATTATTTAACCTTATGATGAAATATATATATGTATAAATATATATATATATATATATATATATATATATATATATATATATATATATCTTAATAATATAAAAATGAGTTTCTGTCTGTCTGTCTGTCTATCTGTCTGTCTGTCTGTTCTCTATGCGCGACCAAACTACTGGACCGATTTTCACCAAATTCGGCACACAGGTACATCAGGTGTCCGGGAAGGTTTTAGACCAGGTCTCATCTCTCTAGGACATACCGTTCCTGAGATATTCCCAAAATATGATCTCCATTAGCCAACATTACAACTGGGACCTTTGGTTTTAAACTCCAACTGCCATTCTCTGCAAAGGCACACACAGGGAGGGAGTTTCCATAACAACCAGGTAATTATCAGCAGCTGAGGATCTCATCCATTTCTATTCACTGACACTGTTAAAGGTATTCCGGTTACCATAAATGTAACTTATGTTTTTTTCTATTACTACAGTTCAGTAGTAATAAAAGATGTTTTCCTCCACTGCTGTCTATTGTGTGGGCTCATAAATAAGCATGGCATTGACCTTTAATTCAGGCCACCCTAAAAGAAGTACTTAAACCCCCCCCAGGTCTCACTAAGCCACACCCCCGACTCCATCAGGCCACACACCCTTTCACTCCGCAGCCAACAGAGATTGAAAAAATAAAGGTAAAAATCAACTTCTGTCAGCTGCAGGGATGGGTGGGAGGTTGACTTTCTTTCTGCAACAACACACACAAACATTAAATAAAATAGATTAAATACACCCATGCGAAGCATCTTGCTAATCCACGCCACCGACTCTGTCAGGTCACGCCCCCTCCCACTCCGCAGCCAACGGGAATTGAAAAAATGAAGGTAAAAATAAACTTCTGTTTGCTGGAGGGGTGACATTAAATAAAATAGATTAAATACACCCATGCGAAGCGTCTTGCTAATCCACGCCCCCGACTCTGTCAGGTCACGCCCCCTCTCACTCCGCAGCCAATGGGAATTGAAAAAATGAAGGTAAAAATAAACTTCTGTTTGCTGCAGGGGTGGGAGGGTGAATTACTCTCTGCAACGACACACAAAAATTTTAGATGAAATAGACTAACATAGTAACATAGTAACATAGTTTATAAGGCCGAAAAAAGACATCTGTCCATCCAGTTCGGCCTGTTTTCCTACAAGTTGATCCAGAGGAAGGCAAAAAACCCTGTGAGGTAGAAGCCAGTTTTCCCCACTAGGGAAAAAAATTCCTTCCCGACTCCAATCAGGCAATCAGAATAACTCCCTGGATCAACGACCCCTCTCTAGTAACTATAACCTGTAATATTATTACCCTCCAAAAATACATCCAGGCCCCTCTTGAACTCTTTCAGTGAACTTACCATCACCACCTCCTCAGGCAGAGAGTTCCATAGTCTCACTGCTCTTACCGTAAAGAATCCTCTTCTATGTTTGTGTACAAACCTTCTTTCCTCCAGACGCAGAGGATGTCCCCTCGTCACAGTCACAGTCCTGGGGATAAATAGATCGTGGGAGAGATCTCTGTACTGACCTCTGATATATTTATACATAGTTATTAGATCTCCCCTCAGTCGTCTTTTTTTTAAAGTGAATAACCCTAATTTTGATAATCTTTCTGGGTACTGTAGTCCACCCATTCCAGTTATTACTTTAGTTGCCCTCCTCTGAACCCTCTCCAGCTCTGCTATGTCTGCCTTGTTCACAGGAGCCCAGAATTGTACACAGTACTCCATGTGTGGTCTGACTAGTGATTTGTAAAGTGGCAGGACTATGTTCTCATCACGGGCATCTATGCCTCTTTTGATGCAGCCCATTATCTTATTGGCCTTGGCAGCAGCTGTCTGACATTGGTTTCTGCAGCTTAGATTTCTGTTCACTAAAATTCCTAGGTCCTTTTCTATGTCAGAGTTACCCAATATTTTACCATTTAGTATGTACTGGTGACTTGCATTATTCCTTCCCATATGCATAACTTTACATTTGTCAGTGTTAAACCTCATCTGCCACTTCTCTGCCCAAGCCTCCAGTCTATCCAGATCCATCTGTAGCAGTGTACTGTCCTCTTCTGTGTTAATTACTTTACACAGTTTAGTGTCATCTGCAAAAATTGATATTTTACTGTGCAAGCCTTCTACAAGATCATTAATAAATATATTGAAGAGAATAGGGCCCAATACTGACCCTGTGGTACCCCACTAGTTACAGTGACCCAATCTGAGTATGTGCCATTAATAAGCACCCTCTGTTTTCTATCACTGAGCCAGTTACTTACCCAGATACAGACATTTTCTCCCAGGCCAAGCATTCTCATCTTATATACTAACCTTTTATGTGGTACAGTGTCAAATGCTTTGGAGAAGTCCAGATATACGACATCCATTGATTCGCTGCGGTCCAGTCTAGAACTTACCTCCTCATAGAAACTGATTAAATTGGTTTGACATGACCGATCCCTCATGAAGCCATGCTGATATGGAGTAATTTGCTTATTTTCATTGAGGTACTCCAAGATAGCATCTCTTAGAAAACCCTCAAACAGTTTACCCACGACAGATGTTAAACTTACCGGCCTATAGTTCCCAGGCTCTGTTTTTGGACCCTTTTTGAATATTGGCACCACATTTGCTATGCGCCAATCCTGTGGACTAATTATAGACTACAACCGTTTGAAGCCTTTTGCTAAGCCACGCCCCGTCTCTGTCAGGCCATGCCCCCTCTCACTCCGCAGCCATTCTGCAACGACACACAGAAACATTAAATGAAATAGATTAAATGCACCTATGCGAAGCGCTTTGCTAAGCCACGCCCCGACTCTGTAAGGCCACGCCCCCTCCCACTCCGCAGCCAACAGGGATTGAAAAAATAAAGGTAAAAATCAACTTCTGTCAGCTGCAGGGATGGGTGGGAGGTTGACTTTCTTTCTGCAATGACACACAGAAACTTTAAATGAAATAGATTAAATACAACCATTTGAAGCGTCTTGCTAATCCACACCCCCGACTCTGTCAGGTTACGCCCCCTCCCACTCCGCAGCCAATGGGGATTGAAAAAATAAAGGTAAAAATAAACTTCTGTTTGCTGCAGGGGTGGGAGGGTGAATTTCTCTCTGCAACGACACACACAAATTTTAGATAAAATAGACTAATTATAGACTACAACTGTTCGAATCGTCTTGCTAAGTCACGCCCCCAACTCTGTCAGACCACGCCCCCTCCCACTCTGCAGCCATTCTGCAACGACACACAGAAACATTAAATGAAATAGATTAAATCACCTATGCGAAGCGCTTTGCTAAGCCACACCCACAACTCTGTCAGGTCATGCCCCCTCCCACTCCGCAGCCAACAGGGATTGAAAGAATGAAGGGTAAAATAAACTTCTGTCAGCTGCAGGGGTGGGAGGGTTAATTTCTCTCTGCAATGACACACAAAATTTTAGATGAAATAGACTAATTTCAGACTACAACCGTTCAAAGCATCTTGATAATCCACACCCCCAACTCTGCCAGGCCACGCCCCCTCCCACTCCGCAGGCAACGGGGATTGAAAAAAATCAGCTGCAGGGGTGGGAGGGTGAATTTCTCTCTGCAACGACACACAAAAATCGTAGATGAAATTGACTAATTTTAGACTACGACCATTCAGTACTAATAAAAGATGTTTTTTTCCACTGCTACCCATTGCGGGTCCACATAAATTACCATGTCATCGACCTGTAATTCATGCCACTCTGACCCCCGCCCCAGATCTCGCGAAACCACGCTCTGACTCTGTCAGGCCACGCCCCCTCCCACTCCGCAGCCAACGGGGATTGAAAAAATGAAGGTAAAAATCAACTTCTGTCAGCTGCAGGGGTGGGAGGGAAGTTGGATTTCTTTCTGCAACAACATACAGGAACATTAAATGAAACAGATTAAATATACCCTTGCAAAGCAATGTTTTCTTCCACTGTTACCCATGGCGTGTCCTCATAAATTACCATGGCATCGACCTATAATTCTGGCCACCATCAAAAGAAGGACTTAAAACCCCACCCCAGGTCTTGCAACGTCACGCCCCCAACTCAGTCAGGCCATGACCCCTCCCACTCCGCAGCCAATTGAGATTGAACAATTGAAGGTAAAAATCAACATCTGTCAGCTGCAGGGATGGGAGGGAGGATGACTTTCTCTCTGCAACGACACACAGAAACATTAAATGAAATAGATTAAATATACCCGCGCAAAGCAATGTTTTCTTCCACTGCTACCCATTGTGTTTCCTCAAATTACCATGGCATTAACCTATAATTCAGGCCACCCTGAAATGAAGGACTTAACCCCCCCCCCGTGTCCCATTAAACCACACCCCGTCCCACTCCGCAGCCAATAGGGATTGAAAAAATGAAGGTAAAAATCAATTTATGTCAGCTGCATTGACTTTCTCTCTGCAACGACACACAGAAACATTAAATAAATAGATGAAATATACCCAGGCGAAGCCGGGTCTTTCTGCTAGTATATATATATATATATATTGCTGTGTAATGCTGCAAGATGGCACCTGCATCCTGGACACTGCCCTGGTATGCAAGAAGTTCCTAAAGGAAATTCAGCCCACATGAGGATTGACCAATTAACAGGGAACATGATGCCTTATCACGCTTCAAGCTGCCCACCTAAATTCTGTGTAGTATAAGACCCACTGTGTGCCTAATAAAGCAAGTCATTGGGCTCCTACTCTTACTGAGAGAGGATTTTATACCCGAATCTTGTATTCTGGTGTATTTCTTCCTGCATGCACTCCGTACATCAATTGGGACAGAGGTGGACAAAGGGTTGGGGTTGCGTTAGATCTCCCCCAACATCTACACCATTCAGTGTTTTTGTGCTTTTTGTATTCTTTTCCTTGCTTGTGCAAGGCAATGATCTCTTCTCTTAACCTTTTTGGACCACTCCAAATTTACTAGATTTACACTGCCTGATTGTTAGGCAGATTGTAAGGAATGAACATTCGTATGAATGCTCATTCATGATAATCTGCCTGTGTAAAAGTACTGCATATCACCAGATGAATTAACAAAACTCTCTTTCATTAAAGGATCAATCTTTAATATGGACACTGCTTGCTGAGTAAACAGCACTCTGCTGCCCACAAACAAGCAGTAGCCATAATTTATCCCCACACAGTAGAGGTGATCACTGCATATAAATGCATATCTTCTCCTTCACTGAGAAGCAGGTATTTATCGTGAAGGAACGCTTCCTGCACTATAATCACCTGCTTCATCAGTCTGTGTAAATCCAGCATTATATGCAATCAAACAGCTCAGTCAACAAGCCCATAGCCAGTACAGGTACAACTAATGAAGCCCTTGAAGCCCTAACAGGGTTAGGCTAGTTCCACACTAGCGTTTATATATTCCGGTATTGAGCTCCGTCATAGGGGCTCAATACCGGAATAAAACGCTTCAGTTTTATTTTCAAAACTGAATTGAAGACAACGGAATGCTCCTAAAAGCATTCCGTTCCGTCTCCAGACCGGAGAGCAAACCGCAACATGCTGTGGTTTGCTCTCCGGTCTGGGGCATCCGCATGACCCCCAATGCAAGTCAATGGGGACGGATCCGTTCGGTGTGACACACTAGTAAACGGAATCTGTCCTCCATTGACTTTCAGTGGAGTTCATGATGGATCCGTCGCCTTGCACTTTTCCTCTGGAGGTCCACCAGGGGGCGCTGTGCAATGTAAATCTTCACATTGTCACTTCACATTGTTCCGCTCCCCCTGCACTATTCTCCCGCGGACTCCAGGTATGTGTCGGCAGCTCTCTGGGGGGGACCAAATCTTCACTACAGGCCCCTTCACCCGCCGGATCCATGCTGCCGCTAGTGTGAAAGTAGCCTTACTTGAGACAACATCTGATTTGCAAATATGTACTATTATGTCAGATTCTATTCAAAGGGTTGAATATTTTTTAGACAACAGTAGCCATTAAAATGACATTTTGTTTTGAATCAGGAGAAATCACTTGCTATATTAGATATGTTGAGAATTGTTGTTATTAGAGATGAGCGAGCACTAAAATGCTCGGGTGCTCGTTATTCGAGTCGAACTTTAACGAACCCCATTGAAGTCAATGGGAGACTCGAGCATTTTTGCGGGGGACCAAGGCTCTGCCTAGGGAAGGCTGGGTGAAAACCTGGAAACCTCAGAAAATGATGGAAACACCACGGAAATGGACAGGAAACAGCAGGGGCAGCATGCATGGATGCCTCTGAGGCTGCCTAATTCCACCATTACCCCAAATTCTCAGGCAACAGCCTGGTGGTTACCCTCATGGCAATTGTGCTCACCCAGACCAAGAAAGGCGAGGCAAATACCCATCACATGTTAGGGAAACACCCAACTAGGTGCAACGAAGGTCCATCACCGCCTGCAGGTGACACCACTGCTCATGCTGGCACTGCAGCTAAAATCAAGTTTAGTATCTGTTCTTTTCAGTTGCTGTGCCTGCTGGTGGTATAGTGGTGAGCATAGCTACTTCCCAAGCAGTTGATCCGGGTTCGATTCCGGTATATCGCAGGAGGCAATTCAGAATCAGTACAATATCTAATACGTCCCCCTACCTGGGAAAATTGTTTGGAGAGAGGGCCTGTAGGTGGGGGGAAGGAGGTTTCGCTGGAAGAGCCAGAGGAGTGCCCCCTGGGCTAGCATGTGTGGTGGTGACAACAGCCGGAATGGATTTGGAAAAACTGTTGCTTTAACCCGTATGGTATCGATTTTTCTCAGTTTAATACCGTATACGTCCCCTATCTTGGGACCCTATATTTAATGGATATTTCGAACACGGAAAACGGAAAAAGAGCTTGCTCTGGCCAGGGGAGTGTCTTTCCCACTGCAGCTAAGGGGACGTGTCCATGCTCTGCCCATCACAGGTCATGAGGCAGATAAAAGAAGAACAAAAACAAACATGAGTACAACTTCTAATACGTCCCCTATCCGGCTAAATTGTTTGTAGAGTGGGCCTGTAGGTGGGGGGGACAGGCTGGGGCAAGGAGGTTTCGCTGGAGGAGCCAGAGGAGTGCCCCCTGGGCTAGCGTGTGTGGTGGTGACAACAGCCGGATGTATTTAGAATGACGACGCAGGACCCCAACTTAAAAATTTAGCATCAACCGGTACAGTCGTAAATTATGAGCTTGATCAAGTGTGGTATGTGTTCTATGTATACTACTCAGTTTAATACCGTATATGGCAGCTATCCGGAAAAATAGTTTGTAGAGAGAGAGAGAGAGAAAGATAGGACAAAGAAGTAAATTGTTTGGGGAGAGGGCCTGTAGGTGGAACTCCGGAAAAATTGTTTGGACAGAGGGCATGTAGGTGGACCGCCGGAAAAATTGTTTGGAGAGAGGGCCTGTAGGTGGACCTCCGTTAAAATTGTTTGGACAGAGGGCCTATAGGTGGACCTCCGGAATAATTGTTTGGAGAGAGGGCCTGTAGGTGGACCTCTGGAAAAATTATTTGAATAGAAAGCCTGTAGGTGGACCTCTGGAAAAATTGTTTGAATAGAGGGCCTGTAGGGGGCCCTCCTGAAAAATTGTTTGAAGAGAGGGACTGTAGGTGGACCTCTGGAAAAATTGTTTGAATAGAGGGCCTGTAGGTGGACCTCTGGAAAAATTGTTTGAATACAGGTGCTGTAGGTGGACCTCTGGAAAAATTGTTTGAATAGAGGGCCTGTAGGGGGCCCTCCTGAAAAATTGTTTGAAGAGAGGGCCTGTAGGGGGCCCTCCTGAAAAATTGTGCTAAAAGAGTGCCAGTTGGACCTCTAAAAAATGGCGTTAGGCAAAGACGATATGGAGGAGGAGTAGAGAAGAGGAGTAGAGAAGAGGAATCGGATACATAAGTTATTTAAATCTTTAGCTGGTTTCCCCCGGAGGAGATTTGAATTCCGGTGAAATCCAGGCTTTGTTCATTTTAATAAGCGTCAGCCTGTCAGCGCTGTCAGTTGACAGGCGTGTACGCTTATCGGTGATGACGAAACCAGCTGCACTGAATACCCGCTCTGACAGCACGCTAGCGGCAGGGCAGGCCAGCACCTCCAAGGCATACAGCGCCAGTTCAGTCCACGTGTCCAGCTTTGAAACTCAGTAGTTGTATGGAGCAGAGTGATCGCTATGGACGTTGGTATGGTCAGCTAGGTACTCCCTCACCATCTTTCTGTACAGCTCCCCCCTACTCTGCCTAGACTGGGGACAGGTGACAGTGTCTTGCTGGGGTGACATAAAACTGGAAAAGGCCTTGGAGAGCGTTCCCCTGCCAGTGCTGGACAAGCTGCCTGCTCGCCTCCTCTCCCCCGCTACTTGGCCCACAGAACCATGCCCTCTGCCGCTAGCGGCGTCAGATGGGAAGAATTGTTTCAGCTTGTGCACCAGGGCCTGTTGATACCTATTCACTCTTTCCTCTGCAGGGATGAGAGTGGAAAGGTTCTGCTTGTACCGTGGGTCCAGGAGAGTGAACACCCAGTAATCGGTGTTGGAAAAATTCTTCTAACGCGAGGGTCACGGGATAGGCAGCCTAACATGAAGTCTGCCATGTGCGCCAGAGTCCCAACACGCAAGAATTCCCTCTCCTCACTGAACTGACTCTCCATTTCCTCCTCCTCCTCCTCCTCCTCCAAGTCCTCCTCTTCAGCCCATACACGCTCAAGAGTTAAGGACTGAGCACTGGTACCCTCTACTGTCTCGCCGACATTCTCCTCCTCTTCCTCCTCATCCTCATCCCCCTCCTCCGATACGCGCTGAGAAACAGACCGGAGGGTGCTCTGGCTATCAAGCGAAGTATCTTCCTCCACCGTCTCTTGTGACAAGCGCAAAGCATCCGACTTGATGCTGAGCAGTGAGGTTTTTCAACAGGCAAAGCAGCGGGATGGTGAGGCTGATAATGGCGGCATCGCCACTGACCATCTGTGTTGACTCCTCAAAGTTGCTCAACACCTGGCAGATATCAAACATCCACGTCCACTCCTCATTGTAGACTTGAGGAATCTGAGAGACCTGACTACCAGTTCTGGTGGAAGATGACATCTGGCAGTCTACAATCGCTCTGCGCTGCTGGTAAACTCTGGATAACCTGTTTAATGTGGAATTCCATCTCGTGGGCACGTTGCACAACAGTCGGTGAGCGGGCAGTTGTAGGCGGCGCTGCGCTGCCCTGAGAGTGGCAGCATCTGTGCTCGACTTGCGGAAATGCGCACAGATGCGGCGCACCTTGGTGAGCAAATCAGACAGATTGGGGTATGTCTTGAGGAACCGCTGAACTATGAGATTGAACACGTGGGCCAGGCATGGCACATGTGTCAGTCTGCTGAGTTGCAGAGCCGCCACCAGGTTATGCCCGTTGTCACACACAACCATGCCTGGCTTGAGGTTCAGCGGTGCCAGCCACACATCGGTCTGCGCCGTGATGCCCTGTAACAGCTCTTGGGCTGTGTGCCTTTTGTCACCTAAGCTCAGCAGTTTGAGTACCGCCTGCTGGCGCTTACCCACGGCACTGCTGCTGCGCCTAGAGCTACCGACTGAAGGTGCCGTGCCCACGGATGGTAATTCGGTGGAGGAGGAGGGGTCGGAGGAGGAGGCATAGTACGTCTGAGAGACCGTGACCGAGGTAGGCCCCGCAATCCTTGGTGTGGGCAGTACATGAGCGGCCCCAGGGTAATTCTCGGTCCCAGCCTCCACCAAGTTAACCCAATGTGCCGTCAGTGAGATATAGTGTCCCTGCCCGGCAGCACTTGTCCACGTGTCCGTGGTTAGGTGGACCTTCTCAGAAACAGCGTTGGTGTAGGGCTGGGACGGCACATCGGGAAAAATAGTGGTGGCTGGGGACGGAATACCGAGGGGCAGCCACCGCCTTGAGATTTCGAAAGGCCTCGGTCTCTACCAGCCTATAGGGCAGAATCTCCAGGCTAAGCAATTTGGAGATGTGGACGTTGAGGGCTTGGGCATGTGGGTGGGTGGAGGAACTGTATTTCCTCTTGCGCTCCAGCGTCTGCTGTAAAGACAGCTGAACGCTGCGCTGGAACACTTTGGTGGACGCTGTGGAGGATCGTGGAGGCGAAGGTGTGGTTTTCCGGCGGGAGGCGCTCGTGCCGGGGTCCTGGGCAGGGGGTTGACTAGCAGAGGCAGCGAGTGACGCGGGGGGTTGACTAGCAGAGGCAGCGAGTGACACAGGGGAAGGAGCAGTGGTGTGACGGTGTGAGGTTTTGAACGGCCTTGGTTCCATTGAGTTGGGTGTTTAGCACTCATATGCCTGCGCATGCTGGTGGTGGTTAGGCTAGTAGTGGTGGCACCCCTGCTGATCCTTGTGTGGCACAGGTTGCACACCACAGTCCGTCGGTCATCCTCACTTTCTTTAAAGAACCTCCAGACTTGCGAACATCTAGGCCTCGCCACGGGAGCTTCACTACGTGAAACAGTTGCTGATGATGCACCAGCTCTGGCCCTGCTTCTCCCTCTGGCCACACCACTGCCTCTTACAACCTGTTCTGGTGCAGCACTCGCCTCCGCCTCAGAAACACTGTCTTCACTCGGCATATCAACCCAGCTTGGGTCAGTCACCTCGTCATCCTCCGATTCCTCAGTCTGCTCCCCCCTCGGAATTCCTCCCCTAACAACAACTTCACCACTTTCTGACAACCGTGTCTCCTCATCGTCTGACACCTCTTTACATACTTCTTCCACTAACTCAACATTGTCATCATCATCACCCACAGACTGCGACAGTTGGAAAACTTGGGCATCGGGAACGAGGTCAGCAGCAACCTGAGAAGTGGTTTGTGACTCTGAAAAGGGTCCAGAACACAGTTCCTGAGAGTATGCCGGATCGCATTCCAAATTTTCCTGGGAGGGGGCAGACTGGGGGGAAGGAGGTTGAGGTGGAGGAGCCAGAGGAGTGCTCCCTTGGGTAACGTGGGTGGAAGACTGACTGGTGGACAAATTACTTGAAGCATTGTCTGCAATCCACAAGATCAGCTGTTCGCACTGTTGTGGTTTCAACCGTCCTCTACCACGTGTCCCTGTAAGTTGAGACATGAAGCTAGGGAGTGTAGCTCTGCAGAATTCCCCTTCTCCCTCTTCAGCGGGTACTGTCTCACCCTTCCCAGGACCACGGCCTCTGCCCCTGCAGTAATTGAATGCCCACGCCCACGCCCGCCCTCGACCCTTAGCCCTGGGGTTCAACATTTTTTGTATATAGGTGTATGATAAAAAAAAAAAAATTACACGGGCCTGGTATACTGAAACCCACAAACTTGTTAAGTCCGGTAGAATTAAGTGACGTACAGAAAGTGTCACCTGGACAGAATATACGGATTGGAGCGAGTGTGCTGAACTGTGACACACAGAAAGGTTACACGCAGCTGAGTAAAATGGATTTGTATCACTGAGCTAAAA